>OX419589.1:13357301-13760470 GCA_948473455.1 Teleiodes luculella
AATTCGAAGAACCAATTTCAAAGGTTAGCTCACGACGACGTTTTGTTTAGAAGGTTTCTTTCTAAACGTGAAATGAAGAGTTGCTGATTTTTTTATTTCATTATGATGATTACTGTCGACAGTAATAACAATAATGTGGGTATCGTATGTGTTTAAATTATATAGACATGTTTAAAATATAACAAAACGATGTTTTTCCGTGTTATCGGCTTCGTTTGCGGCTTTGATGGTTTTGATTAAATTTAAAGCGAGGAAAATGTAAAACACTACTGTATCGGAATCGGTGTGATTACAGATTTTTTTTTTCTATCATTTATGATTATGTAATTATGGCAAAATAAGTAAATAACAGCCGGGACCAGCAATTTAGGTAATCTTGCAAAACAGGGAAAGGAAAAGCAAAACTTTCTCGGTGGTCCTGCAGTGAGTGCACTCAAGGCGCTAGAAAGCTACCTCAATTATTTGGAAATAAAACGGGAAATCACGCGAAATCGAACACCGCTTGCAATCTAGTTACCTGCTGTTGGTACACTTGTATCCTGGGATTATAGAAATAATCTGGTCATTGTTGTGAAACGCAACCAGGCCGCGGTCACGTTCGGTTACCTACTTAACGTTATTCTCGACTTGCGGTTATTTGTGTAACGCTAATAGTAAACCGTTGAACGTGATCGCCTCTGTACGACGATTTTCGTAGATTCGAGTTTGCAAATACTGTTCAGCAAAAACTGTTCTATTGCGTGAATGTTCAGTAACATAAAAATACCTTTAGAATAGCGGCAGAGGAAGGAAATCCAATTTGAAGACCGTACTTTAAAGGCCATAGTACCAAAGTACCTAAATAATGTCTTTACACGAACGTGAGCTACATATTTGCTTTGCCTTTACGCCTAAACAGCTGATTTATATTATGTATTGCGATAGCAATTTTATTAGTTTTATTTTATTGATGGCATTAAGAGAAAAGTACTAGTTGTAATTAGGCTAGTTTGATTGAAATAGTTTACATTTAAATACCTCAACGCAAGCAAAACTGTGAGACGGAGAGCTATCAAAAACAGAATTAATCACTTTTTTGTACACGAATAGACTCATCAAGTATAATTATGATGGCATCATTAGGAAAGACTTAAATTTTGGCTAGTTTGGGAGAATCTTATGCAGTTATACCTCAAAAGCCAGGATGTGAGACAGAAAGATAGTGAAAAAGAAACATTTCAGTTTTTTTTATCTACGCACTCTAATAAAGACCTAAAGAAGAGCAAGAGTATAAGTATCTCGTTCACAATGAAACCAAAATCAATGTTGTTTGACCTACACGGTATTGCAAATAGCATAGAAGTTGCATCGCACATTGATTAGGGCGCGCCTACACGAAACGTAAACAACTTTAATGGCTCAACCCAGCTATGACGTCATTGTGTATGCACACACGATCTGACTGAGATAGATTAGTCAGACTGTAAAAACTTTGAGGGATTTGGTTATTTATTACTAGGTAATAAATCTGTGAAGTTTGCTACCCGTCCCTCAAATACAATTTTCATACATCTTCGAGTTAACTGTTGCTAATGCGTTGCCTGTCTTTTTTTATAAATCTAATTCTCTCAGGCTCAGGTGGTGTGCAAGACTCATTACTCATAATAACAAGTCTTGGGTGTCTTCAAGTAGGATAAGCCTTGAACTAGGATATTTCCAAGGGAAGTTTCGTGATGAGATATGTGCAAACTATTCGCATGATGAGAATTATTAATCGTATCATCTCTCATTAATTCTTTTCAAGTATAAGATCGAAGTTTTATCTTCAAATCAGAAATGCGAACGAACCAGTGGTCTGTCCTGAACAAATAGGTACATACATTTGACACTGCTATATTATATTGTGTGTGAGTTATAAAAACGCCGATGTCCGAGCCTGAAGTTGGTATGTACAAAGGTCGTCTTGCGCTATTCAAGCGACGATTTAATAGCTGCTTCAATACGACAATCGACCAATAAAACCTTAGTAGACGTGAATGCAAAACGTCCAATTGATAACACCAAGAATAGTTGCAGTGCATAGCGTGTAATAACTTAATATAACGTTGAAATGTTCACACGAAACTTATAACTGGCCATTGAAGAAATACGAAAATAGGTGGTTTTATATGTTACTACGACACGTTATGTTAGCGGTAAGTAGCACAATAACTTCATTGAGCAGTCACGTATGTTACAATGGTATTTGTGTTATCGTGTCTTCAAAAAGTGTACAAAGCATCACGAAAAGAGAAACAATCTAAATTTTGTTAAAGAGAGGATTGACACTGCAGGAATCTTTATTTCTCAGAGAACTGAAGTGTAGGAAAGAATTTATACCAATTTTATAGTTATCTATGAGACAAATCAGATCTATGCATTGTCACAAAATTAAAAATTGTAGTCAATTTTTAAACGCCAAGCGAAAAAAAAAACTCATCTCATATACCACACACTTGTTAAATCGTCAGATACTTTTTGACTAAGTTTTACGCTTTCACTAAACAATAATAATTGTCCAAGGCCAGCCAAAGAGATAATAACTCAGTTTGCAGACAATCGCTAAATTACATTACAATGTGTATATGATAATTACATTGAACCTCTCGACTCATGGGAAAGCGTTTGACCCCGACTTCAGGAAGAAACAATTCATTCGATTTCCTTCTTAACGCGATTTCACACTTAAACATCTAATCGTCGGTTGTCGGTTGAGTCCTTCCTGAAATAAGTAATCGAATAATTACGATGATTGTGTTGATTGAAATGTAGTGTTGAAAGTATATCCTCGATCGATAGGTTTTATTCATCCGTTTTAATGGCTTTTAAATTCTATGTGTGTGTATGGTTTGGTTTGGTGCTTTCTCTCGAAATAAAATAACTACATCCAGCAACTAAAATACAAATAGCATAGGATGGGTGACTGGTGTATTTGAATGGGTCTTTATTCGTTCGTTGTGCGACTGAACGGTCCATTGCTTCTTCCTCACTTGGTATTCATACCTGCAATCCTGGGCATTGCACTATTTGACCTATAAGTAAAACCTGGTATAGTTATTGTCGAAATTGCCTAACAGTACTTATGCTTTTCAGTTCATAATCGTCTTCGCCAAATTACAAGAAAGCTTTGTCTTCTATTACAAACTTTATTTTGCATAGCTGTGACGCAACTGTGCAAATGCTTACAGCTGTAAGCGACATATTGATGATGAAGATGAGAGTAGTAGGTAAAACACTGAACAGGTTGTATTTACGTTTATTAACACGGATTTATTTAGGACTTTACATATTTACAAGAACTGATAATTTAAGGAAACGGCCCGGCCGAGAGAAAAACCGAAAAGTGAGTAGAAAATGAATGAAATGACGGATGAATGACGAAAAAGAAATGGTAAATGAGATGATAATGAGGTGGCATGCAAGACACCTCGTTACAGCTGTATTGAAAGGCAAACAAACATCTGTAACAATCTCATCTGTTACCCTTTATAGATGTGCACCGTGACTCTTACTGATAATATCTCTAACTGAGTGTTTTTTTGTGTTTCTCTATTTATGCGATCGTAATGTAATGCATCCGCCACGTTGTTGCCCCCTGCTGTTTTACTCCCGTAGAGATCCCACCATGTTATTTTGTAAACATATAAACGACATGTGTGGACTTTTTTTTTTAACCTACGCTTGAGTCGAAAAAGTACGACGGATCAAGCTTAACCGGACTTGCGGGGGAGCGGAAGACTCTACCCCAAGACATGTGTGGACATTTAATATTAGTTTAGTAAAATGAAGTTTAATAGTTTAAAGCGTTCAGTATTGGTATTGATAATAAACCTATCCTAAACCTTTAAAATATTACACAACCCAGTACTTTCTAGTAAAACAAACAGAGCAAGCAAACAAAGCGAGTTATCGTTTCTATTTATAACCGACACATGGTTTGACTGGGTGCGCCTGCACATACTGAGACTCGTATAAATATTCAACAGGTTGTCTCTTTATTAGGCCCTGATACATACAATTCACACTAAAATAAAAATTTTGTCAGCCATCTTTTTTGCTGTTAGAGTTATAGGGGAAAGAATTACTTATACAATATACCAAAATCAAAGTAATACGCAATAAACCAAGTTTCATTGCATGTCAGTATACTCTTTATAAGTGGTCGGTCTCCTGCCTGACCTACACAATTTTACACACCTACACGAAATGAAGAGAGAGTTGGTGTAGGTAGAGTATAGATACAGAAAGAAAAGATCGGGATAAATCGTAAAAAACACTTTCCCTTTAGTAAAAATATATCATACATAACTAGCTTTCCGCCGCAGCTCCGACCGCGTTAAGAGTTTTCCCGTGGGATTGAGGCATTTTCCCGCGGTAGAAAGTAGCCTATGTTACTCAGGGTGAAAGTAGCTTTCTAATGGTAAAAGTATTTTCGAAATAGGTTCAGTAGTTTTTGAGTTTATTCGTTACAAACATACACAAACAAAACATTTCAACCTTAGCCTAATTTTCGAGATTGAACTATCATTGTTATGAAAAGTGTGTTTCTACTTAGAGGTAATCAAAGGAAATTAGGTAAAGTGATGTATTTATCATTATTACTTACTGCACGCTAAATTTACTTTATCCTGAACTTACGAAACACATTTACCGTTCATTTTCGTGATGCAAGGAACACGAAAGCTGCAAATTGCAGAAAACCAATTTACCTAACACAGATTTCTTGGTGCGTTTAACTGCAAAATTTACTTAACGACTTAGCGCAAAATAAAATTGTCTAGTGTGAGAAACCTGCATAGGTTACTTTTGTCTTGCCGAAGAATATTTTCAACGATAATGGAAACATTATTAAAGATGTATTTTAATGTATAACAAAAACACCGAATTTCAATTCAAGTAACAACACCTACCAAAATGGCGTATTTAATTATTGGCGGCTTTTGAATCTAAATCAACATAAACAAGACGATGATGATGCTCTTCAAACACAAATTACTCAATTCCTAGAAATCCTAACCAGGAGTTTCTACTAATTTAATCTTAAATCCACAAGCCTTAATTAAATAAACGAATCAAAAGTAAACACAGTCGTAGATTAGCCACTTATGTGCGGTTACACGGACTATTAGTCGCGCGGATATTAGCCAATGGCGTAGCCGCATCTCTGATTGATACTTCCGATGGGCTTTTGGAAAGTTTCCGCTCGTTTGTTGCATTATAAAATTGGTTAATATGAAGAGTTATTTGAAGTGATTTTTCATAGAATGACGCTTGCAATTATTAATCTTTTTAATCATTGCTTTAATTTAGTCCAACTAAATTCGCCTCGTTTGCTCTAGCTAGAGGGATATTCTAGCAGGAATGAGTTTTGTTTTGTTTTGTTGCATGAGTTTTGTTGCATTATGAAATTGGTTAATATGAAGAGTTATTTGAAATAATTTTTCATAAAATGACGCTTACAACTAATCGTTTTATTCATGGCTTTGATTCAGTCCAACTAAATTCGCCTCGTTTGCTCTAGCTAGAGGGATATTCTAGCAGGAATGAATTTTGTTCTTTTTTCCGTGGGAATATCACTATTTCACAATATCATTTCTCGGTGGATGTTAAATCCATCCGCCTTTTAAGCTTTTGGTGATTCATTGCCAGTTAAGTCAAAACTATTATTAAGTAGATTGATTATGATTTGCCTGTTCCTTCCGTATCGTACAATTTTAATTAAAAACGTAGAATACTATTACTTTAATTTTGCTTAAAGTAGCAAAAAAGGCATGCGACGTAGCGGTGTGTTACCATAAAAAAATGCAAACTTGAAAATATAATGCAATATTTTTAGATAACATACATTAATGCATCAACCTCTCGCCGTGTGCACCAAGACAATACTGAAATTGGAGGCCTCGGTCAAAGACAATAGAAAACGAAAGGAAGCGGTTACGGATGTGACGTCACAGCGGACGTAATTGCCGTGTGACGCGTACGCACCTGATTCGTGAACCTTGATGTAAATAAACTTCCATATTAAAATAATCGTATTTTTTTACGGTTATTTATCATCGATTGCGCTGATTTATGATATCCAGACTATTTTATACGATTTTTTTTTTCATAGGTTAGTTAAAATTTTGATGAAGTTAAAATAAGCTTATTTAATAATCTAGTCAGGTTTGTAGGACGTCCGATACATAATAATCCATAACTGAGTCATATGCGTCGGGTGCTTTGTTAATTTTATTCTAACAATAGATGCCCGGGCGTTCGATGACATAAAGCATAATTAACATTTTAGCTCCGATTTGCTCTATTACTGTCGAGTGCTATTAAATTTGCATTGCTTTGTGGTCTTTACTATGCAATATAGCGAAATTTCAGTCGGCAGGCAACGTTGCGATGTATTTATTCTTAGCTTACTCGGCGGATATGGACTCTCGAGAAGCAACTAGAGACATTAGAATCTAGTTACATCTTGCTCTCACGTTGCCCTCACACGGGCATAAGCAATCAGTCATCTCGACAGGCGACCTTGTGCGACAATCGCTTCAAAGGCTGCAAGGCCCATTGTTTGCAAACCAACCGCGTGAAACACCTAGCTATCATCGTTAAACTTTACCACCTGTCGATGTATGGAATATGAAATCGTTTTGTAATGCCGGTAACGATTATATGCCTTTCGTGTGCGCGATAAATGCAAATGGTGCATACAATATTTTATTAATGGCTCTTTAATCTTCGCTTGACGTTTGTTCAAATTCAGTAGCTTTGATACATTCGCAAATTTTGAAGCCGTAGTATGCCATTTACTTCAATTAATAGTTGTGTACGTACAGGTTTCATTTTCCTTCTGCTCCTTGTGATATCATCTTATTTAATGAAATAGCTCACAAACTGACTTGCAAGTTGCTATCATTCTTATTTACGTTTTCAATTTTGATGATGGCATTATCCTCCAAGTTTTCCCGCTTTATATATTGTGCTCTATTTATAGTAGCAATATCCTTAAAGCGATTCGAATTATAGTAAATTTGATAACACTGCCTACTTATATCTATTTGTAATGTGATCAACATAGAAATTTACAATACAGCTGTAAAAATCAACTTCTCTATGGCAAAACCCTGATTTGAAGTCTGGAACAACACACAAATGCATCTAAGATTGAAACCCTGAACAATATAGGAGTTTATACGCAACCTGTTACATAAAAAGCAGGCGTTATACGAGTTACAGTACAGGTCGCATACAAACTGCCACGCTGTCCTGCTTCCTGTCCCTTTCACACCAGTGGGTTCTGAGCTTTAGCTCCAGCTTCCAGCTTAGATTCTGGTTCTGGAACTAATCGGCAAATACATTTATGAATTAGCTTGTATATTTACTATGCAGCTTTGGAATTCCAGTTGCGTAGTTCCATTTCATGTTACAAGTGGTGGGTGTGACAACTATCGTGAAATGTCTGCTGGTGTGAGTTTCGCAATTTTGCACCTACGAGCTTCAAGTTTGGCACTACGAATGCGGTAGATTTCTTCATACATTTTCATATGTGAGGGCGTAATGTAGTAATTAGGCATTTCGTTAGACTAATTAATGAGGTAGATTTGTTCATTTGGTTTAATAGTAATTAACTCTGCTTAATCCTGACCATAATAATATTTAATTAACTCACACCGGTAATACAATTTTGAATTTAATCGTTAATGTAAAAATGCATAATATTCAACTTGTTGTTTGATGAGAATAAAGTATGAATGAGATAAATTGTTAATGTAACACATTGCCAAAAGGAAGATGTTTTCTCGCCTCGTGCGTGTTCTTAATTTGTTCTAATTAAATCTTTTTTTTTGCCTATTACCTACAATTATTTAAAGAAAACAAGTCATGTGATACCTTTGAACCAACTATCCAACAATCCTTTAACTTTTATAACTCAACCCCAACAACAGATCATAATTTATTCAACAAGAAAACGTTAGTTATTAAAATTTATAGTTCCTGTTGTGGAGAAATGTAAGTTATTACTAATAATAATAATGCTCTTGCCCTGACCCAAATTTTAGATCTTATAGAGCAGCTCTAGTGATGGATGATTGATCTTAGCAGTGTTATCTATGACTTCTTCGCATTCAGTTTTTATTTATTTAGCTACAAGGACATGCATTTTATCGTTCCTTCCGTTGCGTTGTTTAATCTTAATATCATATCGATACTATCTATAATATTTAGTGATAAGTAGGAGATATATTTTTTTACCTACTTATCATAAAAGAGATGATCGGACGCCCTTTTATCTGAGTTATTTTAATTAATTTGCATGTTTTTTTATTGCTAAGTTCTACCTAGGAACACTCACAGTTAAAAGATAACAAAATCTTCCTAAAAATACATGCTTAATTTTTCAAAGTTATCAAACATGTTGTTGATGAGAATATAAGCATGCTACATTTTAAGAAAAACTATTTTTATTTACACATTCATTAATTGACAAAGTATTTTAGTTATAGGCGAATTTTTAAAATCGGTTAGTAGTTATCTATCATCCTTTCATTTTAAGACGTACCGATAGTTTGAATTGAAAAATGATGATGGAAGGATGAGTGAAACACACTTTATTATCATTCAGTATCTAACCGCATTTCTTTCCTTGTCCACAGCTTCTGCAGAACCTTGGCAAGGTAGATCGCACTCTGGACGATATCTTCGAGGAACATCTGCAGAACTTCAACCGGCAGCATCAGCAGGCCACTCGTTTGCAGAAGGAGTTCAACAACTACATAAGATGTATACGAGGTGAGTATTGATTTAATCACTCGACCATGGTCCAAGAAAATAAGGTCTTGCAATTACAGCACGTGGGCTGACACGAGCCTACGTCATTTCTACGTCATTTTGCCTATTCATCCTTGTCGAATGCGTGTAATAGACAAGGATGAACAGCGCAAAATGACGTAGGCTCGTGTCAGTCACGTGGCCTACTTGTAAGACCTTGTTTTCTTGGACCATGCATGTTACTCGACATATTATTATGATCCGCCCTGTTCCTTGGAATGTTACCGTTGTTGAGAAATTTCATTTAATTTTCCTCAATATGATGACTTGTCTTTTGCCCATTTAGAGCACACAAACATAAATCAAAAAGACAATGATGGAAAATACAAACTGTAACAGAGAAATGACAAAACAAGACACAAGAACGCAAATAGATAGAACCGAACACTAAGTATTGGCACTATTGGTCGTTTGCATATTGTGGATCACACTTCCTGCATCAAGTGCACCAATATGGCGCTGACTCAACATTATCGTACAGTAACAGGAGGTCCTGCAACGCTGATATTCTGTCAGTGTCATCAAATCATCATTTAAGTTGTTTCTTGCCTCTTACGAAACCATGCCGATGTTTTTATTGGTATACCCTAGAAATCACCAACCACCGACGACTTTATTTACTATGGACAGTGCAGGACCGATCGTTGTGGAGATCTTTGGGGGAGGCCTTTGTCTAGCAGTGTACATCTTTCGGTTGAATGATGATGTGACCCTAGAAATTACGTTTTAATTAAAAACGCCGTTGTTGTTTTTTACCTAGAGGTGTATAAAGTGCAACACATTGAGCTAAAAATGTCTATGCGTCATACTTGTACATCAATTATTTTACGATAGCGATCTTAACCTAGCTATTGCGTCTTCATTCTTTTTTTTTTACTTAGTTACAAGAATGTAACATGAAACTTATTTAACGATGTAATAATTGGTTTCGAGTAGGCCTTTTTACAAAACATTGGTTTTCCATTTTAGAACGCGCCCAGCCGCCCACACGTGCCAAAGCAATATAAATTTACCATCATAAATATCTAAATATCTTTTTGCTGTTTGCCCGTGGTTATTATTCCGTGGTAATTGATCGAATCAGATTTTTAACCCCCGACGAAAAAGAGGGGTGTTATAAGTTTGACTTGTGTGTCTGTCTGTCTGTGGCATCGTACAAGAAAGGGTCCGGCCCTCTCCCATTGCCACCACAATGAAACACATGACGGAACGGAGCAGATATATGCGTTTAGATTAGGGTGATGATTAGAGAATTGTGGAGGCATACCTGAATGGGGGAGTAACTGCTGGACCCACAAGAAGAAATTTTGATGAAAACTTGGTATTAAAATACATACCTCTAATTCATCTTCCAGCTGTCCAAACTGCTTCGAAGTCTTTAATGGAGGCGATCACGGAAGCGTACGAAAGCGGGTGGTCGGGCCACGACCTGCTGTATGTGCAAGCGCAGAACATGGAGATGCTGTGGCAGGACTTCTCACACAAACTCGGCGACCAAGTGCTCATACCTCTCAACACGTACACCAACCAGTTCCCAGAAGTCAGGGTGAGTATCGTAAAGTTATATTACTTAGCTCGGAATTGAACCAATTCGACTCTTCTTATTACGGGTGTTGTCGTACGAACAGCTTTCTTCCTGAGGAGCTCTCCTTACATGGCCTTAGTCCAGTAGTAAATAGTATATCTATACTAATATTATAAAGAAGAAAGATTAGTATTTTTGTGTGTGTGTGTGTGTATGTTTGTAATGAATAAACTCAAAAACTACTGAACCGATTTCAAAAATTATTTCGCCATTAGAAAGCTAGCGGGAAAAACTGTTAATGCGGGCGGGGCCGCGGCGGAAAGGTAGTAAAGTTATATTACTAAGCTTGGAATTGAACTAACTCGGCTCTTCTTACGAGTTTTGTCGTACGAACATCTCTCTCTACCTGAGGAGCTCTCCTTACATGGCCTTAGTCCAGTAGAAAATATTATATTCTAATATAATTTAAAATTAATAATTCAAAATCAAAAATACCATTTATGAAGAATGTTTTTGGCCATGTTTTTTATTTTTTTGGTCAGGTTTTAACTAAAATTCTTAGTTAAAATCCTACTTTAGACTTGCCTGTTCTGTGGGAATTTTCCTTTTCACCAGATAAGTTAAATCGTACTGTAACAAGATCAAGATCTTTATTAATTTAATATCTAAAATAGAGGATACGTTAAGAATTGAAAACATTAAAATTAAACTTGTTGAATTGAAATCTATCAACACAAAAAAAAAATCCTAACTATTTGCTGGTGGCATTTACAGAAAAAGATCGAGAAACGCGGACGCAAGTTAGTGGACTACGACAGCCAAAGACACAGCTTCCAAAACCTACAGGCCAACGCAGCGAAGAGAAGGGATGACGTAAAGGTAATCATAATCACAACGTCTATTGCTTCATGTGGAGATACATATTGAAATGGTGTAGGTACACATAAACCTGTAAGCGCACTAAAATATCGAGGTAAGTATTACTCTTTACGGACCATTTGCTCACGGCTTCGTTCTCCTTTTTTTTTTCGTATTTTCCAACCAGATGGTGACAGCACCGTATTCATAATCAAATCGTAGTTTGTGTTTTCTTGCGTTCCTTTTCTTTGATTGAAGTTTGATTCGTAGTACTTTTGCGACACAAGCGTAGGAAGACCCATGAATTCAATAAGGTCTATCGTCATCATGATCATTTTAGCCTGTAGACGTCCACTGCTGGACATAGGCCTCCCCCAAAGATTAGTTTATTCAAAGTCAAAAAGTTTTTATTCGAAGTAAGATTTTACAAATCACTTTTCGACGTCGTCGAGGCGAGTTCCCAATTTGGCTGTCTTCTGTGGAGAAGAACTCGCCGGAAGAAACTCCACAGGCGTTGCATCTTTTCAATTAGGGTTCAAGTCACTGCCAAGCTCAATGATTTTCATTTTTCGCTTCTATTTATACATCTCTACAACTATCGGTCCCGCGCTGCCCGCATACTTATTAAATCCAAGAGATGACCTCGCTGGAATTCTACTTATTACTGCCGGGATATAATTCATTCTCACGGGAAAAAATCGGCACAATCTGCGACGACGCAAAGGTGTATAGTTTTCAAGAAACCTTCTAAAACTCTTCGCTTAACATGCGCATTATTGTTCTCACTAGCTGTGGTCAATAGTAATTAGGTATTATAATTTCATAGGTATTCAATCAAATCAGCTTAATGATTTATCTATATTACGAGTATTATAGCAATCTACGCCAGACCCAAACATACAAGCGTGAAAATAGGCATTAGGTACAAAATAGGACGATATTGCGTACACTGATAGTAAATACATTTTTATCATCCATCATTTTGACATTCTATATTCCTTATCAAAACAGCGTGGATAATAAAACAAGTATTGAATGAGATGATTCTATTATACATAAACAGCAACATAAAGAAATTAGCTTTTGTCTGTGACTACCTTCACTCCAAACTTGGTATGTTGTCTTATAAACTTAACCCAGGGAATGCTGTTACCCGTTCCTGACGAAGAACGATGTTGTGTTACAAAGAACAACTGCGATTGTAAGCCTGCCAAGTGTCAGGACGATGGTAAATCTGGAAGAGAAGAGATACATGACCGCTGTGACAGACTATTATATCCTAAGGGATTGTATTATAACAGCTCTAGGTAAGCCTAGAGCTGTAATAATAATACCATGAGCAACCCAACAACGAAATATCCTCCGATAGGATTAGAGTAATAAGCCCAACAGAATTATGTCTGTCACGCGGTCGACTTCTTTTGGTATTTTACAAGTTGCCTTCAGCATATTGCAGAACACCGAGCATTTGTAAAATGCCGACGCATTCTATAAAATATTCGCCAACGACTGTTAAGGCGACACCTGGAAAATTTTAGTGTTCTTTGACTCGTCAGTACTCGTAATCTATAAGAGTAAGTTAGTTAATTTTTAGATATACATTATTTGATCATATTATCTCAAGATTCTATTCACTGAAAACACGTTTACTGAAAATTTTATCGATAGAACATTAAGCCAAAGTTGCACCTTCTATTATCTTTTTTCGCTTTGTATAGGTAAACGGCAATGAATTGGATGCTGAAACGTGGTCATAAGTATGGGTTTCAACTTTATTAATGTCTCATATCGAAACATTTTTATTATGTGCATTACTTTTTGTATAAATGGACACCAAAGAATTTGGCACTTACGCTGTTTAGTTCTAGCGCGCAACAGCATACCTTTCTCTGTTATACACGTACGGCACTGCTTAGCGTCATCACTTTCCCGCACTGCGATCAGTCGTCCGCTTACCTTTGCCGACGACGGACCTGCGCTAGGCGATCGCAAATTGCACCGGCGAAATCGAAAATAATTTATTACTAAGATGGGAAACGTCCCCGCGCCGAGAGACGTGCCCAAAGAAAGTAAGGATGGGGGCTGATGCCAAGTTCCTTGAGAATGGAATCATTGGTGCGGAACTCTGTCCATGATATTCCAACGCCGTCCAAAAAATAAAAAAAAGGCAGATTTGGCAAGAAAACGGAGACTTATGCTTGAAATAAGAAAAAAAACTAAGTACATGCTTTTTTTAAATTAACATGGTCATCTGCATAATATTGCACCACTGAAGGGTTAACTTTCTCTATATAGACCTTGAACTTTCCTGAGACATGCGCAAAACAGTACGTTATAATGCCATATCACATTACTCATTACTTTCGAAAAGGTGATATCACCCCGTACCATTACACATCACCCAAAACATTACCCGAAATGTTCTATGAAAATCACTTTGTTTATAAGGCAGAGTATTACGATGTGCGTGTTCAGTTTCAATGGCTAGACGGCTCTTGACTGTAGGTAATGAGTCTCGAACCCGCACTTACCTACGAACCACTATGCCACTGACGACGCTCCATCTAATCGATACGTTTGAATATTGTAATTGCGTGAAATAAAATAAACTACGACGAAATAATATACAATACAATACGTAAAGACACGCTCTTTTCCCTAACGGGGTGAGCAGAGTTTTAGTAATCATAGGGAGCCCTAACTAATATAAAATTCTCGTGTCACAGTGTTCGATTCCATACTCCTCCGAAACGGCTGGACCGATTCTCATGAAATTTTGTGAGCGTATTCAGTAGGTCTGAGAATCGGAAAACATCTATTTCTCATACAAGTCAAAGTCGAAGTCAAAGTCAAAGTCGAAGTCAAGAGCGTATTCAGTAGGTCTGAGAATCGGCCAACATCTACTTTTCATACAAGTCGAAGTCAAAGTCAAAGTCGAAGTCGAAGTCGAAGTCGAAGTCGAAGTCGAAGTCGAAGTCGAAGTCGAAGTCCGAAGTCCGAAGTCCGAAGTCCAAAGTCCAAAGTCCAAAGTCCAAAGTCCAAAGTCCAAAGTCCAAAGTCCAAAGTCCAAAGTCCAAAGTCCAAAGTCCAAAGTCCAAAGTCCAAAGTCCAAAGTCCAAAGTCCAAAGTACAAAGTCCAAAGTCCAAAGTCCAAAGTCCAAAGTCCAAAGTCCAAAGTCCAAAGTCCAAAGTCCAAAGTCCAAAGTCAAAGTCAAAGTCAAAGTCAAAGTCAGTCAAAGTCAAAGTCAAAGTCAAAGTCAAAGTCAAAGTCAAAGTCAAAGTCAGTGTCAGTGTCAGTGTCAGTGTCAGTGTCAGTGTCAGTGTCAGTGTCAGTGTCAGTGTCAGTGTCAGTGTCAGTGTCAGTGTCAGTGTCAGTGTCAGTGTCAGTGTCAGTGTCAGTGTCAGTGTCAGTGTCAGTGTCAGTGTCAGTGTCAGTGTCAGTGTCAGTGTCAGTGTCAGTGTCAGTGTCAGTGTCAATGTCAATGTCAATGTCAATGTCAATGTCAATGTCAATGTCAAAGTCAATGTCGAAAGTCGAAAGTCGAAAGTCGAAAGTCAAAGTCAAAGTCACAACAACAACAACAAAAATAAACTCAATAGAAATAAACTCAAAATAAAAAGATATACAATCAAATAAAATCTATATTATAATAAAACTGTAGAGGTCAAATGTTTGTACATAGAAAAAATAATTTTTATTCGTATAAGGGTAAATGGAAAGGAATAAACAAATATAGCAGTTTATCGTACTATCTCTTTATTAGGATACACAGTATACAGTATTTACTAAGACAAATACTACAATTATAGTATAAATTCTAGCTCTGCTCTGTTCCAACAAAGCGTGGCTAAGTTAAGCGCGCGGTATTTTAAACTGACGGACCCGGCGGCTCCCCGAGCCCCGCGGGGGGTGCGCCCCGCGTCGCACGTCTAGACCACGCCTCCAATGCGCTTTTATTTTTTCGAGGTGCGGCCTTAAGGAGGTGATTGTAAATTCAACAAGAGACTACTATAGGCTAAGTCAATGTTTGTTTTTTATAATTCCAGGTGACAAAAGGCAGGGAGCAGCTAGAAGAAGCCAAGCGCACATACGAAGTACTGAACTCTGAACTGCACGATGAACTGCCCGCCCTATACGACTCCCGCGTCCTCTTCTACGTCAACAATCTGCAAACACTATTCTCGTCCGAACAACTGTTCCACTCTGAAAGCTCTAAGGTGAGAAATCAAAGTATTTCGTAATCAGTGTACATAAACACAAAATTGAAAAATTTAATAACCCCCGACACAAAACCGTTACTTAATCCTTTCAACAACTATAAAAAAGTTGATAATCTTCAAATGGCTGAAGATATTTTCTTGGATCATAACTAAGAACACTCTCGATTATGACACCTTGCAAACAAAAAAAAAACTAGATCAAAATCGTAGCATCCGTTTAGGAGCTACGATGCCACAGACAGACAGACAGACACACGTCAAACTTATAACACCCCTCTTTTTCGTCGGGGGTTAAAAATATCTGGTTGTAGCAGACCAGTTTCAAACAAGTCCAGCTTGATACATCGAATTTGCAGCACAAGCGATTTTAAAAAACAAATGTTTATTTCTTTCTTGCTAAGACTCCTTGTCTGATGTGAGGAGATAAACTCATCATGCTGCTCCCCAGCAAGTTCGGCAAAGTTATATACGTCTACTTTGTGATAATAATAGAATGCAAAAAAATCCATTTTGTTTTTTGTCATCTCACTGACAGAACTAAGCCATATCTCAAATTATTGAATTGAATTATCATGTCTTGGCACAAAATTACGCGCGCTTCTTTTCGGATGCCGATAATCCTATCAATATTGTTGTTGAAGAATTTAGCTTCGTCGTCTTTACTATAGGCGGCACGAAATACATGAGCTTCAGGGTTAACGACATTCCTATGTTACGTTAAGAATAAAGCCCTTTATTCTGTAACAGAGTTTTAAGTAACAATGCCTGCTGCCACAGATAATGCAGTTGAAGTAGCTAGGTTCTGGGCCAAAACTATCTAAGGAATTTGTCATCGACACGATAAGAAGAATACATTTCAATTATAGAATGTCTCTAATTACAGTGTGCCTCTCGGCATAGGCCTTCCATTGTATTCTGTCCTTTGCCACCGTCCTCCAGTTTGGACCTACTGAGTGCCTCAGATGTTACGTTAACTTTGTAAAGAGGTGCCTTGCATGCCACCTCATTCTTATCACATTTACCATTGTCTATCTATCTATCTATCACAAAGTGTAAAGTGTGCACACGTTTGTTTACTACGAGTATACATACTTATCCGCATACCATTATGTCCACCCACCATCTACTTACCTAAAGATTGGATACCTACGTCGTGTGTAATGTATATGTATATATTATTATGACAAATATGCTTAATGCACTTATAATATGCGCATATACAATAACCATACAACTAGTTGCATACTCTGGCATGTGGAGGATGATCACACAGCCTCCGATCCCAAGACATAGATCGTAGGGCTACCACAAAGTGCACACTTGCTCACCTACTATGAGTTTATTGATATTCAAAGACTGTTTAATTTAGTACACATATTTATATAATAATACACTAATACTCACATAATAACACTGTATTAAACACAGATATAGATTTATATAAACACAAACACAAATTACACAACCGCTCTGTTTATACTATATACACCTATATTCACATAAAATCACGTCCACTCACCACACACATGCATTCACTCAAACTTACCTTGTTATGAAATGTTATGTATCAAATGCGTTATGTACCTACTTAACTAAAGTATTAAACTTATTGTTAGCTTGGGGAACACTGTAACCTGTAACACAGTTTAAACTAATACAGGCTGCAGGGCTTCCGACTATTTTGTAATCCTCTACTTTTACTAAATAAAGTTTTATCTTATCTTATCTTATTGTCTAAAAAACAAGGTCTAACACTCGGACTATCAAACTTGACACAAGCCTACGTCATCATGCTATTCATCTTTGTCGAATGCGTATTATTCGACAAGGATGAACAGCAGATGACATAGTCGGATTTCACGTGGTCGGATTGTTAGACCTTGTTTTTTTTTAGACCATGACATTCTTTTTCGTCTAAATTCGAATATTCAATTTTGGAATTCATTCGTCATTCATATGTCATTTCGTCCAGTTTGTCATTCACTTTTTCAATTTCCTGCCAGGTATTCTCTGAACTGGAAGCGATCACAGACAAGCTGGCCATGGACAGCCAGCGCGGCTCGTACACGAAGAAGGCCATCACTAACAACGTGGGTGCGCTGCCCGCGCCTCCCGCACCGCACGCACAGAACGGCAACGCCGCCTCGCCCACCGGCACCGTGCAGAGTGAGTACAGCGAGCTGGCAACAGCGCGCATCATAGGCCACCCACAAATCTAGTCCGGTGAAGCTTGTTACGTTGATTTTGCGGCACAGTCATTTTTTTCATTTCATTTCAATTAATTTATTTCTCAAACAAACATAATTTGTGTCGAAATATTATTACATGCTGAATAAATACAAGAATTATCGTCATACAAGAATACAATAAAAAGAAATTAAAACAGCTATACACTTTTCAGCTGCTCAATTGCTAAAACATTTCTGAGACTACGAAGTGCATAGCAGGATGAACTGATAGACTTTTCAATTGCCTGGATCTCAGGTTTCCAATTCAGATCTTCATCTATGTGTATGCCCAAAAATTTCACTTCTTTAACACAAGTGATTTTGTCGTATGTAACGCTGTTATTTCACGGGATACAAAAGACAAAAGACGAAAGGAACTCAGTTATGCGCAAGAGTGAGCGCGTTGTATTTGTATCTCATTCTAACGCATGACTGCGTCCCTTTCGTCTTCTGTCTTTTGTCTCCCGTGAAATACCAGCCTAATTTAAAAAAGAAGTTAGTGAGCTGGCAACACTGGTGCTAACAACGTAGCCGGTTGTGACTGATGTGGGTCTCTTATCCTAAAACAGAAGTTTTGATCTTCTTTTTGAGCAAAGCTCACACGTTTATGATACCTAGTACGAAATCGTACGTTCGGATGATGTTTCAGGTTTGAACCGAACCGAAAGAATTAATGTGTAGACCCAGAGCCTTAAAACAAGCAAATCGATATCTGCTATCAAGCCTAACGTTTGTTGAACGGAAATGTTCTATCTTTGAGATTCCAGATATTTTTAGCTTTATCTTGTCATGTTCCAAGCTTGTCATCATAACTAATTTTGGAAATATTATTTATTTATTTATAGGAAGAAACAAAGTATAGCAAAGGAATACTGTTTATAAGTTTATTCAAATCTACGAGAGGTACGGTCTCCTGCATAGAAAACGGACCCCCCATCGAAAGCGGCGGGTAGTTACCGCTTACGATGGGGGGGTCCATTTTCTATGCAGGAGGCTGTACATGAGTCTGGAATTTATCAAATCCGAATGATGACGTTTTTTTTTTTCAAAATTATTCTTCGTTATCTTTTTAGGTGTTAAGAAAATGAAAGTAACTAATGTATACCTCATACAGGGTTAACCTTAGTCGCTAAAGTTGCAAGCTAATAAAAGTTTGGCTTGTTTTGAATGTGTGTCTTCGATTTAAAATGACTAACATTTGAATTGATGATGTGCCTTTTAGATTTTAGTGTTTCTATTTGGATACGCAAAGCATTTTGTAACTGAAATTTGAAATTTGACAGTGACCTGTCGAGAAATTGAAAAAATTTGCTATATTCTTCTACTTCAAACATTTGTCTATTTTCTTTTCTTATATTCTATTTCAATTTCAAAAAAAAACAGTGGCCAGTCAGTGTTGCTATAATCTGGTTTTAGCGACTCTTTAGTATTTTTTCTTCTTATCTAACTTAGTCAAAAAGTTTACTTTTTGTTTCTCTACTATCCTCCTTCCCATATTCTGTTTATTACATTTTCTAACATCTAAAGATATTTATCAAAAAAATACACGGCAAAACAGGCCTTAATCCTACCGACACAAATACCAAAATGCTTTGCGTGTCAGCATGTGATGTGACGTGTGTGTGCGTGTTAGCGCCGCCGGTGTCCCCGCGCGCGCTCAACGGCGACTCCACCCCGCCGCCCTCCCCCCCGCGCGACGACCCTTCACCCCCCCGCACGCCCGAGGCCAACAACAACGGCGACAAGAAGGATGAACTGTACGACGTGCCTGCTGGTAAGTTATGGGAGCCTGGTACTTTAAGGGTGAATTGTAGGAAAAATGGCGGCGTATTTTTTATTAGTTTCTCATTTTTTTTAGTTTATTTATCCCTTATGGGAAATGCAAAGGATTCAAAGCCCATACAGCCTAGTCTTTAGTAATAATAAGAGATCTCTTGAGTCGGTTTTTAATTGTGACATAAATTCTTGGAGTCACGTTCTGAAACTAAAATAAATAAATATCTCGTTCCTTTACAAAAATTAAAGATGTTTATTTATGAGATGAACGAACTAGTTTATCCTAAGGTTTTTAGTAAAACCTTTACCTTTTATCTCGAAAGGGCTAGAGTGAATAAATTGCTAAATAATAACAGAGCTTGATTACCCTAATTAATGTCATACAAAAAACTTCAACACTAAATAGGATTTAATAATTCGCTAATTGATTTATAACAAATATAAAATATTAGTATTTTAAGGTAGGTACCTATCCTTAAAATAACCACATTTATTGACATCGTAACAAAAATAATATTTTAAACAAAAGTAAAATTGAAAATTGGATGCGGGAACCAAAGGCCTTTTAATAAAATTTAATGAGTCTTTACACAAAAAGCTACATTGGAAAACTAAACAACAATTTTGCACCATTAATTCATCATATTATTTTGTTTGGTTACATACCTACATACAACTAATTATAAACCTATAACTAATTATAAAGTTTTAAAAGTTATCCATTTATGTCACCGACAACATAATAAAAGTCGTGTCGTATTTTGGGATATTGTTAATCACTTTTTCTTTTGTAAAGAATATTTGCACAGAAATCTTTGTTAATCAAAATCAAAAGTAACGAATCTAAGGTTGCGGTCTTTTTCTACCTACAAAAATCAATCGGTAATGTAACTGCTATAGATGTTGTAAGTAGATAGTTGCATGTCATGGTATATCTTTATTTGACTGCACTATTTTTCATATCACTCACTTAAATTAATTTTATTTTCTTTATAGATTACTGTAAATACCTTACTTAGATTTGAATTTTAAAGTATAAAGGAAAATAGATTTGCTAGTAAATTAAGTATTTAAAAATACAAATGCCTACATTATAGTAGTAGCTATATAAGTTGATGTAGGCAACACAACCTTCTCCCAGGGTCGCCGACTGCTGTATCGGAGCCTGATAATAAGCCAGAAAAAGTGGAACGGTCTAAAGACAATAACACACACGAAAAGAACAATATCGCCCAAGACAAGAACAAAAACACACTGGACGAAAATAAGGACAGTGACAAACCTGTAGACGAACTTGACTCGCCTGTCAAAGAGGAGAAAACGGACGAAGTGTACGATATACCTGTCGGTAAGTTGGAAAGAGACGGAGAACTGTTCACAATATAGGCCCGATTCTACATAATATTACGCTCTAACTTAAATTTAAAAACCATATGTCCCTTTCCGTTCTTAAGAACAGAGTGGGGATACAATGGGACAGGTGATTGATTGTTCTTAAATTTAGAGACGTCAAACATCGATTTTATGCATAGTTCGCAATAGTTTAGCAGGCATGCGAAAACATCCCACTTAAAAGTGTTTATAGCAAAATTATAGGATTGAATCTTTCTTACAAGTTTGGCAGCACGGCTCATAGTTCTATAGAATTCTGAGTAGAATTTTAGGGCCAGATCATGGTCTAAGATAACAAGCAACAAACAAGCCTACGTCATCATGCTGTTCATCCTTGTCTATTAACACGCATTCGACAAGGATGAACAGCATGATGACGTAGGCTTGTGTCAAGTCACGTGGTCGGAATGCAAGACCTTGTTTTCTTAGACCATGGGCCAGATTTATTTAAAGGAAAATTCAAAATTCAAAATGTGTTTATTCGAAGTAAGATTTTACAAATCACTTTTCGACGTCGCGTCGAGGAGAGTGCACGATTTGGCTGTCTTCTGTGGAGAAGAGCTCTCCGGAAGAAACTCCACAGGCGTTGCATCTTATCAAAATATTTTTACATAATTATTATTTTATACAATTTGATTAATATAACAAAGAGTGAACGTAACGTTATGTACTCTTTTATTTTTATTGGACAAGGATACAGTCGTAGAACAATTTTTTAAGCAGATTTCGTTTCTATTTTCATCTAAAGTAGCACTGACTTTGTCTTTTGAATCTGTCTTGATAATTATTGTGAATAGTTCTTCTCTTAAATATGTAAGAGAAAATTGGTGGCGGTTCTAACATCATTCAGATCCTGACTCCTGAGCTCTATTGGCAAAACTGGTTGCTATTTACTATCGTATGCATTATTATTTTCTTTGACGACATAGTTTGTTACAGTACGTATGTATAAGTATTTTTTTTATATGTATATTATGTATGGGTTTATTAATCGTGTGCGCTTTTGCTTATTGTAACCTGCACTAAATTAATTTAATTTGTATATTTCTTTGTAAAACAATACCTAAAATTTGTACACATAAATCCTCTACAACGAAATCACTATAATAGAATAAAATAATATAAATAATATTTATATAAATCCTGACCAAGGAAATAAAAAACCTGCTCTGGGGGCGCCACGTGTATATTTTTATGTTTATGGCAACAATTTCGTTTGGTTTACGGAAGTTTGATCACGTGTCAGAATTCCGTGCCAAACTTCGCTGGCTTCCGATCAGACATCGACGTAACCTCCATATCCTCTCCCTTCTTTACAACATTCTTCATAACCCCTCCACTCCAACTTATCTAAAAGAGCGCATCAGTTTAATGGCCACACTGCATGGGCGACAACCACGAGCCTGCACTCAGATGCTCCTCACGTATCCCAGTCACAAGACCCAGTTCTATAGCGGATCGTTTACTGTCGCAGCTGTTCGCCTTTGGAACGAATTGCCCACCGCTATACGCGTAGCTCCCTCCCTTGAGACCTTTAAAAAATTACTACGCGCTCACCTGGAACGACAATGCGGTTACCCCTGACCTCTTCTTTCATAACGTCTTTAAGTGTATTCGTGTCATGATATTGTCATGATATTGTGTGTGACCTGTTAATGAACTTGTATGTATTTATTCATTGTAGTGATGTATGTGTATGTGTGTGGATAATCTTACATGGTATTGATATGTATTTATGTTATGTATGTATGTATGTATGTATGTATGTATGTATGTATGTATGTATGTATGTATGTATGTATGTATGTATGCTTATTCATACTTTGTATTTATCTATTATTTTTTTGTTTGCTGTATATGTGTAGGTATGTGTATATTATTTATTTATTATAATATATGCTTATATTTATAATATTAATTAGTCATAGTTTTAAGATTGTACTTGTAATTAGGATTAAGTTTGGTTTAGGCGCACTGACCCGCATCAGTTCTTTTCTTGTTTAAAGTTTCCATCTAAGTGGTTGCCTGGAAGAAATTGCTACCTAAGCAATAAGGCCGCCAATTGCATATTTTCTGTGTTATTTGTGTAAGTGTCTGTACTTGGGTTTCTGTGTGCAATAAAGAATATTTTCATTTCATTTCATTTCAATTTCCATTATAACATTTGTTTCATTGTAATTCCGCAATATGGCGAGGTTTTTTATTTCTTTGGTCAGTGTTTACAAATGATTATTTTCGTTATTAAATTGAATAGTGGGTTCTACTTAAAAATAATGGTTTATCATAAAACTCCAATACTAGCATAGCGCTTTTGGGATAAATATCTGTATGTGTGTAATCTATGAGATTATAATGTGCCTATAGATCTTTAAAAAAAAGAGTTAAATGTGGGTAGAACAAATATAAAATTTCATAAAGATCACAAAAACAAATGCTCAACCAATCCCATATTCATCATCAAGATGACAGCGCTCAATGCAATAAACTCATTACACTGGAAATGCGTTGTCATCCTGTCTTGGAATATAGTAGCAACAATATTCAAAATGGCCGTCGTTTTTCTAGGGGCGACACTGGCAGGTTTGCCGCCGGGCACGCTGTACCGCGTCCGCGCAACGTACCGCTACACGCGCGAAGACAGCGACGAATTGTCGTTCGACGTTGGCGACACGATCCGCGTCGTGGAGTACGACGACCCCGACGAACAGGTGAGTTCAATAGATTGGTTACATGGTACATTTTCGAAAGAAGTGTAATAGACAAGGATGAACAGCGCAAAATGACATAGGCTTGTGTCAGTCACGTGGTCTAACGGTTAGACCTTGTTTTCTTAGACCATGATTGATTCGGTCCATGTCTGAATGTGTCGTGAGTGAAGCCTTACTCACAATCCTACCGCCTGCGCCAACCGCGTTAATTAATTTACGTTATACTCGTATTGCGCTAACAGAGTACAAAAACAAAGTTAGAACAAAATATGATGTAGAAAATATCCTTATTTTTGTGGATTATCACGTTAAATAACTTATTCTTGTTATAAATTCTTTCTTTTTCCTTAAGTCTATCGAGATTAAGTTTCTAATCATGTGTATCTTGTATTTATAGGAGGAGGGCTGGCTAATGGGCATCAAAGAGGGTACCAACGAGAAAGGCATGTTCCCCGCGAATTTCACGCGGCCGATATGAGCCACCAGCTACGGGTGTAGCAACGTGCTACACCGCTCGTAGCGCTACGGTGTCAGTGTAGCGGATCCGACTCTACAAGTTGGAACCAAAAAGCGTTTCTTTTTCTTTGAGATGTATGTTGGTTGACGTTGTAGCTACGAAAATTACACAAATACCTGTTTTAACTTCTTTGCTTGTTTAATAATGTGACCGGTGATATCGTGTTGGTAAAATGCTATTGTTAAGAAAAACGGAGCGACACAAAAAGTAATGTAACTAAAATTTTCACTAATGGGCGCAAACCTGCAATTGATTGGTTGTGTAGCCAGTGGAAGTGAACGTGCTTAGCTGAAAGCTTAGCAATGTTGCCAATAAACAAAACTCTTGGCTCGCAATTTTTCGCCCTATATGATGCTTTTAAATTTTAATAATTATTTTGTATGACATTTGTATTAATAGAAAGAAAAGTGCCTAACATTAATCTCGAAGAAAAATAACCTTATAAACTTACTTATGATTTTCGACGAGCGAAACTCGTAAGTACGGTTAAATCGAACCTATCTAATGAAGTGTTTTGGACATTCTTTATTTTTTAAAATCGATTTAGCTAATCATTTTAATCTTAACATCGCGAATTAGGCCAGTGGATATTAACATTAAATTCGCAAAGCACGATGTAGTGCTGCATTTTTGGTATGTTGTTTGGATCAGTTAGGGTGATGTAAATCCCAATTTGCAACTTCGAAAAAGTTGTGCTCGCTGCGCACCACGTGAAAAACTGCGAAAATTTTGGACTTTTTTCACTTTTTGCTCTAAAAGTCATAAATCATGCGTTTCCGACAAGTAACATTCACTACATAAATGAAGCTAATTAAATTTGCAACAATTTAAGCCTAATTGCAGCTCTCTAAACCTTATAACGACTAAGCTGTGGCCTTTCAAAGATAGTCAGTTTTTCCCGAAATATTGAAATTTTTAGCTTTGCTCCCGTTTGAAGCAAAATATTGGCAAAACCACTCGTTCTATGAGAAGGTCGTAAAATAAAGTTGTAGAAAAATTAATTTTCTTTTGTTAGAGCACAACACAATCACTCACAATCTGCATATCAAAACATAAGAAAGTACCTCTACGCGGTGAAGGCGGTAACAGTGTAAACTGGCTAAAACTCCCATCAACTAAACAAATGCCTTCGGGCTTATGTTTTGGTTTTGATTTTCGCACAAGATAGTGATTGGAAGTAGCCTACCCGGTAACGCAGGGGAGCAGCTAAAAAACTATTATCTTATTAACGCGAACGAAGTCAGGCTAAACAGTCATAAAAATGTCGGTTTCACCGGGAGTCTGCTTTGTGTGTCGGCTGGCACTCAAGGAAGGTGACAGTACAGTGGTAATTGTAAAAAAACGTGGCATCCAAACTCTAATTAACTCGAGTGTGGAGCGTGGCCTCCAAGAGGATGAACTTGTTTTGAAAAAGCTAGACGAAGTCAGTGTTCACGATGCTTGCAGAAAGAGATTCACCGCTCGGCATAATATTGACGCTAGTGCTCGTCGTGGAGGCGATCAAATTCCACAACCCCGCCCATCAACCTCTAGAACATCGGGCCCTATGAATCTTCGGAGCATTTGTTTCCTTTGTGCGGAGGAAATCACTGAGGAGTTTCTCTAGCTCCAAACCAAACTTCCCAAATCACGCAGAAATGAGGTGTTCAAAGTAGAATCAATGACAATTAAAATCAGAAAAATCAGAAATCAGAAAATTTTATTCGTTTTGGACATCAACAACACAAAAATTAGACACAAAAATACAGACATAAAACAACAAAAAGCATTGACAACTCCCTGCGTTGCGACATCCAAACCAAAAAGGGCTCCCTCAGCGAAAGCCGCAGCCCGGGCAGGCCACGGCGCTAGTCTTCCGGGAGTCCTGGTTTTGGTCACGACACGGACGACCATGTCACTTGCGTGATATAGGGAATCAATGCTCGATGCAGCCAGTCGTCGAGGTGATACATGGGGACGGCAAGTCATTGAACGTCTTACAGCTACTTTTGACCTCGTTGCATCTGATGCCAGGTACCATAAGTACTGTAAGTAGTAAGCTGAGGAAGAACAGGAAAGTGAAGAGCCTTACGAACCACAGGAACGTGACAAACCTGAGGAGGAAGGAGAAATTGAACCTCAACCAAAAAAAAAAACGCCGATTGACTGCAGCTTCTTAAACATTTAATTTGCGTATAATCTTTTTTCCTACTTTCCCAAATTTTGTACTTTTGTTAATTACCTATCCTGCAAATGAAAAAATATTATCCTTTTTATGATTTTATATGCCCTCAGTTTCAATTCTTTAAAAATCTATTTCTAACTTCTTTTTGTTTTTCAGATATTGTGAGTGAACTATTTGTCTCACAGACTTTGTTCTATGCTCTAATGAAAGAAAATTAAATGCACTACAACTTTATTATACGACCTTTTCATAGAACGAGCGGTTTTTGCCAATATTTTGCTTCAAACGGGAGCAAAACTAAAAATTTCAATATTTCGGGAAAAACTGACTATCTTTGAAAGGCCACAGCTTAGTCGTTATAAGGTTTAGAGAGCTGCAATTAGGCTTAAATTGTTGCAAATTTAATTAGCTTCATTTATGTAGTGAATGTTACTTGTCGGAAACGCATGATTTATGACTTTTAGAGCAAAAAGTGAAAAAAGTCCAAAATTTTCGCAGTTTATCACGTGGTGCGCAGCGAGCACAACTTTTTCGAAGTTGCAAATTGGGATTTACATCACCCTAACTGATCCAAACAACATACCAAAAATGCAGCACTACATCGTGCTTTGCGAATTTAGGGTTTTTTAGTGTCGATTTCTACTGGCCTAAATGTCTGCGACACTTCTCTAAACTGTTTATAACTTTAGATTTTAGTTGTTGAATGTTAATAGATATCTATTATTTATTACTTTGTGTTGTATTACAACGAATTATGAATTAATGCATTACCCGTTTACTTTATTAATAAAAAAAATGGAGTAGTTGACTGGTCAATTCTGCTATCTTCATTTTGATCTAGATACTTCAGTATGGGCTTTTTGTTGCTACTATCGGCAGACATTATACTCTAAATAATATTACTTTTACATACACGGGATTTATATTACAATAATAAAAAGTAATGGGTTGTTCCAATGTCTTGTTTACAGTCAACTACTCTATTTACTCATTTTTGTATATACCATCTTATCTTAGGGTCATTTAGTCACTATCCGTATGGTGTAGGGTTAAATCATCTATATGTATTATAATTGAAATTATTAATTTAAATTCGCTATATAATCATTTTTAGTAACTATTTTATTTTCAATTTGACAATAAGATACTATAATATATTTGAAAAGCTTAGAAAATGCTCAGATTTATATAAATATTGTAGATGGGAAGTGACCTTATATAGTGTTATATGATATAACTGACGAACAATAGCGTGTTTACATATACTTGTATTTTTGACGAACAATGTATTCGGTTCATGTTTATAATGCTCAGTATTAAAATCATGTTTAGTTCCTGACTCTTAAGAAAAAGGAGAGAGAGATATACTTGATACAATAACTTTTTCATGAAAATATTTATAGCAAGCGATTTGATCTAATCGAACTGATAGCGCTATTTAGTGCACAGACCACGTTTTCGTGATCTCTCTCTCTCTCTCTTTCTCTCTTGTACTTTGTTTCTGTATGAGATAACATTATATTGTGATTTTCATCACCTATAAATCTAATACTATCTATTTCTATGAATGTTTCCATTCAAATATTGCATTTTATATTGAAAAGTGTTGGGTTGCATTTGAACATTTTGAACGTAAATGTTGTATTCAGTTTTTTTCTAGTTTTAGCTATATTTTATTCTAAATCCTTCTTCTGTCAATTCCTTCATTGTTTGTTTAATAAATAAAGCTCAATTATGAATTTTAGAACCAGATTTTTGTTTATCGGATGTAGTTTTTAGGAAAATCAGTTTATTTTTGGGCTTTATTTGAATCAAAATAACATTTTAATCTTATTTAAATCATGATTTAATTGTATATAAAATTGATTTAATCTTTTGTTGACCCGTATTATCTTATTGTTACGATTTTATTTTAGTGGATAATTCGAATATAAATAGTTTATTTTTAAGAAAGTACTATGGTTATTTGCTATTTTTATAACTAATTTTATTCACTCAACAGGTCAAACTGAGCGCATTAGTAAGTTTGCAAATTGAACTTATTTTTCTATCAATCAATTTGCATTATTTTATATTCGAGTTTTATTCTCACATTTTAGAAAATCGCTTAGTGAATTAATTCCAGAACTTTCTTAAAAATAAATTTAATCATAATGTCTTGAGTCCGTATCATCATTTTAAGTAGACTTACGATTCGTTACATCATTTTAACCGATAGTTTACTAACTTTGAAATAGAATAAGTATGCTTTGATTAACTGAAAAGTCGTTTTTCAATCATAATGCAAACTAGTTTAGAAGTTATGTATGAGGGAACAGATGAACATCCATACCCACATACCGGTCAAAATCATAACCCTCCTTTTTGTTTCGCCGTAGTCGGGTAATAATATGCAATATCTGATTTAATATACATTGTTCATAATTGTACCAACAATGAAAAACGGCTTTAAAAGTATACGTTAGATATCGTGCCCAGAAATAATTGATATTACTACGCAATGCATGTGTCAAAAACGGTGCTTTGAAAGTGTACATACATATACATTTTTGCCCCATGTTTTTAGTAATAAGGAATGAGTGAAACGCGTGTTCTATTCTGTATTCATACAAGTTTCCAACTGTCTCCGTTTGATCGCTAAAATAAGTAATATACACCTAAAATGTAATGGCATTAGAGTAACAAATCGCAAACGCCATATTTTCATAACAGTTCGCCTCAATCAGTATGTACGAACAGGATTTAGAAATATCTACTAACATTTTCTAAAAACAAATATCCATTTTAAATTGACTGATGTTTTGTAGAAAATGTCGAAAGAGTAAGTTGCAACATATCCTACTTTTCAAATGAAAAAAAAAAATTAAATTACTTTTGCGATCATTTAACATTACTTTCTCTAGCTAAATTATATTATTGTGAATGTGGTAGTATAGTATAGCAGCAAGAATAATACTATACACATATTGGACGAGCGTGTATCATGTTGGCAAATAAAGTTGATTATCGATTTCTTTTTCATTTGAAACGTAGATTAGTTTAGGTGTACACACGCACACACCGCTAGTTACGCCGTAACCACTGTCTCCGGTGCTGTGGTGTATATAGCTGTGTTGCCGACCGTACGTTAAAAGTTGTGGCTTTATATCAGCAGTGCCATGCGAAGGTCCATAATAGATTAATTTATAAGTTTGTTAGGACTTGTACAGTTTTTACAACTGCAAATAAAATGTTTCTCACAATTTTTTATTTTATTTATCCAACCCTTAATCTACCCCGTTAAGTTAAATTCATTGATAACAGGATTATCTGCATGTAATATAATCAAAGTGCTTCTGCCATTGAACCACCTACATAATAGTTGTAATTATATGTATTATTGCTCGTTCAAATGTCTCAAAGTTCAGCTTTTTAAAAATACATTAGGACATGGCGACATTATTCATTTTATTCCCAGATGCCCTCTTCAGGATTGTCCCCTCTCAGTCGCTGGAGGGGACTTAGGGGACAAAATATTCCCAGATGCCCGGGATTGTCCCCTCCTGATCATCGAAGCGAGCATAATATTCCCGGATGCACTCTTCGAGGTTATCCTCTTCTCCGATAGTTAGTCGTAGTCTCCAATTCGGGAGTGAACTGCAGGTTACTATTGTATATTTTGACAAGTAATTGGATAATTTTATTTATCTTAATCGAAAAGTTCTATTCCCTATAGAAAAAAATCTGGATATTGAAGTTCGAGTGATAAGACTTCGACAAAAGTTCACAAACTAACTATTATTTTAAATTAAATGTATTTTTACAAACGGGATAGGAATCTATGTAACAGCTGAATTAAAGTGAAAAATAATAATTTAGTCACAAAATCCGAACAGCAGTTTATGTCCCTCCCTCTGGTTTATGTACCTACTTGTAAAGAATATTAACAATAAATTGTCAAGATGTTATTTTTTTTATATTATGATTAGGACACGAAGATGCAAAATATCGTACTGTACAGGCACATAACGATTACGAAAAATGTTGGAAGGGGACATCTGGGAACAAAAGGGACGTATGGGAATGTTATGCCCCCTTCGACAGACAGGGGACAATCCTGAAGGTGCATCTGGGAATGAAGGGACCACGCCTTGGTATTAAATTCAATATTTCACTGGCGACAGCGACAAAAAACGAAAGGGACGCATACTATATCTATGCGCAAGAGTGAGCGCGGTGTATTTGTATCTCATTCTAACTCATAACTGCGTACCTTTCGGTACCTATTTCACTGGCGGCAAAGTCAAAAGACGAAGGGGACGCAGTTATGCGTTAGAATGAGATACAAATACACCGCGCTCACTCTTGCGCAGAAGTGCGTCCCTTTCGTTTTTTGTCGCTGTCGCCAGTGAAAGCACATCTTTGCAGTGTTTGGTCTTATATATTACCTCTACGTCCGTTATTTCAGTATTCATTACTTTTGTCGCAGGCGGTTTATAGCTTTGTTTATAGTAAAATGGTGGCATTTAAAAGTCGCTAGCGTTATGGGAAAACAATAGATATTTTGTTCTGTGTAAGATTCCCGCGCAAAACGCGTCGTCGTTTCGAATTTGCATTGCACTCCATTTCAAGCACTATTTTCGTAATTTTGACAGCTACGTAGTACTGGGAAATATGTAACGTGGAATGAAACGTATACATTTGATTTTTTTTTTTTTTTAGTTTCTTTCTCCCTTATGGGAAAGGCAAAGGAATCTAAGCCCATACAGCCTAGTCTTTAGTAGTTTCTTGCATTATCCAAGTTGTCTTCATCTTCGGTCATTATTTCTTCAGTTTTATTTCGTCGTCCATCTTTAGTAATTTCTTGCATCCATGTTAAACGTCTTCAGTAGTTTCATTTCTTGTTACGGGATCATTGGAATGCAAGGGTGGTTCTTACATTCCAATGATGCTGAAGTTTAACGCGGGGTATCAAACCAGAAACAGCTAACCACACATTATTTCTCACTTTCATTAAATAGTTCTTCGTTAACGGCACATAATCGCACTAATTCCACCATATTAACACAACAATTACCATGAAAAACTAATTTTTAAAGGGACGAAACAATGAACCCGCCATTTCCTCTCGATTCCCGCGTAAAAAACTCGTATACATTTGATTGATTTGTTGGTGTAGAAGTTGTGTGATTATGTGCAAAAATTAATTAATTTCTCTGATAAAATACCCGGTAAATATAGGACACTAACCGTAAACCATTTCTGTTTAACAGCCTTTACTTTTATAATAAAAACTTGGCGATTAAAAGAACATTTTAATGAAAACTGACGAAAGTGTACAGTGGATGGATTTATCTACAAAAAAAAAAAAATTATTCAGTAAAGAATATTTATTTTAACTTGTTAATAGATACACAGGTCTTCACATTGGAGAGCGTAAGTACAAATTGTATTGGTTTTTAATATATAATTTGTTGTTTTTATTTTGTTTGCTTCTAATGTTTTGCTGCTTAATTTATTTTTTGTTTGTTTGTCTAGGAAAGTATCATGGAGCTATTCCCTATGAAAATCAACAAGAATATTTGCTTTGTAAGTTTGTTTTCTTGTACTTGGCTCAATTTAGCTGTAGGCATAAATTTTTGTTTGTTTGTTTTGTATTATTTACTTGTTACTTGTTTTATCTGAGATAACCAGTGTCAGATCAGAATTATTATATCCCTAGTAATTCAAGATCAAATTATAGAAAAATACAAAAAATATACCTAATAAGTTAGTGACCATCTGTTTAAAATAAAGGAACCAAACTGGTAATGTTGCCACTATGTATATAACATAGTAAGTGATGTTGTCAGTGTTATCTATTAATAACTCACACTCTCAACTTCATTACAATATTAAGAAAAGGACTTTATTTTCTTTGCTTGTAGAAATCCATTAAAAAAATGGCATTATTCGACAAGACAGTAGTTCTTTCTGTCTTATTTACTTATTCCGTAAAAAGTAATACAAAGGCTTACATGCCATTTTAATAAATAACTATGCATAATTTTTCTAAGAATTGGAAGTGCATCCGCGAGCAGTATTGACTTGAAGTGAAAACCAGATTAGTGAGAATGAATAGAAGAACTGAACAACTTTTCAGAATTTAAATTAAATCACATTTTTGTTTTCACTTTTTATACATTTTAGTTTTTTGGTTGACTCAGAAAATATAGGAATTAGTTAAAATATTAATTCGGATTTTGGAAAATATTGACAGCAAAAAGTGGTTTAGTTCCACATGGTTTTGCGTTACACATTCTATTTTATTGTTGCACTACTAAAAACATAGGTAACAGTCCATAGCCTCTCCCTTGAAATAATTTCAAGTATTGACGTTTGGGCCATCGAAATGTGAAAGCTAACTTCTATCACATAATGCATATGCAAAATAAGCATAACACAAGTTTTAAAAAATACCCTTCTACTTTAAATACCATAAATCGTCATATCTTATTTCACTTTCTTTACGCTCTACTCACCCCAAACAGGTGGGCTTTAGTCGGGATGGGGGGTGAATTCGATTGGTCCTATTTGGTCCTTTTCTTATTCTTTCCACTTACAGAAGTCAGCACATTCGGGTGGACATTTGCACTACGAAACAGAGGATGTGGAATCCATTCCACAATGTCTACAGTGAAGGATGTATAGTAGCCACTGTAGCCAGCACATACGGCTGGACATGTTGACCTTTGAGAGCGCCCGTATTACATAGCGGTTCCCGCCCGCCTGCACCCTGTATCCCATCAAAACCGTCAGCCTTTTTAAAGCTGTAGGTTTGGTTGAGGCTTTTTAGCCAATGAGGGCTCACTACAATACATCCTCTCGGCTCGGGTCGCAGTGGTCTTTGAAATCAGAACATTTTATTTGTAGGACACAACAAAATACAAACCAACAAAAAAAAAACATTTAACAAATTATACTAAAACAAGTCAACAAAATAAAAACAATTTGGTAACTGTATGAGAAGTAGACATTATCCATATGTGCTGCGAACTGCGGCGCCATACAAAAAAGGGCTCCCTCAGCGAAAGCCGTATAGCCTAGTTAGGCTACAGCGCTGGTCTTCCGGGAGTCCTTTTAAGTCACGTTACGTCACGTCCATGGGTAAATTCATGTACTATCTCTTTTCCCCTACCATCAATCCCGTCAATTCTATCCCACGTTCAATTCGCAGTCGCCAACAACATACGTAGTTCGAAACGTTTAATAATATTTAGGTGCTAAATATGTCGTATTACATAATGTATTATTTACAGACAGAGTCGTCGCAATTTAAATTAATTATACTAACAGATTAAAAAGAATCAGTCTACATTTGACGCCACCTTGACATTAATTTAAATCCATTCCAAATTAATCATACTAATATTATAAAGAGGAAAGATTTGTATTTTTGTGTGTGTATGTTTGTAATGGATAAACTCAAAAACTACTGTGCCGATATCAAAAATTCTTTCACCGTTAGAAAGCTACATTCACCCTGAGTAACATAGGCTATATTTTATTTTCAAAATAAATAGGGATCCTTTCCAAAACTTGAATAATGTAACCCAAGGTGTAAAAAAATCCTAATAATTGAATGAGCTCCGAAACTACTGAACCGATTATGGTAAAACTTGGCACAAAGATAGAATAGACCTTGGGATAGGCTACGATTTACCGCAAGGAAATTTCTCATTCCCATAGGAAAAAATGTTAAAGCGGGAGAAGTTGGCACAAAGATAAAATAGACCTTGCAGAATCTGGAAGGAAGAATATAGGCTAACTTTACTGCGGGAAAATACCTCATTCCCACGGGAAAAACTATTAACGCGGGCGGAGCCGCGGCGGAAGCTAGTCTTTCATAAAATTAAAGTTAAAGACGGGTTAGGAATCGCAGTTTTTGATAAGTTCTTCTTCGTTAACAGCTCGTTCGTTCGCTCCACCGAGGGGCTCGCCCACTCGACCCTACCCTGAATATCAGGGTGAATAGGCCATAGGAATAAAAAAACCCGTGAGAGAATGAGGTGTTTTACTGTTGCAAAAAGTTCAATCAAACCTTTTCCTAACATATAGGTATATAAAGATATTATATAACCTTCTCATATATAGGTACCTACCTTTATTAGTTTACACTTCAAAAATGTTACGTCTTGATTGATATAAATCCTAAAGCTGTGAAGGCTGTACTACTTACGCTACCTGCCTGCCTAAATAGCACTCGTTCAATTTATTTTCTCATTTTCCGATTTTCCGCGCCGCGTGTTTTTTTTACTGGCTCTACAAGGCAACAGCCAAGCCCGTAAACAGCCAGTCCGCCACCCGACTCCGGTTGAACAGCCTGGGCGCGAGTGCTGAATTTACGAGTTTTCGCGCGCTTCGTCGTAAAGTTTATAACTGAGAAGTCCTAGTTGCTGTTGCTGCTTGAAATCTTGATTTTTATGTAAGGAAGACAAAGAAGCTTTTTTTTTTAATTTAATTACGTACTATTAGTAAATCATCTGTGAGTAGGTAGGTAATATCCTTTTAGTTTTCTTAAATCTAGTAGTCGATTATTTATTATTATTGCACAAAAAAAAAAACACAATTCTTTCCTATTCACTTTTTTTTGCAACTAAGTATTCTACTTTAAAAAAACCATTAATCAACAACAAAATCATCGCTCTTTTTTTCCTGTTTTCAAAAACAGGCGCGCTTTTACAACTATTTTAATTTTTTTCATTTTAAACTTACTAATTAAATTTTTTTTAATAATAATTTAACGCAACAATTTTATTATACGTGTACAAATGTAAATCTTGCGCTTGTAATATTGTCCTGTGATGTACACCTAAATAAGAAGCTTATTCAAAGTTTTAGCCAGTATTTCTACAAAATCCACAAAACAATGGACTACTTCCAACATTCTCGACTATATTGTTCACACTGGTACATTTTATACCAGCTGCAATGTGCACTGAACTACTGCTTTGTGCACTTTTAATAACAGCTAGTCCTTAAACGATAAAAGAACATTACTAAAACTTTCTTAATTAAAAAAACACGCCTCACCCAGGTACAGAAAAAAACTGAAATCAAAGCAAACGTAATAATTAGTTTTGATTACCATTAAGTTTAAAGTATATTAAAAGAAAGAGTAGAAAATAGATGAAGTCGCATTAAGTAATTATGCAACCTCCACAATACACTGTGATATGATAAGGTATCCACTTCCACCTGTGGTATTACTCGTACTTAAAGAAGTAAAACAACAGAACGACGACGATGACAACAGCGACAACGATAGTAGTAGAAACATATGAGGTCTATTTATTTAACTGAGTGCCTACATATTGAGGTAATTAAATCATCAAGAGTCAGTTTGAGGTACTAATACTTATTTTACTACCCCATCAGAAAATATTTTACTCTCCACGACTTATAGGGCCTTCGTAAAATTAATAGATCATACCTCATTACCTACACAGACCACTGCTGACTAAAGACGCTGTTTTAAACCTCACCTTTTTGATATTAAATTACACTTTATAATTAACTAATGCCTTTTCCACGTCAAATTTGATCTACCGTCCACTACCCGTCAGAAACTGGGTTGGGAAATTCAGGTTATATTGCATTAGGCTCTACCTGAATCCGTCTAGTGCCTCCTGCATGTCTGGCCTCGATATGACTACGAAATGATATTAAATTCCAGTTACCTAACTGGCTAGAGTGGATATTATATACCTAATATAGAGAGAGGCTCATATTTTTGTGAAAGTGGTTAGGTTCAGTTATTCAATTCAAAGCTGAGCTACGACTAGACTACTACCAGTAGTCGTCATATTTTAAATTCTCACGATTAAAGTTTAATCCCTTATTTTTTATTTACGGTAAAGAAAAAAATCGCAATATAACTACTGGATTTCGACGAACTCGCACTGGACCGACGTGACCAACGACGACGTAGTCAATGTTCCTGATAGACTCATTAATCATTATACTCATACCTATAGTGGATCTGAACTGATCGTATAGGTAGGTACGTGTATGAGTTAGTAAAAAATAATAGAGTAAGATTTCTTGACATTCAAAATATCAAGATCAAGGAATGCTGAACTTTCAGGACAGACGATATTCAAATAATAATGCCAGTACCATCCTATTTTCAGTAAGTGTCTGGAAATGTCAAGCAGTATCAGCACAATAATAATTTCACGTAATGTGAATCTTTGTTGTGATATAGTACGACTCCACTCCAGTGATGTCGTTTGTATATGTCACCGTAAAATTGTGAATACCGTTAGATTACAATTAAACTCGCGTGATTATAAACTGTCGAAAGATTGTGAACTAAACGTACTGATTACAATTGAACGCATTAATTTTCGGTAGATTGTAATCTATCGAAATGAAACTGTTAAATCACAATCTGTCGCGCGTTAAATTGTCAACTGTCCAAAGGCTGTTCCTGATTGGTCGGTCTTACAGCAGGCCGTTCTATGTCCATACAGTTGGAAATAAAACACAGGCGTCAGTTGAATAAAATTAATGCACTCTAAGAATTGTGACATCAAGTATTTATCTATTATTCAGTAGATAATCAGTAATTTTGACATCATATTATATTATGGTATATTTTTACTTACACTAACACATTTATCATTCAAACTTCTATTCTTCTATTAATCATGGATTCATTTTACTTCCACAATAATTTCATAGAAATTATTATAAAGCAGTGAGTTATTTTCAACACGAAATTAATTGAAATTCACTTAAACACAGATTGTTTACATTAGATAATAAACGAAAAAAGAAACAAATATGGCGGCGCAGAGCATATGACGATCAACCAATCAGCGCGCGAAATGCGTTCCACCCTATGCCATTTCACAATTTGACGGTTTAATTTCGATAGATTACAATCTATCGAAAAATAATCTGTTAAATTGTAATCAGTATGTTTGGTTCACAATTTTTCGATAGTTTACAATCTCGCGAGATAGATTGTAATCTAACGGTATTTATAATCTTACGGTGACATAAAAATAAACAAAAGAGGACCTAGGGTAACGCCCTGTTGTGTTGTCTGGCTTGTATGATGACCTTCGTTCGATCGATATGACTTGGAGCTGTGCTTGGAGTCCCGCTTTCAAAATGGAAAACATTAAAAGCAGTATAGAGTCAATCTCATCTGTTGAATTAATTATTTTCATCGCGGGGTGAACAGTAAAAGGGTATGTTTTTTTTATTTCGCTCCAGTTACCTATATTTGTTTTGTTCTTTTAATTGACACCGAACGATACGTAGTTCTACTTAACATACATAATTGAAGGTAGGTAGGTACTGGGTACCTTATTTACTATTATGATCGTCACGTTCACGTACCTACTTTAAATATTCTAATGAATAAGGCAAATTATTGATATCTATATCATAGATTATATTACTTGTGATGATAAAGAAATTATTTTGTAGGCGACTAATAAATAATAATTGACTACGATATGGTTTGCGGTTCAAACCTTTTAGCGCCGTTTCTTTTTCAGACATTTAACAACCATCCAGATGGTTACCTACTATTTTTATAGCTTTAGAAAAAAAATAGAAACTATACTGTCAAATGATTTGGAACTATCTTTGTTGCTCTTGACCAATTTAAGGCAATTTAAAATAGAAATTGTAGAATAGAACAGTAGTAACATGAATCGGCTATTATAGAAGAAATAATTTGTACAGAAGCCAGCACATGCGGCCGGACACTCGCAGTTACGAAATACACCCCTACCGTTACGGGATGGGAACAAAAAGTGCGATGCTGTGGAGTTTCTTCGGCGGGTTCTTCTCCACAGCAGCGCAGACATTGCGCGAACCTGCCAGTTCTGTTCAAACTAATATCGCATCGTCTCTTTAATTTTTTGAAGAGTTTATTCTTTATTTGTGCGAGACGAGAGCCAGCCTTGGTTTGAGCAAAACTTAATAACTTTTAAATCTGACGTCGAAAAGTGATTTGTAAAATCATACTTTGAATAAAAATCCTTTAGACTTTTGAATACGGGCGCTCTCAAGGTCAACAAGTCCTGCAGCATTGTTGCCTACTGTACAATACTGTACATAGATACAAGACCAGCCAATTAAATAAAAATCCGATTCGTCGCTTTCTTTTTTATTTGTTTCAGTATTTCTAAATACCGGTTTTATTTATGCATGAGTTTGTGGTTTAATTTAAGTTTATTTTCAAGACTTAGATCAATAATTATATTTCTCTTCAAGTCGTTATACCCACAGATACCTACTCGTAATTAGAAATTATTGAGGTCAATTCTTGGTCGTCAATATGAACAATGCTATCTGACTAGACTGACGACGAGGTTAGAGTTTGCTAATTATCAGATTCTAGGATTTTCTACAATATTTTTATCCATAAAAATTATGTATGTGTGTTAGTGCGAAAACGTGTTTTGGACTTTGTACTATTTAAACTTAATAATTCAGTTATTATAGTAATTTAAAACTTCAATAGTACCTATAGTTTAGACTATCTAATAGGCATGTATGTATATGTATAAAATTCTCGAGTCACAGTTTTAGTTATTATACTCCTCCCAAACTGCTTAACCGATTTAGATGAAATTTTATATGTTATTAGTATATTTAGTAGGTCAGAGAACAAGTTGTTATTTATTTTTTATACTCTTGAAATAGCGTGGATCTATTTATATTGTAAAAAAAAACTCTTATCTGTATAAATTAAATAGGTCTATTCGTACTTTATCTACCTCCTACTTATGAGTAAAAAAAAAAACCTTTTTTCACAACAGTACAGCTCCACACAGTATGACCTAAATATATTTTTATTTGTATACAACTAACATTACGGTTTATGGTAATTGGTTGGTATTGGGAACGGCTTTTATAATAAAACAATAGGGTGCCAAAATATAAGAGTTCTCAAGAAACTATGAAAGAAATTATTAAGTATTTATTAGAGCGTTGAATAGGTGTCTAATTTCGATAGACAAAGTCTGAAAACAATTATAACTAATTTGATTTATTGAAATTCCGTCGTCATCAAAATGAAAATTAATTAATTTTCTTTAAATACTTACTGGTTTCTTAGTTGGAAGTGGAGATTTTCGGGGGAGGCCTTTGTCCAGCAGCGGACGTCTTTTGCTTGAAAATCTGATAATGATTACTGGTTTCTTTTATTTAAATCTCGCAGCTGAGAGAAAATTATACATTCCAACTACATCTGTAGGCCTACTATGTAAGTAGCGACAGGCTCGAGAAACTGTCAAACGCGACATATTGACAGAACTGCTATGACTCTAATGTCACTATGTCGCGTTTGACAGCTTCCCGAGCCTATCGCTACTTACATAGTAGGCCTACGAGTGTATAGGCCTACTTTCAACATTTAGTGGGGTAATACAGCCATATACAAGACGCTCACGTTCCCCTCGTAGCATTCGTAAGCCTTGATATATCAGAGCTAAGCTAATAAGGTGTTTGTTTACTTGTATAGTACTCTATCTGGTTTTAACTCAAGTTCGTTCACTCGTTTGTAAAGTTCCGTAGCACAAAAGAAAAAAAATACTTTAAAAATTCTTCGTTGTCCGTTTGTCTGTCTGTCAAGCAATACTTTTGCTCCGACGCGACAACACGACGGAAGTGAATACAAAATGTACATTGTACGTACAGTATTGTTATTTTTACACCTTTTTCCGTGATACTAGTAGTCTACTTAGAATTTATCGCACCGGCATTTCAGCAGAAAGACATACAATGTATGGTCCACTCGATATTGTGATGTCAAACCATGCGTAAAAATTTAGTCTTTATATTGCATAATTTTCCTGAAGAACTTTGGACAACATATCTTTTGTCCTTTCTTGATACAATTAAAAACATTTCTGATTGCGAAACGAATTGATTCCTACACGTATCACTACTTATACAGCAATAGAGCGATATTTTATCATTAGAAATGCATTAGAATAATTAGTTACATAGTAATGGGGATTGGTTGCCTAGCCGTTTGCATAATCCCCCGAGTCTAGTTCGCAAAGAGATTAAGAAATTAAATTGAAAGCGAATGCAATATTCTAATTAATCTACTTATTCTTCTAGTAAATTGCTAGAATAATATGACAACAGAATAAAATAATAGGTTGTAGTAGCTAATGAAGAATTTATATTTTATTACATAATTCTTCCTATGACTAGGCAGTTTCCAGTGGGTGTCGAGTCGAGGTCGCATGATCCAAAAATAGACAGAAGATTATACATAGACCAAACAAATTATCGACTCTTTCCGAGTGCGAATGCCTTTTCACCATTCCATCGCCACCCATAAGGAATTGTATGGTATTGTGACTTTGTGACAATTAGCCTGAACTTGGTATTAGATATTAGTTTTTGCAGAAGCATCTAGATAGAAATCTAACTATGTAAATGATTACCATTTTTTTAATCACAAAACTAGCAGGCCGGCTGCATTCTGTTACGCGTTTTTTTTTTGCATATAATATATTTTGTTGAATAAAAAGTACCTTTTTCATACTAATATATAAAGAGGAAAGATTTGTATTTTTGTGTGTGTGTGTATATTTGTAATGAATAAACTCAAAAACTTCTGAACCGATTTAAAAAATTCTTTCTCCATTAGAAAGCTACATTCACCCTGAGTAACATAGGCTACCTTTTACCGCGGGAAAATGCCTTATTCCCACGGGAAAAACTGTTTACTCGGGCGGAATTGCGGCGGAAAGCTAGTATCTTATAATTTGAATCACAAGTTAGTTATAGATGGCTACACTTGCTGCGAACATTCATTTAATTTTAATCTCGCTGGCGATAAAAGCTATCGACCGATACGATGGATGTATAGTATAGTGTAACCATTTCCGAAGCTCAGCCATGCATGTGTTAAAGCATGTGTTGTTTGTTACCTGTGGTTAACTTTAATTTGCTTTTCTCTTGATCTTTTTGTTATTAGACTAGACTCTTATCTGTTTTGTTGGTGTTTTTAAGTCAAGTTACATCATACCCAGTCAAAGAGTATCTAACACATAGAGGTAGTTTTTGTTTGCTATCTAACCTTAGAGTATAAATAGAAAAAAATCTGGGAGGGATAGAGTACGCCTATCGAGTATGAACTGTAAGCACGGATATGAACAGTCCGAATATCTTCAGCGCCTTCGTTTAGTATCAAATGGTTATCGGAGCTGATTATTTTTCTTGGTAAAAATAAGAAATTTAATAGGAGAACATTTTGAAATGTGCAGTGATAAGTTGCAAACATGACTCGAGGAACAAATCCAAAAAGAAAAATGTTATTGATTTCACCGCCCATACAAAATCTGCCAAAATTTGCTTACGCTTGACATAAAGGCAGCGGAGCGATGCGCGTGCCCTATGTATATTTATTCTCTAAGCTATCTAACATTATAAAGACGCAGGTAATAAATTCATGCAAATCAAAGAAATTCTGTCAGCTAGCTGAGGTACGGGGGTAAGTTTCGGGGTTGTGGTGATTGCTCCAAAAGTCATGCAGCTTTCTATTGGTCGAAATCATCACATATGTTGACAGGATCGGGTTGCCTTATATTACGACTCTATATTACTCAAAATTTCTCCCTTAATCTATGTACCCACCCAGTTTGCCTGTTTGCTTGTCTGGAAACTCGAAATTTTAAAGCAGAAGTCGGTGACATAATAATTTATCGGCTGGTGTTGTTGCTTCTTAACGTACATATACCTATTGCGTTTTATGATGCATTTTTCCATTTTTCCGAATTTCATATGTAATTTTATCTAACGCTCTTACGGCGAAAAATAACTTTTATAGTTAGTAAACTATTGATTTATAAAAGACAAGACACAAGAAACCTAAATCAGTAGAAGTTTGCAAACAACACGATTAAATTGAAATACAATTTTTCAACTGAAGCATAATCAGAGAGTAATTTAGATAGGGTATATTACAAGTTAAAACTTTTCCATGGATAATATAAGTGACCTACTAAGTGTTAAATAAAAGGGATATTTAATTTACAAAAAATATATAAATAAAAGGAAAATATCAATTCTTTCAAAGGAAGTAAAAGACCGCAGAATTGATCGTTAAAGGCTTCATCCTCTCAAGTTTAATTTGCAATTAGATCTTTTTAAATTTAACGGTTCGTCGGCTTCCTGAAGTTTTATTTTCAGGTTTTATTACACCATTCCATTATATTAAGTTATTTTTATTCCTTCTGCAGTACGTACTTTATTATCTTTAGAATGTCAATTAAATACTCTTTTGCCACAATAAGATATATTTGTTGTTGTAGGTAGGTATACACGAACTAAAATTAATAAATAGTTTATTACTTTTCAACAGTTAGTTGCTTATTTAGTTCAACAGTTAGTTGTTTTAGTCTGTACATCTGAATACTGTACATTACTGTACAATCAAAGAGATTGGAGAGCCGCTTCGCTTTAGCGAAAGCGGCTCCCATCTCTCTGTGTACAATGGTCCGGTACCTGCTAAAAATTCGATCTGCAGAAGAAAAAACATAAAAACTTCTTTGATACCAAAACTGAAAGAAACCACAGATTAAAAACAAAGTCTTATTTGTGCTAATCTTTGCCAGTATATAAACAATTAGAAAAAAAACACTAATCAGTGCCAAAATTCTTGTGAAAGTCCTTTTATATATTTTAAAATTTACATTGCTAGTATATTACAACTGCGATCCCAACTCAGGCCTACTTGTGTTCGTAGGATGGAGGTGGGGGTTCGGATCCTGGGATTCATACTGCGAGTGCTGAATCTTCTATTAGCGCCCCTGTTTTGGTTTCGGGGTCGCCATACGAAGCCTTTGCCGCCCCCACCGGCCCCGCTACTACTGAAGAGCGCTTCTGAACTTGCTGCTAACATCAGGGATGGTGATGTAAGTATTCATTAATTAGGTGTATTGTTTGATCAAAGTTTGTTTTACCTACAAGATTCTTGTAGAAGAAGTTTGCCTATAAAACTTTAGTAAAGAACATTTTCGAGTCTATTGGATATTTCAGTGCGATATCCTTGGAGCTAATATTGGAAAAACTAGGACATATTGAAGCATATTTCTGTTCTCTAAAATTGTGAGGTTTTCTGTTTTAAAATGTTTATGATTATAGTGCTTTTATAGTGTTTACCTATGTCACAAAAGAAAATAATAGCCTATTTTACCTACAACTGCAGTCCTTAGCTTGCAGCTTCACTGTTGTCTTCACGAGCAGTTCCTTTAAAATTGTTAAGGCGGCAGGTTGTTAATTATCTTTTTTAAGTATGAAAATTGATTCTTCAAGACGATTCTCGTAATTATTTTTTTGCTTACCTAATTGATAAAGAAGTCTAAAGCCTATATACTAAATAATAATTCACTTATTTATGATGCTTTTTATGTGATATTCACCGCGCGCCGCGCCCGCCTGCTATTAAAACATGCACAAGCCATGATACCACACCATATGCACCAATGCATATTTTAAATCATCATTTATTTATTTATTTATCATAGTGTAGAAGTACCTAAAGATTCAACACAACCTGCATTTTTTTTAATAATAACGGCTATTAGAGTATAATGAGAGAACGGTCTTTCTTTATTCAGTAGTTTTAATAAGGCTAAGTATAGACTAGAATAGCCTTTCTGCCTACCAGTTTAGGATCATTAGAATGGTAGCTACGGTGTTGTTTCTCTATTGAATGTCTAACGCGCAGGTACTATCTATTAGTGTTGTGATAATGAAAACACTCTAACTCGAGTGTTTATGTTATCTTAGTATAACACTCACGTAATACCACAGAATCTATATAATAATAAAACTGTAGAGGTCGAAAATCTACACATAGAAAAAAATGCTTAAAACCGAGTCAGAGGGACCCTCGAATTAACCTTTATGACTTTTGATGCCGATGTATCCGCGGTCACAGTAGTGATCTAGACGTGATTTAAATTTCACTCGTATGTTTGAAGCAATAAAGTATTAAGTAAGTAAAATACTTGTACGTTTCTGTTGGCTAGAGCCAGCACTTCGCTTCCTATTAATAAACTACTTATTTCTAAGGTTCTGTTCCATTTGCTTGATTCAATACTGGCTGCAGTCATTGCTGTTTGCTTTGCCGTTTGAACATTTCTTATTACGGGGCTCTTCGCTTCCAGATCCTTTGAGTTTTCAAGTCTAGTACTTCCTTTTCTCTACTGTATTATTTACAAAGGCTTTCTACGTATTGTTAAGAGATTTTCGTTCCTTTTATATACTTTTACAAACGTTTAATTCTAAATAGTTCTTCATGGAGATTATAAATATTATTATAATTTATTTGTATTGTTTTGGAATATCTGAACTTAATATGAATCCGAAAATCGAAATGGTACGTGCCAAGTCTTGAACCTGTGTACCTACTTCCGACGCGACGGTACATGTCTTGAAATACTCATATTGTTCAAAGCAAATTGAATAGACACTTAAAAGATCATTAGGCAACTTAACGTGCACATTGCCTTGCACTTAGTAGAGAAAGAAAACACATCAAGTTAGACAATGTAGATAATAAAAATATTATATTTTTCTGGAATGAAATGTAAATGAAAACATAAAGAAAAAGCTGAGTTTTTAAGTTCAATTACAGATTGAAATGAAAAACTGTACGGTTTTGCATACATTATATAGACACCCCACAGTCCTGTAAAAAAAACTATGTTTTATGTAGGTAGTTATTATGTAATTTTCAGTGATCTATTTTAAATATTATATTTTCGAAAGAAAACCTATTAACCTGATATCCCAGCACTAAATAAGACAATTTAATTTTATAAAGATTTATTTTGCTCTTTTATAGAGACGTTGGTTTTATTTATTCTTCTTGCACCTTCATCCGCGCCGCTTGATATAAATTCGCTTGGACCTTTCTCTTTCTCATTTCTTTGTGCGTAATCCCGACCCTTCGTTATTCCCAGACAAACACAATCTTGAAGTCTCATAAAACTTCAGTACTTTACATTAGTTTTTTGGAATAAACTGAACAGTGTACCTATGCACTCGTCCTGAAAGATATAGCCATGGTCCAAGAAAACAATGTCTAACAATTAGACCACGTGACTGACACAAACCTACGTCATTTCTACGTCATTTTGGCTGTTCATCCTTGTTGAATGCGTGTAATAGACAAGGATTACCAGCGCAAAATGACGTAGGCTTGTGTCAGTCACGTGGTCTAATTGTTAGACCTTGTTTTCTTGGACCATGGATATAGCTATTCAGAAACAATAACAATAAATAAGTACCTACCTCCCAGAATTTTTTCTATTTATACTCAAAGGTACCTCCTATTAGAAATCAAAGTGGAATATTTTTAACTTTTAGGTATTGCGAGTTCAGCAAAGCATCATGACGTGCTAGCTAAACATTAGGACACCTATTGCTTTAATCAATGTGGTCTATTTTATTATCTTGTGTTTGCAATGTAGTATATTCTATTATCTTTTCTATTATGATTAGTCATAGTTCTATTAGTACTTGTATTATTGTGTTATCCACCTAAAAATATTGATTGTTTTCATTTCATTAAGTCTGCTTTTTATTTTTCTCAACTGAAATTCATATCAATTTGTCCCGTAGAGTAATGTAACATTATATTCTTTATATTACTTATACAGTCATTCATTAGTTTTATTACCGTCAAACAGAAAGTCATTATAAAAAATTGGTCATTTATTATTTAAAACTTTTATTATGTGTAGTGGTAGCGGTAATTCATGCAAATTAAATATTATTCATCGGGCGAGTTGTTACTATAGGTACAACAGATACATATGATTCGGCCACTAAAATACAACCATAAATCGCTGGCGTTCCTATTCTGTTACTACAAAAAATATTATTCACATTTCTGACTATAAACCTTCTGTAATACAATACAGTTATACCTATATAACACTGATAAATGCCTAAGGGGCATTAGAGAAAGGTCAAGCCGACAGAAGTGTGCAGAAAATCGCCCTTGTATTAAGTCGTAGTCACAACGTAGATAGCTCGTCATTAGCATAATTCTAATAAGAACAGAGGTAATCGATATTCAAATCAAGCTTTTTTCGTCCTCAATGGTATTACCGTTATCTATAGATTAAATAATTTAAGCAATTTTGAGATAGAACTGCTTTGAAATTGTGAATTGGTTAGACAATGAATCTTCCTGAAATTAATTTAATTAAAAAACATTTTTTAACAAAAAAGTTCAACCGTCGAAAAATCTGAAGAGCAAATATTGTTACCCTTAAACACCGAAAGCACTGAACAGATTTTGATGAAACTTGGTACAGAGATAGAATACACTTTTACGCTACCTTTTACAGCAGGAAAGTACCTACATAATTCCTACATAATATAGATCCCCTGTGTTCTTACCTTTCGTGTTGTATATGGTCAGATTAGTGTTACTTTAATAGACTAATTACTCAGGTATGTACCTACAATGTAAGCTTACTAAGAACTGTGGAAATACGTCGTCATTGAAATGTGAAATCCTATTAAAAGTAGTTGTAGGTAGTACAGTCTTGCTGTGTTAGTTACCTATACAGGCGGTTTTTTATTGCAACTTATTTAGTCTCGTATGAGGTAATTTGTGTTAATTTTTTTTGTGTGTACATATTATATTTAATATATTACAAGTCACAAAGTATAAGAATTATTTTAATACGAGCTATAATGATACTCTGAGAAAAGGTTAGGCTAATTATAACAGAGCGCATAATCAATAAATATTAATTAGAATCTAATTAAATAATTCACAAAATATCTCACGTAAAAGTAGAAAAGTAGAGGCGTATTTTAAAAGGACTAGTGTTTACCACACGAAGGTATGCAAAAAATATATTTAAAAAAATATTAATCATTGTTCCCAGTTTTAAATAGGTACATTTCGTTGAAACATACACAAACGAAGACAAGTTTCTTGCTAACGTTCGTTCGCCCCAGTCCTTATTTCTTATCGGCTGAAAAGCACGGAATATAATGGCATAATAAAGAATTTTCTTCTTTTATTGTCTGCAGTCTTAGCGATGAATCCATTGTGTTTTTATTTATGTGAATAAAACTGTCGTGTTTCCAATATTTTTTAAAGTTATGTTTATAACTTCGTCGTTAATACTACGTAATAAAAATAATAATAATAATAATAATGATTTATTTGCTTGAAGATAGTAAATCGTTGTTACATTTCATAGGCACAGTGTCTTCAGCTTATACATAAGCATGCAAATCATGTAAGTACCTACATGGTATAATCTGGTGGCTTAGGTACTAAAAGGATGTATGCTTAGCCAACAGTTATGTATAACTTTTCCAAAGAATTTTTCCTTGAAAATATAAAAATACTAACACACATTTTCACGGGTTTTCTCCACGATTTATTTCCACGGTTTATTCCTAGAGAGCTAGAGGGGGATGCAATACATACAGTCTGCGTGTAACTCCATCTGAAATGAAATAAAATAGTTTATTTTAACTTCTGGACATTTTACATCACTTAGTCAAGTCTAATAAAATTACATTTAGTGGCGAGTTCAGCAAAGCAAAATGTGCGGTCTTTTGTCTCTCTACCTTATTCTATCCAAGTAAAATGAATAGAACGTCTAAAATACTATCTCTGTCGTGCCTGCGGCTCACCAGGATCTTGGCGAGCTGTCAGGAGCGGCTGAAGATGGAAGCTTCCCTAGGCTCCACGCACTAGTAGTGAAATAAGAACTACACGAAGAACTGTCTGGACATTTATTTATTCACATGAAAACAACCTCAATATAATTATACCGAACTATACAAAATTATACACACTTTTAACAAAACACTGCCGTCAACGTTGGAAGTCAAGAGCAAAACCACGCAAAACTGAAAAAAAAAAGGAAGAGGATGACGTATGAGTGACGAAGGAATTCCAAAATTGAATGTTTGAATTTAGACGAGTAAGAAATGGAAAATGAGGTGGAAATGAGGTTGCAAAGCACCTCGTTATACCTATCTCTTATACATTACTAGCGACCCGCCCCGGCTCCGCACGGGAAAATGGTTATTGTGGGTTATCCTTCAGTATATTATGCATGTATTATACATATAAACCTTCCTCTTGAATCACTCTATCTATTAAAAAAAACCGCATCAAAATCCGTAGCGTAGTTTTAAAGATTTAAGCGTACAAAGGGAGGGACATAGGGACATAGGGACAGAGAAAGCGACTTTATTTTATACTATGTAGTGATAGTGATGATTTGTGCTTGCCTTCTAGCACTTCTAGATTCTACCATTCGGATTCGGTCCTGTCATTATAATCAGGCTGCTATAGAGTTGTGATTCTGAGTCTCTTCATCAACTTCTATTGAAAAAAAAACACTGTGCTCATATAAACTGAAGTTACAGGTGTTACTCACTTCAGTTTGCATCTAGAAAAGTGATGGTCGTGGCTTTGTACTGCAACCGCATTAAGGAATGGTGTGTGAAATTGTACCATTTCTGTCTTTATGAGAATCTGTTCTTTTGAAAATCTGTCCTTTTGCGAACAAAGGAAAAGATGAACATTAGTTTATTTATGACGTAGTCAATCCCTTAAAAATAATTAAAATTGTAAAGCCTGACCAGAAAAATAATAAAACTATTTTAGGGCGTCACATTTTATTTGTGCTTCTGGCAATTATCGCTGTTATAAAATTAGTTCCATTGAATTTTCGCAACATCACGAGGTTTTTATTTTTCCCGGCGAGCTTTATTTATGTGGCTATAAGAAAAGCTGTTCGCCGTCTAACGTGTAACCCCGTCTCGCCTCAAAATGATTGCAAAACTTGGTAGAACGACGTGAATGTTCCGAGCGTAGTCTGAGTCAATATTTGTGGTTATATCATCTTGTATACTTACACGTACGTTGTGTTTGTGTTCGAGCTCAAGGTGTGATTGGTTTAACCACTACTGGAAACCACGACTTGAGCGGTGCTAATGGCCGTTTGTCTCTGAGGATGCATGCAGTACGTTTCTGTGGAAACTGCACGATGATATTTTGCAATCTCTGGAAATGAGGATTGCTGGCTTCATGGTTACACGTTGTCAAAGGAAATTGTTTAGGAATATCTGACTACTGTAATGGTATCTATCATTATAGAAGTAGATGGATATATAAGCGCATATTAAATTTTACTACGACTTGTGAAATCGACGAGTCCTGTCCAGGAATCCTTCCAACATAAATCCTGTTTGTGGGATGATGCCCCTGAAAACTCAACGTGGTTGGGCTATCTATGGTACTATCTGTGAAAATTTGTATTTGGATCCGAAAAAGGGGCATTCCACGGAAAAATCTACTTTTGTCGGGCACGTGACGCATAGTTCTACCGAAAATCGGCTTGCTATCATTATTTGAAGTCTGCTTCATAGACAACCGACACCCTCTTAGTAACAGCAACTAAGAAAAGGGGTCCAATTAATTTGTCCCTGCAGCTGACCGACCATACCTAGCGTCACGTGATGTTATTACTATTTAGGAAAATAAATTACTTTTTGTTTGTTTTGTTTGTTTGTGCCCGACACCTCCGTGGAATGCACCAAAAGTCAGTTGATTTTATAATCAAAATTCTTTATTCGTTTGCGACAAATTGATACCTACACATAAATCTGCTAGACAATTCTGGCAGCTAAAATGCATGAGAACTTCCGTGTTTTGCATGTACGTGATAAGCGTCGTACGTACCTAATTGTAATAATTAGCAAATTTTTTGTAAACTAGTCTCATCGCATTCCTGCCAAGCGCTACTGTATTACTTACCTAACTTAAGGTACTGAATACCAAATACTCGTAGTTGCAATAAGGACAGTATTCGCTTGACTAAACATAGAATACCGGGAAACTGATCATAGTATCTCTTGTCACATCCATCTTGCACATCTATAACATCAGCCGAGCATTGCCGATCGGTCTTCATTTAATTATTGCAGATTTCCAACTAAAACAAGCACGGCCGCATCATCATCACTACTTATTATAAAACAAAGTCGCTTTCTCTGTCCCCATGTCCCTATGTCCCTTTGTATGCTTAAATCTTTAAAACTACGCAACGAATTTTGATGCGGTTTTTTTTAATAGATAGAGGGATTCAAGAGGAAGGTTAATACATGCATAATATACTTAAGGATAACCCACAATAACCATTTTCCCGTGCGGAGCCGGGGCGGGTCGCTAGTTTCCTATAAAGGTGGTAAAAGCATGTCGTTTGAGGAAGCGAGGTTGAAAGTTGAAAGGCGTCGCGCGTCGGGAAACATAGCGTGAAATTTAACTGCTGGTTATTTATCCACAACTTAGCGGTAGTACTCATGAAACTGAACAACTTTCCCTAAGGAAGGTTAACATCTCAAAATAAAGTCTAAGCCTAACCACGATCATCACAACTTATGCAGTAATATAAAAAATACTATATATAATGTACTAGCGACCCGCCCCGGCATCCGCACGGGAAAATGGTTATTGTGGGTTATTCTTGAGTATATTATGCATGTATTATAGATATAAACCTTCCTCTTGAATCCCTCTATCTATTAAAAAAAACCGCATCAAAATCCGTTGCGTAGTTTTAAAGATTTAAGCGTACAAAGGGAGGGACATAGGGACAGAGAAAGCGACTTTGTTTTATACTATGTAGTGATGTATACGAATATTTATATATTCTAAATTATTCAGGCTATACAAAGGTATAGCAAAACAACGTACTTCTTGTGGAGTACTTATTTACGAGTCAAGTAGGTACCTACATTGAAATATTTTAAAACTGCTTTCCATTTTATTTTGTATGTCAGTAGCTCTCTCTGATTATAGTGCAGTGAGGTTCGAGTCTTGAGCACTTGCAGGTTATATGTTATTCCCTTCATGCACGATCTCGTTTTTGAATATTTAACGACCATTCACAACGAAGGCTGCTGGAAGTTTCCTCGATAAAATTGCTAGAGGTTAATAATGTTAGTGCACTCTAGTGTGATATGAAAGTAGCGAGTTCAATGAAAATGTAAGTACAAAATATTATCGAAACTACCTAGTTTTCTTCTACGAGTAATTTATTTCATTTATGTATATTATGTCTGTGAGTACCTTAATAAAAATGAAATGTAGTGAATCTAAGAAAATACAGACAAATAAATAAACAATATCCGTGCTCATAAATATGTGCCATTTTGTCACACTACTGTAACATAGTACGTAAGCTCACCTTGCAGTGTTAAGCACCCTAGAGCCATTATACAACACTTTACACTTTACTAATAGAATACTAAAGAATAGCCTGTGCCAATATTTTAAAATAGGTGTAGTAACATATCTTAAAGAAGAAGTTTAAAAGCTTTATTTATTCAATTCAGAATTCAGGCCTTATGCCTGTTCAAACAAAGAGCTAAGTAGCTCCTATTTCGGTGACAAAACCTTGCTTTCGAAGGCACTAGCCTCCGTAGTGGATAGACCCATGTCTATATAGGCTGTAGTCGTTACACGAGTGACGTCAAATGCCTTTTTATTTTGATACCAGGGCTAATGAGGTCGGTCGATAACCTTACAATTACAACCCACATGCAGAAGAACAGTAACTGACAAAAATATTATACAGGAGCAAAATATATAAATTACCCCACTTGCAATGCATATTTTGATGACGTAGAAAGTTCCATCATCACACGACTGACTTACGAGTACCATAACCATGCCTACTTAAGTAATGTTTTATCCTTTAACAGATCACCAGTGAAAACCTAGTGAACCTCTACATAAATAGAGTTAAAGAAGTGAATCCCTACCTCAACGCGGTGGTCGAAGAGAGGTATCGAGCTGCATTAGAAGATGCAAAAGAAGTAGACCGTCAGATAGCCGAAGCGAAGGGAAGCGGAACATTCAATGAACTCGTCAAAGAAAAACCGCTGCTTGGAGTCCCTTTTAGCGTGAAGGAAAGCTGTTCATTAATAGGTAAGCTCTTAGAAATAGACATAGACTAGACATAATTACACATACAGACAGTGACGTTGGTGGTAATATTCGCGGTCTTTTTCTTGCATACGGGAACTGAAAAAGACGGAAGACAAATTAATCTATAAATCTGATATATATTTTAAAAGATATAAATACATTTTCAAAAGATATACATAATTAGTTTTCTTGATTGGATAATGATAACAAAAGGCATAGTAGGAAAGTCAAGTGTCATCCAAAAGCTAGCAATAAAATTTTTACCAGGTTTAATTTTTTTTTTAATTTCTTTATTTAGTTTTACATTACAGAGTAGGTATAAAATGTTTTTTTTTCTTTTGTATGAAAACGCACATGACTGTATAATTTTTTTTGAAGGAACGGTTTGGGATGGGATAGGGATCGGAAGCAGTGCGTAACGGCCTTTGGGATGTATCGAAAAATGAGGAACGTAATATTGCGACATTTTTAAGGGAGGAAATATACCGATTCTGTGAGGAAAAAGCCGTTCATCTTACTAGCATCCTTCACATGGTTGTGTTATTTCCACAAACTCAAACTACACATTACATTACATTATTATGATGGTGTTGTAGGTAAGTTGTAAACACCTGAGTAAATAAAACTTAGTCCCTTAACGGATACGAACAGGACCTCATTACTCACCAAGAAACGCTTTGTGCTTAGTTGTGGAAATGACGTACTTTACGAACTACTTGTTAAACTCGGGACTTGCTGTATAGTGTATTCACACATGGAGTCGGTTTGAAAATAGCTCCTATAACTTTAACGTACCGGCAGAGGTGTATTTCCAACTACGCCATCCAGACATTGGACGAGATAGATGAATTCATCGATAAAATCTTTCTTTGCCTGATTTTTCTTATCTGTTACCTACACTTTTGTAGAGAGAGAGACAGATGACGTCATAAACAAAGACAAAGGTAACTTACATGTCAGGAAATAATAATGCAGGTGTTGCAACTACTCACCGCTTAAAACAGGGGGGTCCGTTTGCAGAAGATCGTATATGACTACCGTAGAACCCGAGATCCCGAGCAAGTCGGGGAAAGCTTGATTGGTCTTACCTTTTCGACACAAGCATAGGTCAATTAAAAAAAAAAACATGTTTGAATAGTAATGATGGGATTAGCTGCCTCTATTCAGAATGAGTTTTGATGATTTATTTCTGGGTTTTTATACATCCATTAATCCATTTAACTTATCTTGTATAGCGTCTGAAATAAGGTTAGTGAATAACCGATCAGATCTTTTATAAGCATGTTGTACAGAAGCTGGAAATTCACTCCTACCGTAACGGAATACGGGCCTCTCAAAGTCAACATAATATGTGTAGCCGCATGTGCTGGCTGTTCATTAGCATTGGTAGACTTTCCGAACAACTTACACACTAAGCTGGACTGTCTCCGTATTCATAACCAGGTAGCTTTATAACTGTTTCTAAAACTAAGTATCCCAGAAGTGTGTTGATATTTTTTTCAATTTATTTCTTACTCTCTTTTTATTTTTTCCCTCTCAAAATACTTACCTACCTTAAAATACTTTGTATCCTCTAACTAATATAATTTAATAGACCTCTGATTTCCTATCACGTCAACGGAAATATTGACTGATATCTTCAAAAAGAAGGGGAAATGGTGACCTCATTATGGCGATACCCCCAAATGTCAGGGGCATTATCGGAACAGGGAAGAAAGGTGTCCAAAGTTCAAAGAGATTTTTATCTTGGTATACGTTTGAGCACCCTTTTACTACGATTGACTTATATAGGTTAAACGAAACGATACTGTTTTGGTGATATAGACAAAAAATCTTCTATTAAATACAGAGTGAAAGACCGCTTGCTTAGCAAATACTAAAAAGACACCAGTCAATGGTTTTGTGTCTTTTGAGCAAAGCTAAAGAAACTTCGCGGAAACGGATTTTTGTCCGACCGTCTGTATATTTTTTGTCTTTCCGAGAAGCTTTTTTGGAAAATTTGTTCAAAATCAAATCCTTTGACTAAGCATGTCTTTTCAATGTTTGCTAAGGCTTCATTTACACCCTGCGTAGAGAAGACACAACCCTTTTTTGGGAAATAAAACAAAGCAGAAAAAAGGTACAAAGTATACAACGGAAACAAAAAGTGTGCTGCCTCTGAAAATTTTATTTTCTTGTCATAATAGGATAGGCGGTCTTGGGCAAGCAATCTGTTCAGAAATTTGCCCTTCTGTGTCCTAACCTAACCTAACCCTTCCACTAAAAGTTGCAGGAAACTTTGCGCCTACTAAAACATGATGTAACAAAATCAGAAATCAAAATAGTGTTTTCTTAAAGTGGGTTTGATATCCCACTATTCTGCCCTTTCATTCACTAGGTTTTTGGTGGGTTAACACGCACTCCATACATTACGTAGGCATAACCTGTACCCTGATATTATGTAAATAACCGTTCACATTTGAATACTGATCAGATATCGACCGATAGTGACGTAGGAGCCGTGTCTTATCAGAACTGGGATATTTTTAGAAGCTCCTTGAAAGAAAGCTGTCGCTTTGTCGCTAGCTTTGACCTCAGTTGTCGAAATCGAAGAGGAAAATATTTTTTATAAACATGCGACGATATATCCATACAATTTAGGAGTTAGGCCGTTTTCAGTGTAACCCATACAAAATCTACGCTAAAAATAAGTGCGCTTACTTGAGCAAGGTATAAACTGAACACGCGCAGGAACGATTCTATCCTTTATTTATTTCATCAGACAAAAGAGCGGTGCTAAGTTAAAAACGTTCAGCTTAGCGTGCTTTAGACGGTACTTACGACTGAGATATAAAAACAATTAAGGTAGCATGTTGTCTCACTGTCTTTCTTATAAATAACTTAACTATGTATAAATCACACACACACACACAAACTTGTAACAGCACACTAGCGCAGATCTTGCAACTAGTGGTTATGAACAGTAAAATAAGTAAATACGTCGTCGCCTTACCATTTTCAACAAAAGCCCTGCAGAAAAACATATGAATGATGTTCGTTATTATAACTACTATAAGTACCTACATAGGTAATTATAAATAGTGCAAAAATAAGTTATGTGTTATATATTACAGAAATAAAAAATTGATTATATTGTTCGCAATTTTTTTTCCAATTTAGTTTAAAAACGCACTTCGCAGCGTTATTCGTATTAAATAGAAAAATATTAAATTTCAGGGTTGTCAAACTCCGTTGGCTGCCTCGAGAATGCCGGCCGTAGGGCTGCGGCGGACGGCGAAGTCGTTCGCTTGGTTAAAGCGGCTGGGGCAATCCCACTTCTGGTGTCCAACTGTCCTGAACTCTGCCTGGGCTGGGAGACCACTAACTTACTTTGGGGAACCACAAATAACCCTTACTGCTTGAATAGGACTGCTGGTGGTTCCTCCGGGGGTGAGGTGTGTATAAACACATTTATTTGATATTAGAAATTGATTATTATACATATGGTCCGATTCTACTTATTACGCTCAAACTGAAATTTTTAAATTTTAAGACCAATTTTAAAATCTAATTTAACGTCTATTTTAACGTCTCTAAATTTAAATTGACAATCGACAGGTGATTCAGTCAATATGGTCTAATTGTTAGACCTTGTTTTCTAGGACCATGCTATACGAGTATGAAATCAAAACATTATTGTCGTAATATTAGCAATCTTCTCTCATTTTACAATAATTAAGATTTCACCTCGTTATCTTTTGCTGTCGGAAAAACAGTATCCTGAAAGTCTTAATGCGTTATCCTTCACACAAATATGTATCCTGCATTCATCATGATAATTAATTATGTGCACTGAGAAGACGCTGATGCCAGGATACGTAAATAATTATAGAAATTTGATAGTTTTGTATCTAACCTTGCGCACGGATATGAAAATAGAATACCAATAAATCGTAATATAATCCTGGAAGAAAGTATATACATGCAATACTGAAGGTTAAGGCGTTAGACCTTTTCAATAATTGTATTTACCTAGATACCTACCTACCTAACTGACTTATATTGAAACAGAAATAAAAAGGTTAGTTCGACTTCATACAATAATTTTACAATCTGACAGGCACTTTTAAGTGCTGTTAAGTATGTTTATGAGGAGATTTAATAGCCTTTTATTTAAAAAAAATCATGGCCATAAAACACTTAAATTATTTCAAAAACACGATTTTTCATGAGAAGTGTGTAAACCGTTTATGAATGTTTTTATTATTTATGCCTCTACTTTCGCAATGTAGAATATTTTTTGCTTTATGGATATTTTCTCGTAAAATTCGTTAATGTTTCAATGTGAGTTTCTGTTCGTGACTTACTTACTAATAGATGGTCTATGAAATGCTAATAACTAATAAAACGGTTTTGTACACATTATCATTTACTTGATTGCACATTAGAATCAAGTTAATAAAAAGTAAAATGTTACCGTTGAAGAAAGAAAAACGACCTGACCTTTTATTTCCAACTAGCTTCCCGCCGCGGCTCCGCCCGCGTTAATAGTTCTTCCCGTAAGAATGAGGTATTTTCCCGCGGCAAAAGTTAGCCTATATTCTTCCGCAAGGTCTATTCTATATTTGTGCCAACTGCGCCCGCTATAACATTTTTCCCATGGGGATGAGATATTTTCCCGCGGTAAATTGCAGCCTATGTTCTTTCCCAAGGTCTATTCTATCTTTGTGCCATGTTTTACCAAAATCGGTTCTGTAGTTTCGGAGTCCATTCAATTATTAGGAATATTTTCGGTATTTTTTTTACACCTTGGGTTACATTATTGAAGTTTTAGTAAGCATCCCTAATTTTTTTTTATAATAAAATATAGCCTATGTTACTCAAGGTGAATGTAGCTTTCTAATGGTAAAAGAATTTTTGAAATCGGCGCAGTAGTTTTTGAGTTTATTCATTACAAACATACACAGACACAAAAATACGAATCTTTCCTCTTTATAATATTAGTATAGATTAGCTGATTGGTACGGATTTAATTAAACTCTAGTACTAGCACTTACTGACAGTTTTTAACAATCCACTGTTGAATTATAGCCTCTCCTTTGATAGAAAAGTGTTCCCCTAATTCCCACGCCTGGCAGGCGATGTGGGGATCGCAGTTGTTGTTGGTTACACAGATTAATATTATTAATAATCTCATTTGAATATGTAGTAATTTGGAGTTAACGGCCAGTATTAAATAACGAATTTAGACCAAAACGCTATTGGTAAGCATTACAAGTAAAGCATGCACAAAAAAACGTTCTGCAAAACTTTAAATATTTTTGGCAACAATTGTCATTATAAAATTAGTTTTATTTAAATTCCTTAATTTTTCTAGTTGGACTTTAAGTAAATTGAATTGGCTATTGATTGCAGATAATAAAAAGTCGTACTAACCATCCACACTAAAAATAACAATAAAATTGTAAAGTCAATAATTAGCACATCATCGATATTCATAGCACGGTCTAAGGTTCCATTACAGGTGACTTTGTATTATGTACCTACTATACTAGATACATACTACTCGATGTAGTTAGTACGTAGCGTCGTCATTTGAACAGAACAATAGTATGTATGTGAACATATTGATATAACAAACTATAGAAATGTTAAAGCCTGACCGAACAAAATATTACCTGAAAATACCGAATTCTTAGTTTACGCTTTCGTGTTATTTATCGTCTTATCTATCATATAATATTATCATATTTCCAAATTATTATTTTTAAAGCCATTACTTACATTTTCATTTGCATGTTAAAAAAAGTTATTTGTTTACCTTCTCCTACTGATTGTATAATTAGTAAATTAAAGAATAGCAAAATTAAAGACGCGATTTTTATGATTTATTTTTATGATTATAAATACTGAATACATGTGAATACTTCTTCATCATCATCTCAGCCGAAAGACGTCCACTGCTGGACAAAGGCCTCCCCCAAGGATCTCCATGTGAATACTTAATAACACTAAATTGAAAATTTAATAACCCCCGCCCGACACAAAACCGTTACTTAATCCTTTGAACAACTAAAAAAGAGCTATAATCTTCAAATGGCTGAAGATATTTTCTTGGATCATAGCTAAGAACACTCTCGATTGTGACACCTTGCAAACAAAAAAAACTAGATCAAAATCGGCGCATCCGTTTAGGAGCTACGATGCCACAGACAGACAGACAGACAGACAGACAGACAGACAGACAGACAGACAGACAGACAGACAGACAGACAGACAGACAGACACACACGTCAAACTTATAACACCCCTCTTTTTCGTCGGGAGTTAAAAACAACACATTTACAAAATCTATAGCACATCTTGTGTTTGTTTTGTTCATTACACCTTGTACTTGAACTATGATAAACGGCAAACATGGTTCTGGCTATTTGGTACAAATGTACCTCAATATTGACACTATTTAACACCTTCAGTGCGGCATCTAGCTTGGAGCCTCGTGGTGGACAAAGGCCTGTAACGAGGTGCATTGTGTGCTACCTCGTTGCCACATTTTCTACTTCATTTCTCACCTCATTTACCATTTTCATCTAAATTCAAATATGTTTAATTTTGGAATTCATTCAAAATCATCCGTCAATCATCCTTTTTCATCAGTCAGTCATCCATTTTTCGTCAGTCGTCCACCTTCTACCTTTAGGCCAAGTACAACACGGCCATACTTCTTAAATGTATTCGCAAATATTTGTTGTTATCTTTATTTAAACTCTCGAAATATATATTAACTTAGTAACAGTGAACGCCGGCTTTTATTCCAATTCCACAGTGTGTGTTGTAGTGCAGAACCTTCCTTTCTTCTTATCTACGTATTAACGTGGTTACTCCGCTGGCTTGCCCCAGAGCAAGGCGAGCCGCGGGTGTAACACTGGCGCCCAACGTGGGGCGTGGTTTTGGCCGAAGTTACATAATAGCTTTCATGGTCATGTCATTCATGAGTATGAGTCATGACCCCCAAGCAATATACTTGACTTGTCTTATGCTTACCTGCAGGCACAGAAGAAAATAATAGTACTAAGCACTTACTACGTAAGAAACGACAGGCTCGAGAAGCTCTCAAACGCGACAAATTGACAGAACTACTATGGCCATTATATATTCTGTGCTATGGCTCTAATGTCACTATCACTATGGCTCTAATGGCCCGAGTGCAGCTCAATGCAGTTCTCGCCGTAGAGCCAGACTGCGACTTGTTTGCCGATCATTGGTCCAACCTACGTCGGATTTTCTTAAAATATATCAATATGATCTCCTGATTACTCAGTCATTAGGTTTAAGTTTTTTCTTATTTTGTTATTAAGTTTTTCTTATGTTAAGTAATGAAAAAAATATATTATTATTTTTTAGGTACTTTAGGTTTAAGTTTTTTGTTGTAAATATCTTAAGTTTATCAGCGCATTGGCTCTGGCTGTAATTGCTGTTAAAACTTATTTAATAATAAATAAATAAATAAATAAATGTCGCGTTTGACAGCTTCTCGAGCCTATCGCTTCGTATCACACAATTAGTAGATGTTTATGGACTGAAATGACGGATGCTGTTCTATTAATTCAAAGTAAAACTGTTGGTTTTCATTTTTAACCCACGAGAAGCGCCGAGGTTCTGAAGTCGACATTATAGGAATTCCTTTTAATAAGTAGACTAGACTAGACTGTAACCAAAAAGTCGTCATAAACAGCTCATAAATAAGTCCCCACCGAGGGGCTCGATCCGGCTCTGAAATCAGTCTTGACTTGTGCAAAACTTAGTAACTTCATTAAAATTTGACGTCGAAATGTGATTTGTGAAGTTTTGCTTCGAATACAAACATTTTAATTTTGATTTGATCATCATCATCATAAAGAGGAAATATTTGTATTTTTGTGTGTGTGTGTGTGTGTGTTGAATAAACTCAAAAACTACTAAACCGATTTCAAAAAATCTTTCACCATTAGAAAGCTACATTCACCCCAGAAGCGTAGCGTGCCTTAGCGGGGCCCCGTATAAAAATTTGTTTGGGGGCCCTTACGAAGGGTAAAGATTTCTCACAAACGTAAAAAAATGGTGCACGTTTCCCTGGCCACCACATAAGAGATACATGCATGTTTGATATACCGGATTTTCGAGCATAATTTCAGCTATCATAGTGCCAAATTCCAGAATTAGAGACAAAACTCGAACGACGCTATGGTCTAAAAACAGTGTGTTAGCTGGAGCACATCCCGCCAGCCGACACAAGCGAGATCTGCGAAACTACTTCGAATATTCACAAGTATTAAAGCTCTAGATTTACAGACAAATTGCAGCCATCCATCTCCAAAAAATCTACTTCTGAAATGCATTGTGGAAATATACGAAAAAAACTGTTCGTTCGAATTCTGGAATTTGGCACTATGATAGCTAATATTATGCTGGAAAATCTGGTATATCAAACATGTATGTATTTCTTATGTGGTGGCCAGGGAAACTAGCACAAAAAATGCATAAAATTAAAAGAAATATTAATTCATCATAATTATCTATCTATCTAAAGAAATTGCTGTATTTTTACTTTTGTCATTTGTGAAATAGAATAAAAATTGGGAAGTTTTTATTTATTTTTGCTTACGCACGTTGGGGGCCCCCGTAGCCCGGGGGCCCCGTATAATTGATACGGCTGATACGGCGGTAGCTACGCCCCTGATTCACCCTGAGTAACATAAGCCTATGCCTTACCTGCGGGAAAATGCCTCATTTCCACATGAAAAACTGTTAACGCGGGCGGAGCCGCGGCGGAAAGCTCCTAATATTTATTGGTAACCAATAAGTGAATGAGACTTTTATTCACCAGGGTGCGTTGTTAGCATGCGGCGCGAGTGCATTTAGTGTGGCGTCAGACGTGGCTGGCTCCATTCGGATCCCTGCGGCTTTCTGCGGCGTTTTTGGACACAAACCTACCCCTGGTAATTAATATCCTTAGATTTTCCTGTTGTTCACTACACTAACGGACATGTTTACGAGGTGTCTCCCGCGAATACATTTTGAATTACTACTTATACTAGGTAACCTTAGAGTAAGTTCCTAAGCCAACCAAACAATAAATCTTCGTGATGTGGCGATCACTCCACGGACAAGAGCCTTTTAAATTTTGATACTGTCATCATTATCACAGCTCGTTGATATCCACTACCACTGGAAAACTAATTCCATCCGGTCAAGCTTGATAAAAAGACAAGCGTATAAAACAACTAAAGAAAAAAAATTCGACGTTAATGAAGCTTATAAATACCAAAGACTGAGTTGTCCATTGCATGAGTAGGCCATGGAGGCGCTCCCTGGCGATGTTGGCCGTTTACAAGGTCTTAAAGTATATTTATTGATAACGTAAAAAAATTTAAATAATCATAATATGTTATAGGTTAGTTTCAGTTCTTCGATCTGATCTAAAGAATTTTCGTAATATTTTTTAATAAAAGAGAAATACAGCTTACCCTAATATTCTTTTATAGCCGGTAGATGGCTAATTTTACGTAACGAACTAGAGGGGAAGTGGGGTGTTAGCAAGACGTAACTAGTATTATATTATCTGTGACACGACAAAACGTTCAAGGTCGTTGAGAAGGATACGCCCTTAAAGATGCTTTTAAAAATATATCATAATAAATAATAATATCCTTACTATGAATCCCCACAGGTATAATCTCAATCGAAGGCCACATCCCGACCCTAAGCGATGAGCTGTTCCCGCGTTTCCTGGCGGTGGGTCCGATGGCTCGGCGCGCAGAGGACTTGCCTCTGCTAGTGGACATCATGGCGGGGCAGAACAAACACAAGCTGCGATTGGACCAGCCAGTGAACTTGAAAAACCTTAAGGTAAGGCATTCAAGTACTTTTGTACTGCGGCTTCTTAGAGATAAAGTAGTATTATGTATAGGTGAAAATGATTTTAACTTAAGACAAACCCAATATCAACTTAAAAAATGTTTATATACGCTTAAAAATCACTCTGTAATTGTTCTACAAGTCCTAAAAAATAATTCTATGGATGTGACTAAACTAAACTCTAGCATTGAAAATGTATGTAGTAAATTTATAAACTGTCGTTTCTTGACTTTAAATGTTGATTATCTAAACTTGAAATATATTGGTAGAACGATTAACTCAACTGTAAATGAAATTGACTTTAACCAGACATTTCAACATAGAATAGGAATTGGCCAAACATACTTGAATGACGTTGATAATTTGCGACCCCATGGTGGCGAAGATGCACTTTTTTTTCGAGCCTCAATCAAATAAACAATCTACATTTCAAATATTACACCAAAATATTGCTAGTATATTTTCTAAAAAAGAAATATTAGAGATAACTCTGGATGAACTTAAAAGTAAGGGTGTTGAGCCGGACGTGATTTGCTTATCGGAAACATTCATTTCATCGGGCTTTGAGAAATTCGCAGGCATATCTCATTACAAGATGGCGTCTAGCTATTGTAGAAAGGATAACAAAAAACGTGGGGGCACGTGCATACTTGTAGAAAATAACCTGTCGTATAAAGAAGTTAACTTATCTAGTAAATATGTCATACCTAAAATATTTGAATGTTGCGAAATTTTTCTTCCGTCTAATAATTTATTAGTGCTTTGTCTCTACAGAACTCCAGATAGCGATGCAAAAATATTTTTGGAAAGGCTAGAGTATCTCTTACACGATGTCTTTGTTAAGTTTAAACGCAACATTAGGGTTGTAGTAGCAGGAGACCTCAACATTGATACCCTGAAACCTGGTAAACTTGCTGACCATTTAAAAGACTTAGCCTTAAATTTTAATCTTAAACTACATATCAATGAACCTACAAGGAAAACCGCTTGCCTAGACCACATATTGAGTAATATAAAAAATGCAACAGCAAATACCATACCGCTTTACTTGTCCGATCATGAAAAAGCACAATTACTTCAATTCCCAGTCAGATCGAAAAGAAACTCACCTAAATCATATTTTGTCTTTAAAAGAGACTACTCCGTAGAGAATATTGAGAAATTTAATCAACATCTCAGATGTCTGACATTTAATGACGTTTTTCAGGAAACTGACCCTAATACTGCTTTTGTTAAGTTTCATGAGGTGTTTTGTCTTTTATATAAAATGTGCTTTCCTGTAATAAAAATAAGGCAATCCGATTCCAGGGAACAAAAATGGATTAGTAAAGGATTGAAAAAAAGCTGTAAAACAAAAAGGAAGCTTCGATATAACTTCTACAAAAATAAAACATTAGATAATAAACAAAAATATATACAATATTCAAAAATTTTAAAACAATGCATATACAATCTAAAAAAGAATGATAATATTAATTTTATTAAAAGTAGTAAGAATATAAATCAAGCTGCATGGAAAATTATTAATAATGAAATAACAAATAATAATAATAAATGTAATATTGACTCTATTAAAGATAATGAAAATACATTAACTGATCCCTCAAAAATTGCCACAAAATTTAACAACTACTTTATAGAAACAACTGATAACGACACAAATGGCTGCTTGCCTAGAGTAATGATCCCTAATGCTGCTCCTCAGACTATGTTCTTAAAGCCTATTTCGGTTGATGAGGTCAAGAAAGAAGTAATGAGTTTAAACTCGACAAATTCCACGGGTTTTGACGAAGTTTCAACGAAAGTAATCAAATCATGCATTGACAGTATTTGTAACGTTTTGACTTATTTAATTAATTTGTCATTTTCTTCAGGAACTTTCCCAGATATCCTAAAAATCTCAGTCGTAAAGCCCATATATAAAAAAGGTGATAAAAGTGACGCAAACAACTATAGGCCCATAGCATTAATATCAATATTTGCCAAGATCTTTGAAAAGTGTATATTTCGACGCATGATTGAGTATTGTAATAAATATAAATTAATAAAACCTGAACAATTTGGCTTCCAAAAAAATAAATCAACGACTACTGCTATTTTTACTCTGATACGAAACATTTTAAATGAAGTTAATAAAAGGCAACTTACATTAGTGTTATTTTTGGACTTAAGTAAAGCCTTTGACTATGTAAATCATGACCTTCTTTTAAGTAAATTGGAATCATTCGGAATACGAGGCGTAACTCTAGATTGGGTTAGATCTTACTTGCAAAATAGAAAACAACAGGTGGTGATAACAAAAATCAACAGTAGAAACGAGCTAATATCCTATAACTCAGAATTCAAATACAATAAATGTGGAGTACCGCAGGGAAGCGTTCTGGGACCCTTATTGTTTTTACTTTATGTTAATGATGCCCCTGATGTTACAAAGAATAAGTGTGTAATGTTTGCTGATGACATTTCTTTTATTGTGACAACGAAAGGAAAAATTAACAATGACTTGGTTAAAACACATGAAGCTGACATAATTAATACTATGCATTTGATAATAAAATGGCTCGAAAATAATAATTTACAAATAAATCTGACTAAAACTAATTTTATGAATTTTAATAATCTAGAAAATTATAAAGTATCTAATAAAATACATATTAATTACAAAAACACTGACATTAAAGAAGTTAATGAAATAAAATTTTTAGGAGTAACTATTGATAAAAATCTTAGTTGGAAGTCACAAATTGAAAATATCAGTAAGAGAATAAATAACTTTGCATTTGTGCTTAGACGCCTCAGAAACGTTACAAATAAAAAAACCGCGATCGCTGCATACCACGCGCATGTAGCATCTATTTTACGATATGGGCTAATAGTTTGGGGAAATGGCACGGAGATAAATAGGGTCTTTTTGGCGCAAAAAAAGTGTATTAGAGCGCTAATGGGTGTCTCATCTACTGATTCATGCAGGCCAGTGTTCAAAGATCTAGGCTTATTAACTTTACCGGAATTGTATATCTATGATGCAGGTGTTTTCGTAAAAAAGCATCCAGCTTTATTTAATAAAATTTGTGACATTAGTACTAGAAATCGTAGAGACCCAGACAGATTAATTTATGACTCAATTCCCTCATCTGCGAAATATAGTAAAAATTGTTTGTGCATGATAGTAAGAATATACAATAAGATACCCATTGACATAAGAAATTTACATTTGAATTTATTTTCGACAAAATTATACAAATGGCTCCTTGAGCAAACTATATACAGTGTGAAGGATTTTCTGACATAACATGTTAATATCTCTTTTTACTTTTATGACATCCATTTAATTTTGTTTGTAATCCGATTCTTTATGTTATATAATGTGACTTTATTTTTGCATGCTATTTTTTTGTAATGGCGAAACATGCGAACAAAACTGTTATTTAAAATCTTTACTACCATGTTTGATGCAATAAATGATTTCTTATTCTTATTCTTATTAATAAATATACATAGAGCACGCGCATCGCTCCGCTGCCTTTATGTCAAGCGTAAGCAAATTTTGGCAGATTTTGTATGGGCGGTGAAATCCATGTCATTTTTCTTTTTGATTTGTTCCTCGAGTCATGTTTGCAACTTATCACTGCACATTTCAAAATGTTCTCCTATTAAATTTCTTATTTTCACCGGGAAAAATAATCAGCTCCGATAACTATTTGATACTAGATATGAGCGCCGATAGGGTTTGGGTCGGCGGCGGCGCGCCGAGTTTTTAGGGTCGGCGGCGGCGGCGTCGGCGGCGTGACCTTGTTCTTTCTTGACTAAAGAAAATTTAGGAAAATAAAGTAAAAAATAATGTCAATTTTGTTCTTTTCTTACAGTCTGTTGTCGATCCTACGTTATCAACAATAACAATAAAACATTTTAAGAATTTTCGCATTCAACCGCGGGACAAGTAGATGTCGGCTGCTTTGAAAGCAAAATAAGCAAAGGAAATCTTATTTTGTAGCAACAGTAGACAAATCAATTGATAGATTTTTTATAAAATAATGTAAAAAATGCATTAAATCAATCATTTATAATGAAAATTATGATAAAATTTGGAAATCGGCGCGCCGACGTTTTTTCACGGCGGCGGCGGCGCGAGCTTTTGGTCGGCGGCGGCGGCGCGCCGGCGCGGCGCTCATATCTATTTGATACTAAACGAATGCGCTGAAGATATTCGGACTGTTCATATCCGTGCTTACGGTTCATACTCGATTAGGCGTACTCTATCCCTCCCAGAAATCTATCAATTTTTTTATGTCTGGTCAGGCATTATTATTATTTTTTAACTTTCCTTTACCATACCCATGGAAATAGTCTTTGGAAATAGTATAGCATAGCAAGAGAATTTTGTGTCAATTTTAAAAACTATATTCTGTCCACAGATCCACTACATGACCGAAGCGGGAACATCAATAGCTCTAATCCGAGTCCACAGGAGTATTACTGACATGATCATCAATGCTGCTAAATATTTGGAAAGGGAGTGTCAATCTACTATCTGCTCGGTATTATTTTGAAATTATTGTTATCTAATTAATTATTTTATATAACATTCTTTTGCAACTCGTTTCTTTTTCAGGAAAAATTCGCAGATTTAGAAGATTCTGTTGAAATATCAGTTTCAGTATTCTTCTCAATGAAAGATATCCCTAACATGCTACTAGATCCGGCGGAACCCAAAGTAAGTAAAAACAAATAAATAAATACATATGTAAATCGATAATCTTGGTCAATAAATTACTTTGTGTCCAGCCTATTATGTTGCTTGTTTGGTACAAAACAAATAATTTTCGTTTTAAAAGCAGGGCTTGTTAACCTGGTTAAAATTTAAAACCAGTTATTTTGCATCTCCATACATTGCGCAAGAGAGCGTTATCATTTCGGTTTCGCTCTACCGGAACCCATATTTTTCTGGTTTTGCTCAAAGAGCGAAATGATTTCGGTTTCTGTTCAATTAACCGGTTAAGAGCTGAAAATATCGCTCGCTCGCCGCCCAATATCATTTGTCTCCTTCTCTCTTCGAGTCTTTCCTTTCTATTTGTCGGCCTCGCAGCCTAGTTGGTAGTACAGCGGGCGGATAGATGGCGCGTGAGTGCAGATTGATGATAAAAACAATTCCGATAACTCCGACACCGTTTATTTCCTGTCCACTGTTTTAATCTTACAATATCGTTTCTTAAAAGAATTAGAAGGGTTAACAAGGCTGACAAACTTATAATCCAAATTTCGAAAGAGATTTTTAGCTGCAAAACAATACAATTTGAACGCCGGCGCCATTATTTTCTTCTGTGGCCAAGGTCCAATCGCGCGGCTCGGAAGCGTTCGGCTGCGCTCGGTCGCGCTCGTCAACATTGCCTTTGTCACAGAATACCAAATAGTAGTCCCTACAGAAGCTCCACTAGGCGACATAATTCAAATAAATTGCAACCCTATCTCCGTTAAAATAAAGTGCAATTCAGATCGCACGGCGCTAGGCGAAAAAACGAAGTTGCTGCATCTCTTTCTCTCGCGTTGCGCTATCTCTTTTGCCACTCTACTAACACCTTTAGGGCTGTCGTCTTTGAGAAAATAAAACATCTGATTTATTAACCTATAAGGTACCTACCTACCTTTTACTCAAACAAATGATGGTTCAAATAAACCAATGCTACTACTATTTACTAAGTAATAGTATTACTCGTATTATAATGTTTGCAAACTATATTTACTCGTCAGTAGGTAGGTAAGTACTTTAGTTTATGAAAATACGTCATAATGTTACTGTAGGTTTGTCAGAGAAAATTATGAGGACAAGAAAAGAGATCTAAAAAAGACATCCGATCCAGTCCTTTTCCTTTTATTTTTGCATCCATAAACACATCAGCATTTGTCGTATTGTTGTGAAGTCATTTTCGTAATTTGAGCGAGCGGAGCGGCGCGTAATAACGACGCGTCACGCGCGCCCGGCGACTGTTCGCGTACTGATGTAGCTAGCCCTGCCTTTCATCGGCCGGGGCGATATTTCGCCCGTCATACCTATTCTCACGAGTGGAACCCCCCTGCCTTTGTGGACTACTAATTTGGTACCTATTCTGTGCTTTCGGTCAAGGGCGGGTTAGCCCGCATATATATAAAAACTGTCTGTTTGTAAAACAAAAATAACAATAAAATTTAAAATATAATTAAGTGGCTACGCCACAGTAGTACGTCTACCTACGAAGCACAAGGTCGCGGGTTCGAATCCCGCCCAGGGCAAACATTCGTGTGATGAGCACTTGTGTTTGCCTTGGGTCTGGATGTTGTATATTTATATAATTATGTATGTATATCAGCTATCTGACACCCATAGTACAGGCTCTGCCTAGTTTGGGGTCAGAAAGCCGTGTGTGAGATGTCCCACATATTTATTTATTTATTATGATTACGAAATTCATATTGTGTAGTAAGTAAGTATTATTGTGTAGTATGATTTAATATATCAAAACGTTTCTTTATGTAACAGTCATCAGGACAAGAAGTAAAGTAAATGTAAAAATTTAATTATTTGTAAAATAAAATTAAAACAAAAGATTGCAGTGATGGATTGATTCTTCTTTTTCTCATGAATATGTACAGAAGCCAACACATGCAGTTGGACTTGCTGACTTGTTGGTTTGCACTACGAAATTCACCCCTGCCACTACGGAATACGGGCGATCTCAAGGACAATATATCCAGCCGCATGTGCTGGCTACTGAACAAATTTTACAGAGGTGTATTTTTTTTGCATTTTTGTTACATGTAGTATTATATTGTATTATTTGGCATAGTTATCAGTTGATCAAATTTTGCTTACCATAGTTAGGTAAAACGTGGGTAAAACGATCTATTAAAAATATTTTAGCGACTGATGGATTATGAGATACTGTTGAAATGATTTATTCAAGTACTTCGAAAAATCAAATTATTGTCTCGTAGTTTGGACGCTTATTTTAGAAATAAAAAACTAAAATACTCATTAACTTGTAAGATCGCGCGGATGATAATGGATTACTTACTGATGAATGTGAAACGAAATTATTTATTTTGACTATTGGATATTTTATATACATCAACCTGGCAAAAACTATGCCTATTGGATCTTAAAATATGCAGTTTTATGCGTAGACTTTAATGCCGATTTTTATATGATCTACTGAACAACTCAAAAAATAAAATCACTTTCTCTAAGTACGGACCTCTATTTTATTAATAAAATACTAAAATTTTAGTTATCTAACTAGAGCACGCCGATGAAAATGGATTACTAATGAATGTGCCTAACCGCTAGAATTGTTTTGAACTTAAAATATGCAAAAATAATTATGTGATAACGAATTTTGTGGCAGAAATATGTGTTACTGAGTTTTGTGCTAATTTAGACATGATCTGTTGAAGTACATCAAAAATCAAATTATTTTCTCGTAGTATGGACGCTTATTTTAGTAATAAAATACTAAAATACTCATTAACTTGTAAGATCACGCGGATTTTAAGGGATTACTTACTGGTGAATGAGAAACGAAATTATTTATTTTGACTTTTGGAAATTTTATATACATCAACACGATAAATACTATGCCTATTGGATCTTAAAATATGCAGTTTTATGCGTAGACTTTAGTGCCGATTTTGATATGATCTACTGAACTAACTCTAAAAATAAAATCACTTTCTCTAAGTACGGACCTCTATTTTAGGAATAAAATACTAAAATTTTAATTATCTTACAAGAGGACGCCGATGAAAATGGATTACTAATGAATGTGCCTAACCGCTAGAATTGTTTTGAACTTAAAATATGCAAAAATAATTATGTGATAACGAATTTTGTGGCAGAAATATGTGTTAATGAGTTTTGTGCTAATTTAGACATGATCTGTTGAAGTACATCAAAAATCAAATTATTTTCTCGTAGTATGGACGCTTATTTTAGTAATAAAATACTAAAATACTCATTAACTTGTAAGATCACGCGGATTTTAAGGGATTACTTACTGGTGAATGAGAAACGAAATTATTTATTTTGACTTTTGGAAATTTTATATACATCAACACGATAAATACTATGCCTATTGGATCTTAAAATATGCAGTTTTATGCGTAGACTTTTGTGCCGATTTTGATATGATCTACTGAACTAACTCAAAAAATAAAATCACTTTCTCTAAGTACGGACCTCTATTTTAGGAATAAAATACTAAAATTTTAATTATCTTACAAGAGGACGCCGATGAAAATGGATTACTAATGAATGTGCCTAACCGCTAGAATTGTTGTGAACTTAAAATATGCAAAAATAATTATGTGATAACGAATTTTGTGGCAGAAATATGTGTTAATGAGTTTTGTGCTAATTTAGACATGATCTGTTGAAGTACCTCAAAAATCAAATTATTGTCTCGTAGTATGGACGCTTATTTTAGTAATAAAACACTAAAATACTCATTAACTTGTAAGATCGCGCGGATTTTAATGGATTACTTACTGATGAATGAGAAACGAAATTATTTATTTTGTCTTTTGGACATTTGATATACATCAACATGCCTATGCCTATTGGATCTTAAAATATGCAGTTTTATGCGTAGACTTTAGTGCCGATTTTGATATGATCTACTGAACTAACTCAAAAAGTATAATCACTATCTCTAAGTACGGACCTCTATTTTAAGAATAAAATACTAAAATTTTAATCATCTTACTAGAGGACGCCGATGAAAATGGATTACTTATGTATGTGCCTAACCGCTAGAATTGTTTTGAACCTAAAATATGCAAAAATAATTATGTGATAACGAATTTTGTGGCAGCAATATGTATATTATTTATTTTAGCAGCTGAGTAGTTCTTTGAGCACCCTCAAAACGTGGTCACAAGGTCTTAATTCCTAAACTATCGACCATACAGTGTTGGAACTAAATATAGATGATTCCTCATATAATTATGCGTACGATTTTAACATAAAACATATAAAATCATGTATAATATTTTGAAAAATAATATTTCAACATCGAAAACGGGATCAAAATAGTCGTTCTTCGCAGGTCACACTTGGTTCGCGCTCAAGGTAATCCTTGATAAGTTTTGCATTTAATACGTAATCGTATAATTTATTACATGGAATGAATAGTTTTTTAACTAGGCACATATTTATAAAAGAATATTCATTCTATCTCTTTGTTTCGAAAAATTATATTATATAACATCTGTGTCACACGATTTCGCTGGTTTCGTGAGCGCTCAATGAAACTACACCTACCTTCCAAGAACGCAAACTTGTCGCTGCAAATTTTAGCTTGCAGACACTTGGTAGTGACCCAGCATCAGTGGAGGACACCAGTGTACTCATCGCTTCAAAACTAAATAAATACGAGGTAAGTTATTCTTCGAATATTTTCAAGTTGGGCTGGTCATGTAACTTTCATGCGCATATGTAGAAAGATATATTATGTTATCATCAAAAAATTCTTTTTAAGAAAAAGGAGATAGATCGAGCGAGTTTATTGTCATGTACTTCATTTGTAAACTTACTTATTACTTTTATCATAATTCTCAAAAATGTGTTATTTTTGTAACTTTCGTGGCCCAATTTTCGTGGACATTTGACCATGAAAGTTACCTGATGCACCACGAAAGTTACAAATGTCCATTAAATACTCCTTATTTCTTGTGATGCAGTAATTGCATTTGCCCCTAATTATACCGAAAGCTAGAAATAAAATATTCTAGCACGTTTGATGTGTTTTTTTCTATGTAATATGTAATTCTGTTTAAAGGCTCTCTCGTAGCTAATTTCATAATTTAGTCAGCACAAAAGTCAGTTTTTTAATATTATTGAATGAGTAAAAACTTTCAAAGTCAACTTCAATAAGATATACTGTAAAATTTTGTTTTCAGATTACTTTCGAACGGAAACTATGCCATCACAGAGTTCAGAGGAGCGGCGGGAGAAGAAACATGCAATATCTCTGTTATTTATTCATTGATTTACATTTAGTAAAAACTGTATACATTGTTTTTAGGGCTTTTTTAATTTACATCTATTTATATTAAGATAGCATTATAAAAAAAAATCTCCACGAAGGTTACGCGGAGAATGTTTTCTGAAGAACTACTCAGCTATCACTTTATCCGAAAAAAAAACATTATTTTTTGTACGTAGTTATAAGTTTTAAACGTTCCCTTTTTTTCCTGTCTTTAGCTACCTAGTTTTAATATTGTTATTTTTTGTTTAATTAAAAATATATATTTCATTCCAATTTCCTAGCAAAATTTTTAAGGAACCCACGAAATGAATATAGTAATAATTTTTCACCCAAAATTGGCATCCATGTTTTTTTTTCTGGATTTGGCGCTAGTGATCAAATTAATTATTTAATGTCACACGTCTTAAGTCACGGATTTACATACGTGCATCAACTTTCAACTCGATCGGTCTGAGGAAATAGGCATGATAATTTTTCGTCTGTTTTATAAGTAACTTCAAATCTTTAACGTGAAATTGTAAAAAAATATATCAAGAGCGTTACAAGCCTTTTCATTTGATATGTCACACAGTACTACTTTGCAAATATATATTTTTTCAAAACCAAATTTATCAAATTAGGTTTTGAATAAAATCTCTAAAATCTCCAAATTTATATAGGTATTTAATGTCACACGTCTTTGGGTCACGGATTTTCACATATATGTACAGTAAGCAGCACATGCGGCTGGACATGTGGACCTTGAGCGCCATTATTCCGTACTAGGTAGAAGCGAGTTTCGTAGTGCGAATGTCCAGCCGCAAGTGCTGCTTACTGTACCTACCAATTTTTATCAGTCCGGTTTTTCGTACAATTGATTTAAGTAAATGCGTATTGCTTTACTTTTTCGGAATACATTTTCATTTAATTACTTAACCGACCCATAAATAATGTAATTTATTTTTTTGTATATCGCTCACTTAGTAATACTGTAACGTAAATTAATTATTTTTGTATATTAAATCTTTAATTTACAGTCATTGGTTTAATAAATACTACCTACCCTTTAAATAATCATTTTCCTTAAAACAAGACAAAATAATTATTTAGGTGTTCGATTTACAGTAATAAAATTGAATTTGAATCTAATTTTTAATGCAATGCAACTGAAGTCGAGTTGAATGAGACAACATGTGCGAGCGGCGCGTCCGTCTCGCTTACTCTACGCTCGCAATGCGTGTGGAATTAACCGGTTTTATTTCGGTTTTTGATCCGTTCGCAACGACATTTCACTCCGAGCGGAATTCAAAGAGCGGAATGGAAATATCAGGTTAAATACCGATTTTTAGCGCTCTTCAAAATACCGGTTTCAAGCCCTGTTTAAAAGTAACCTTGACCACCCTTGACATGGAAAACAATGCGTGAAGCGAAACGCCTTAACTTTTTTTATCCAACTTGGTTTCAAGTTAATTGAGCTATTTTGCCGCTTATTTTTTTTTAAATTTGCCGCTTTGTTTACAGTGTTGCTAGTTAAAAACATTACCCCGTTTATATGTAAATGTAATTTGTTTGTTCACAGCGTGAAAGAAGTTTATTAGTGGAGCTATTGAAAAGCATCTTTGGAGGCGGCAGTCGGTCTCTTCAAGCATTAGGTTTCACATTAATTAACAAGACTAATCTTTTCATTCCAAAATCACGTCAAGGGTACTACAGGGCAAGAGCGAAAGAACTTCGTGACCATATGACGGTAAGTGTTAAAATTTTTTGAGTATGTATTGTACGTTAAAAATATTTTCATATTGTTTTGATTTAGGTAAAGCCCGACCAAAAAGATAAAAAACCTCGCTATATTGCGGAATTTCAATGTAGGTAATTTTGTAATAGAAATTGTTGCCATACACATAAAAATATACACATGGCGCCCCCAGAGCAGGTTTTTTATTTCTTTGGTCAGGCTTTACATATAGAGTAAAGACTTATAATTAAATACATAAAATTTGAATTAAATAGTTTAATTATAATTGAGTTTTGAAACACGATGTTGACGAAAATCTACTTTGACGTAGTTTTTGATGTGAAAGATTTTGACAAAAAAATTACTTTGGCGAAAATTACTTTGACCAACTATTTAAATATTCGAATATTTTAATAATAAACTAGATAAAAAAATACAATACGAAAATAACACATCTATGTAGATTAAATAACAATTGATTAGTTGTACTTTGTTGTGTTGACAAAAGTGCCCTGAAAAAAAAAGAAATCGATTCTAATTCCTTCAGTTAGATTATCGAAAAAAATTGAACAAGTATTTTTTTTTACAATTTGGCGTAGATATATCGCATCAAAATGTAGGAGACGAGTGCTATGACGTCACTTTTTCCGTAAGTACAATTTGTATGGCGGCGGCGTGTCGTCACTGGAAATTTCAAAGTGCTGTATCGACGACATTTTTCGTTTGCCAGACAAAAAAAGAATACGTGTACATTATTTTTTAGTAATCTAACTGACGGACTTAACACCCGTTTGCACTAACCTTGTCTTAGGCTTTTCGTAGTTAAGAAAGACCTAAGCTAATTAAAGCTTAAAAAAAATAAATTAGTTTTCACTAACAGTCTAATTGGGCTCATAAAGGTAGGCAGAAACTAAGCAGTTTGCAGATCACTAGCAAACAAAATTTTCACCAAATCTCACCTAAATAAATACTTTAGGCGATTCTTAAGTTTAGTGCAAACGGGTGCAATTCGATTTTTTAGGACACTTCCTTATTCATGATTCGACTTGTCCGTTGAAATGCTAGAGAGTACTCGGCGAGAATGGCGTGCTGCTGTACCCGGTATGCAACGGGCTGGCTCACTACCATCATCAGGTGTTCCTGCGCGCGTCCGGCGTGCTCTACACCATGGTGTTCAACATCCTCGGCATGCCCGCCACCACCGTGCCCATGGGGCTCTACAAGGGACTGCCTGTTGGGATTCAGGTTCAACACTTTACTATGGATTTTACTTAGGATCTTTTGGTCAAGTGGGCTAAAGCTCGCCTGACGCCTGCCCGGCAACTCTGGAAGTAACGCGAGTTATCGTGAACAGACTCGATTGTACGGTGGCTTTTTATAACCATACATTAATAATATTGCATTAGGAGGTAGAAGGATAGTGATTGATTATCATGAAATCGACTATACAAAGTTAACTAAACAGTAATTTGAGTAATGATTTATATCAAAGAAAATATAGTCCATGAATTAAAGTTTTACAGTATTTTAACAGTTTTATAGAGATATTGTATTTATCTGTAACAGGTGGTAGCAGCACCCAATCAGGACAGACTGTGCTTGGCAGTCGCAAAACAACTTGAAAAAGGTTTCGGTGGATGGCGGCCTCCCCAGTAATTTGTCTGGTATTATTATTAAGTGTAAACTAAGCTTAAGTTTCTACATGATGTCAATAAACCACATGTATGGCGTGGTTGTTTTTTACTGGCAAAGTGTCGTGATGTTAAAGTTAAAACATTAAAAACTTAAATGTTCATCTATTTTATATGTGAATGTTAAAAATATAAGCCAATAAAATTGGTGGTAATGGTAACTTTAATTTAACTTAAATTGTGTAGGTACATTTAGCAAATTATGGTGTCTTTAATTATTGAAAGCGAAATTAATATCAGCCAACTTGAAAAAACAAAACTATTACATCTTTCGGAAAACAAATTATTTTTGGATTATGAATCTAATTACATCATAGATGTTTACTATGTCATACATAATCATTACCTTAGGTACCTACATACTATTTACATCACAAAAAAATACATTGTTATATTATTCCGTAGTTCATTTGATCTCAATTTATTCCAGTGAGTTATTGGATCATTTATACACTGTTCAGACATTTTTACCTACTATGATATTGTTTTGATAACATTTTCTACACTATCATGTTTTCTACCGTACAATGTAATTTATGAGTGAGTGTCATGTCATGCACAATTTACGAAATGCTTTTATGGAGTAAATACCTATATAGAAAAAATAGATCCTACCCCAAAATATGCACTGTTATAAAGAATATTTTATAATTAAGAAATGCTGTGAATGGAAAGGTGTATACTTACAATGTTTTATGTGACTTATGGACTTAAGCACATTTTGGAGATGTCTGTATTGTATACCTACTTATTTTTGTGTAGATTAGAAATCTTACCTATAGTTTGTATACATGCTCTTTAGGCAATAACTTTACAATTAAATACCTTCAGTACATAAATGTATACAGATTTTTATTTATCCTCTAAGTCTACTGTAACTCGCACCCAATCTGCTCGGTCTGTCTTTCTAAAGCCTGACCAGAAAAATAAAAAACCTGCTATGGTGGTGCCGCCATGACATGCATATTTTTTTATGTTTAGTTTAAGGCAACAATTTCCATTATAAAATTAGTTCCATTGAAATTCCGCAATATGGCGAGGTTTTTTATTTCTTTAATCAGGCTTTATATGATAGATAACACCTGTTTGCACTGACCTTGTCTTAGGCTTTTCGTAGTTAAGGAAGACCTACGCTAACTAAAGCTTAAAAAAAGAATTGGTTTTCACTATCAGTCTAAAATTTTAACTGGGCTCATAAAGTTAGACAGAAACTAAGAAAAATGTCTGAAGGTTACTATCAAACAAATCTCTATAACCTAAATAAAGCCTGACCAAAGAAATAAGAAACCTGCTCTGGGGGCGCCACGTGTATATTTTTACGAATGTGGCAACAGTTTCCCTTATAAAATTAGTTCCATTGAAATTCCGCAATATGGCGAGGTTTCTTATTTTTTTGGTCGGGCTTTACTTTAGGCATCAACTTAAGCGATCCTTATTTTTAGAGCCAAACTGGTGTACAAATTAATTTTACAGGCGTAGACCCTATTTATACGCCGCCGCCGTATATTATAAACATAATACGATGATGGTGCGTTGCCGTTCTGAAATAGATTCTCGATTTTCGAACTACGCGAACACTGAACAGACAGTATACCTAAACAATTATTTAATTTCGGCGTGAAAGGAAGGAAGGACAAGACCAACCCACTTATTAATATACGAAGAAGGAAAAATAAAACTTTTAAGTACGATACATTATGCTTGTCTGCCTTTTCTATAAAACAGAGCCAGGGAAAAAAAGCTTCCTTCGTTTCACAACATTTCACCATTATTTGCAATAATGCGGTTGGTTTGATCTTGCTTGTCCTACTAGGGTAATTTTTAAGTATTTTATGGCAACACCACTTAGCGAACCGGGGTGACCATTAGTGGCAAATTTCTGCCATTATAGCAGATTTTGCCTTCGAATAGAAGAATACAATAGAAAATTGGCTTCCACAGATTATGATGCTGATGTTTAATGCTGATGATGATTTTTTTTAAATTCACGTTTTTAAGAACGAAAAGAGGCAGGTGATCGTCAACTTAAATTTAGAGACGTCAAACATCAATTTACGCGTAGTTCGCACTAATTTAGCCAGCATGCATGCGAAATAAAAACCTCCCGACTAAGTTAAGCTCTAAATTTGACAGCTGCGCTGCTTATTTTAAATATCATTCGTTTATAGTTAAATTCATTCATCTCTCATCCTTTTCGATTCATTACAATCATTTCCCGTGGCCCTAAGTAGTTAGCCTTCCTCACCTCGCTAGTCCGTCAGTGACGCAAAAAACATTTCTTATTTTGATATCTAAACCATAAGTGACGCTAATTTGTAAGAATGATTGGCATTTGAACATGGTACACATAGAGATGGGCAATAGTTTTTGCCCGTTTCAATCCGCCCGGGTTATAACTGGGTTAAAACCCAAACGTACCAGTAATAACCCATTATCTACTTTTTTGGTGGGCAAAAACTCAGAAATGTGAAAATTAAAGAAAAAAACATTCCAGTTTGTTAATTTATGATATTTAGTCACACATACAAACTCGGCATCAATTTAGCACCTCTTCATATTGAAAAGTTCAATGTTAAAATTCGAAGATTATTTTCATGTTTTTCGTTTATGGGCAGATATCAATAATACTCAGTTTAGGGCTAAGTTACTCTGATGGAACTTGGTACAGAGATAGAATAGACCTTGGGAAAGGACATAGGCTTACTTTTACCGTGGGAAAATACCTAATTCCCACGGGAAAAGCGGAGCTGAGGTGCGAAAAAGTTTTGATGAAACTTGGCACAGAAATAGAATAAATCTTGGGATGGATATAGGTTACCTTTTACCGCAGGAAAAAAAACATTCCCACGGGAAAAATGGTTGCGCACTCGAAAAATTTTTATGAAACTTGGCACAGAGATAGCTAGAATAGACCTTGGGGATGGATAAAGGCTACCTTATACGGCTTAAAAATACCTCATTCCCTCGGGAAAAATGGAAGCGCAAGCGGAAATTTTTTATGAAACATGGCACAGAATTAGAATAGACCTTAGGGAAGGACATATGCTACCTTTTACCACGGGAAAAACTTCTTTCCCAATAAATTATTGTCGGGAAAGTTATGATTGTCACAGAACAATTGTTACCTGTAATAAATTACTAATAATCAGATGGGAAAGATTTTGAGTGGGGGAGAGGACAAGATACCCTCATTTTCTCCAGCCAGAGTGGTGTCCAATGACGAATCTGAGGTCAAAATTGGAAAAAATGGCCGCAATTTTGAACTTTTTTGTTTCTAAACGGATTGCTTTCAAATTTGATCAAGGGTCCCCAGTGGTGTGGTGACCGATGACGAATCTGAGATCAAAATTGGTAAATTTGGCTGCCATTTTGAACTTTTTTGTTTCTGAACGGATTGCTTTTAAAATTGATATCTAGGGTCCCCAGTGGTCTCCAATGACAAATTTGAGGTCAAAATTGGAACAAAATTGCTGCCATTTTGAACTTTTTTGTTTCTGAACAGATTTCTTTCAAAATTGATATCTAGGGTCCCCAGTGGTGACCGATGACGAATCTGAGATCAAAATTGGTAAATTTGGCTGCCATTTTGAACTTTTTTGTTTCTGAACGGATTGCTTACAGGATTGATATCTAGGGTCCCCAGTGGCGACCAATGACGAATCTGAGGTCAAAATTGGAAAAAATGGCCGCCATTTTGAACTTCTTTGTTTCTGAATGGATTGCTTTTAAAATTGATATCTAGGGTCCCCAGTGGTCTCCAATGACAAATCTGAGGTCAAAATTGGAACAAAATTGCCGCCATTTTGAACTTTTTTGTTTCTGAACAGATTTCTTTCAAAATTGATATCTAGGGTCCCCAGTGGTGACCGATGACGAATCTGAGATCAAAATTGGTAAATTTGGCTGCCATTTTGAACTTTTTTGTTTCTGAACGGATTGCTTACAGGATTGATATCTAGGGTTCCCAGTATTCGGTGACGAATCTTAGGTCAAAATTGGAAAAAATGGCTGCTCTTATGTGCTTTCTTTTTAGTGTGGGGGTTAGGAAAATTTGATTCTGACGTTAGATTCGTTACTAGTGACGACTGGACACCTAAGATATCTAACAAAGAAGTTTGAAATGGCGGCCATTTTTTCAAGTCTTACGTCAGGTTCGTTATTGAATAACTTTGGGGACCCTAGATATTTTTGAAAGCAATTCGTTCAGAAACAAAGAAGTTCAAAATGGGGGCCATTTTTTCCAATTTTGACCTCAGATTCGTTATCGGCACCACTGGGGACCCTAGATATCAATTTTGAAAGCAATCCGTTCAGCAAGAAATGAATTCAAAATGGCGGCCATTTTATCCAATTTTGACCTCAGGTTCGTCATATTGTGACACCACTGGGGACCCTAAATATCAATTTTGAAAGCAATCCGTTCAGAAACAAAGAAGTTCAAAATAGCGGCCATTTTTACCAATTTTGACTTCAGATGCGTCATTGGACACCACTGGGAGCCCTAGATATCGACTTTGAAAGCAATCCGTTGAAAAACAAAAACAATTAAAATGGCGGCATTTTTTTCCAATTTTGACCTTAGGTGCGTCATTTGTCATTTTTCAGGCTAAAAAAAATTGTTCAAAACTACACGAACTATAATTAAATCACTTTGATCAATATTAATCATTTAACCCTTTTTTCCACAAATGTTTACAGAGCACGTTAAAGTGAATACTTTTGATTTTGCACCGTTCTTATGTCCATTGAAAAAGGAAGAAAATCGCGGATTAAAAAAACAGAACTGAATCAAAAATTCGAAGGTAGCGAATAACAATTACTTTTTGCTGAACACTGGCTATCCATCCCCATGGTCTATCTATACTATTTCTATGCCAAGTTTCATTAAAACTTTCTGCACTGCAGGTCCGCTTTTCCCGTAGAAATGAGGTATTTTCCCGTGGTAAAAGGTAGCCTATATCATTCCTAAGGTCTATTCTATCTCTGTACCAAGTTTTATCAAAATAATCTGCCCGTTTTACTATTTACCCGTTTTATTATTTACTATTTTTCCCGTGGGAATGAGATATTTTCCCGCGGTAAAAGGCAGCCTATATCCATCCCCTAGGTCCGTTCTATCTCTGTGCCAAGTTTCATCAAGACTTTCCTCCTCCGCTATCATTTTTCCCGTAGGAAAAAGGTGTTTTCCTGAGGTAAAAGGTAGCCTTTGTCCTTCCCCAAGGTCTATTCTGTTTCTGTACCAAGTTTCATCAAAATTGGTTCAGTGGTTTTGGCGTGAAAGCGTAACAAACAGACTGACACAGTTCCTTTTGCATAAATTTACAATATTAGTAGGGATAATTTAGTGCAGATTCTTCAGTTACCTTTGTAACGAGTGTAGTAGGCAATTTTTAAAAATTAAACCGTGCTTTTCGCGTATATTCATATGTTTATTGCAATAATAGACACTTGAATTAGCATGATTAGTGTATTTGAGTTTTTGCCCACCCTTTTGGGTTTTAACCCGGGCAATAATGGGCAATAATGGATTATTACTCTCATGAGGGTTAAAACCCGGGTCGTTGCCCATCTATAGGTACACACCAAATGACGCTTGAGATTTTGGATGCTGGAAAAACAAAAAACTAGCCAAATAAAGTTCAATTTGACTGTAATGTTGCACAGTGACGCAGCAATAAATAATATCTAGCACTCGAACAACATACAAAACACAAAGGATTTCATGAAATTCTTTTTTAAACATGATCCACACAGAATCCTGTGGATCAGTTTTCATTTGTCAATATTTCGACAAATATACCATTTGGAGACAGACTAAGTATACTAGCACCGTCACGTATGATACGTGACGGGACCCAACATTTGAAATCCACTCTCGTAACAACATATAATTAGAAAAAGCAGAAACAAGATTTCGAACCGTCATTTCGTGTGGCCCATGTTTGATACCGTCACATTAGCTGAATTTTGCCTTAATTAGGTTGTAAAGCTATTCATAGCAAAGAAAACTTCCGTCACTGAGGTTCTAGATTTATTTGAAACCAATCGGTGCAGTATTTACGATATAATTCGAAATTAAAATTTGTATGAAATCTTTAAGATAGGGTGACAACAATGTATGTAAAATTATGGATAGAAAGGTTTTCTTGATATAATAACTGTACTCAGTCAGTTAATTAGTTTTACAGCTTTGTTTTTTATCAAATTCAGGGAAACACCGATTTATTTCTAGTTTTAAAAACAATTCTAATAGGATTTTTTAAAGGCCGACTAGAAAAATAAAAAAAAACTCTGCGGTGGAAATTCTATAACTAATTTAGTAATAGAAATGGTTCAGAAATGGTCGCCCGCCCCCATCCCAGGCCTTTTTTTTCCGGTCAAGGCTTTTATATTTAAGTAAAGATTTAAGTTTTACAATGAAAATAATAATAGAGCAGGTTATTATTTATTTTGGCAGCATTACTTTATCTGAAACCAAACAACAGACTTTTTGTATTTCTATATATTTAACGTTTTTATGCCTGTCTATTACTAGTTTTTTTTAATATTTTTATTTTGATCAGTTGATCTAGCCAGAGAGGTGGGAGAAAGTCGCGCTTCAGTTGATCTTTGATCTATGGTTTATTAGCTGAAATTATTATTTATTTTTTGTGAATCATCCTGGCAACATTAACGTACGTAGCCATCAAAAAATAATATCTGTCATATCAATTCTAGGCCAGAATAAACAAAAATCTAAAAAGTTATTGTTAGACACTATTCTCACAAAATATTAGTAAAGTTTGGATACTTTTATTTAAATACATTTATGTAAGTAAAACAAATGATTAATAGTAGTAATTTACTAAGTATTAGTAGTGTAGTAATTTACTTTCTAATAATTTGTTTTGGTCAGTTCTTTTTCAAAGGCGAGTATCAACCAAATATATAAAACAGTAGCAGTCTATGTTTTTATAAAATTAATCTAGTATCAAATATATAAAACAGTAGCAGTCTGTGTTTTTGTAAAATTAATCTAGTTGTTTAATTGCAGGTAGTGAAGTAGGTATATTTTACAACAATTTCCTTTTTAAAACAGGAAGTGGCGCCACACAGTGGCCAACATGCAGAACTAATCACATAGTGTTACCATTATAAATAAATATTATAAGGGGTGAACTCACACAAATGGATTTCTTAATACGTGGTAGAACTAGTTTTTGTGTTTATACTTCAGTATTTGATTTTAGTCGGCCGCAATAATTTATTTATTTATGAATTTAATTATTTAATTTATGAAATAACATGTCCGCAAACGGATGACTTCGTGGTCACCCTAGCTCATTTCCATACAAATTTTAATTTCAAATTATATCGTAAATACTGCACCGATTGGTTTCAAATAAATCTAGAACCTCAGTGACGGAAGTTTTCTTTGCTATGAATAGCTTTACAACCTAATTAAGGCAAAATTCAGCTAATGTGACGGTATCAAACATGGGCCACACGAAATGACGGTTCGAAATCTTGTTTCTGCTTTTTCTAATTATATGTTGTTACGAGAGTGGATTTCAAATGTTGGGTCCCGTCACGTATCATACGTGACGGTGCTAGTATACTTAATCTGTCTCCAAATGGTATATTTGTCGAAATATTGACAAATGAAAACTGATCCACAGGATTCTGTGTGGATCATGTTTAAAAAAGAATTTCATGAAATCCTTTGTGTTTTGTATGTTGTTCGAGTGCTAGATATTATTTATTGCTGCGTCACTGTGCAACATTACAGTCAAATTGAACTTTATTTGGCTAGTTTTTTATTTTTCCAGCATCCAAAATCTCAAGCGTCATTTGGTGTGTACCATGTTCAAATGCCAATCATTCTTACAAATTAGCGTCACTTATGGTTTAGATATCAAAATAAGAAATGTTTTTTGCGTCACTGACGGACTAGCGAGGTGAGGAAGGCTAACTACTTAGGGCCACGGGAAATGATTGTAATTTCGATTCCCATAAGAATAAAAGAGATCAACAACTTAACAAAATTGAGCTAAACTGTTCCAAAGTTTGCTCTTTGTTAAAAGTTCTTTTTGGGAAGATTTGAATTTTATGAGATGGTCACCCTATAACGAACGACATTTCTGATCTGAAGAATGCGTGCGACATGACGCGCCGGTGAATTTCTTAAAGTTTTGACGTAATTTTTCTGTGCAAACGTTAAAATAAGGTGATTATTGTATTTAAATGAGTATACAAAGTGTTTGTGATAAGAGAATTCTAAGAATAACTTGTAACTTGCTTGCAGATTTCACAATGGCCGATCAAGTTGACTCAATGTCAGATGCCGAGCTTCGGACCAAACTGGCCGAGCATGGTTTCCCTGTGATGCCGATAACGGCTTCTACGAGAAAGTTATTAGTGAAGAAACTCAAGTTAGTGCTAGACAATAAGAGCAAACCGCGGAATAGTGTAGATACTAAAGCGGATAGCAGAAGGTCACTCGCACGGTATTCGAGCGGCGAAGAGTCGGATTTGGACACGAGTAATGCGAAGGAGAAGCGTGGTCGTCGGGCCACGACTGGGGCCATGCTCCCGCCGGCTACGAACAGAACACGCAGGGCTACTCCACACAAAAAAGATTCGCCAGTTAAACGTGACTCTGACAAAGGCTCGGAGTCTGAAGAAGAAAAGTCTCCGGTTCGGACTAAAGAGGAGGTGGAAACGGTGACGACGCGACGGGTCACAAGAACGTACGCCAATGACGATGACTACGAAACTGGTTCAGACAGTGACGTAGATGCTGACAAGAAAACATCATCTCCATTCCGAAGCAACTCCAGGTCCAGTGATTACATATCAAGTACTTTACCTACAAATGACGCATCCACCAGTCCTCTCTCCAGATCTTCCATATTCTCCCGTCCATCTACCAATGCTTACTCATCAAGTTTATCCTCTTCAGATCATTTGAATTCTATTCGCTCACGTCTCGGTTTGTCTACAACTTTGGGGGATAGACCGAGTGCAAGCAGTTACACATCTAAGTTTGCATCCAGTACTTACCAGCCAACAACTTCCAGTGTGGATGAGATAGAATCTCCTTATTTAAGCAACTTTACTAGACGTTTGTCTGCTTTGAAACCGGAGCAACCAAAACCAACTACTTTTTTGGATCGAGGAGACTTTAACAATGGAAGTACAGTACTGCCTCGCAGGTCATATGTATCTGCTGTATCAAGAGCTGACGTACTTGACTACAAGACAGCAAATGACAAAAAATTCCTTAAAAACAATCTTGTGTCTCTTGCCCTAGTTGGTATAGTGGCACTTTTTTTTTTTTGCTTATTTTTTATGTATATAGTTAAGAAAAATGATATTACATCAGTTGTGGACGACCAGAACAGCAAAATACCGATATGTCAGTTGAATATACCTGGAAATAGACCTGGAATCAATTGTGTCCCTAAAGAGCAAGTCAGTTATGCAAAAGATCTGTTGAAAGTCATACACCCAGAACTAACATTGAGAGCAGCGGCTTACAAATGCGCCAAACCAGGTGCCATGCCTTATTTGACAGAACGAGAAATTATTGACATTGCAAGTGCAAGGGCTGAAACCGTTGATGTAAGCCAATGCCGCACTGACTTAAACAATTTGGAAGTTCTGATTGTAAACAACCCACGTTGGGGCTTGAGTGTCATCCAGTTGAAAAGCCTTTACTCCAAAGATGTTGAGTATACACCAATGACAACAACAGAGGTTGTTGTACAGCAACGTAACAAGGGCAGTGTGGCTATCATTCTTTCAGATCCATCAACTCCATTTACTTGCCTTATTTTCAACACATTGTACTCAGCTGGTTCAACTGCAATAGTCATTGCATTGCTCTCTGTCTTGTTATTTGCTCTCCAACGAGCCTATACATACTACATCAATTACAAAAAAAAGAGGAGTGAAGAAATCTTCTCCATGGTTGAACAGATTATTGATGTCATATCCCAAGAAACAGAAGACAGTGATGACCCATATGTATCAGTAGACCATGTCAGAGATACCTTGATCTCTCCTCAAAACAGGGAGAAAATGGCTTCAATTTGGGACTCGGCTGTTAAGTTCATCCAAAAGACTGAAAGCAGGGTGAGGATGGAAATTCAGTTGGTTGACGGTGAAGATTGTAAAGTTTGGAGATGGATAGCGACACACGGCAGCCCTAAACGCAGCGCTGCTTGGCAAGGACAGGCTTTTGAAACCCAAGAAGGCTCAGTCAACAACCTACCAGTTTCCCCCACCCCATGCCTGAAAATCCGCTACATGTTTGACAAGAACGACACCAACCCGAATTTACGACAAGTTATTACTGACGCTATCTTGGAAAAATGCGGCGACCGGTGCAACATCCTGCATATCGATATTGAACGCACTTCTTGCTGCGTCTACGTTAAGTGTGCGACGCAAAACGATGCTGGCGTCGTTTACCGTAGTTTGCACGGAAATTGGTACGAGGGTCGCCTTATTACCGTCAAATATTTGCGTCTAGAACGCTACATGCAGAGGTTCCCGAACTCTCCTTCAGTAGGGCCATATTTGAAGCCATCTCTCCAACGACGCACATGGGATGAGTAAAGTTTTGGTGCTTTGTTCATGCACTTTTTCTTGCTGCCCTTATGGCAAATATGGGTACATAAATGCTAGTTTATTTATTGAAAATTTAACCCATTGTGCATGATTGTAATGTAACCCAAATAAAACTGTTTGTTTTGGTCAAATATGATATTAATGTTACTTGTTAGTCATTTCTGTTTACTAAAATAAGATAATTTTTAATTTATAGGTGTAATGTTCATTGTAAGTCAAAGGATGGATTCTGTATTGTTTAAAATGCTTTTAGATTGTAAACTAATTCTTGAGAATATCATAACAGGAGTTGATAATAATATTTACTTTATGCAGAATCAATCCTTTATATCTATTGCCTCTTTATTTCATAATAATAGACTGCATAATAGGTTGCTTCTGTCGTCTTTAAAGGTTGAAATCTCTTATATTCCATGAAACTGATTTGTTTTCTTAATCAGCATAATTTTTTTAATTTTCATGCATGTATTCCAAAATCAACAGCCTTTTTATGCACCAGATGTAAAGAATTAGAACGCCTGACCAGAAATATAGAAACATCATCATATTCTGGAAATTCAATGGAAATAACTTTATCCCACCAAGCTGTTCAATAAATACTTTAAAAATAGTTCATTTTTCTGGTTTGGCAAGTATATACTTAAATTAAGATTTATGAAATCTCTTCTGAAATTAGTTGGTATATAATGCGTTTAACTTTTGCATTTCTCAACTAAGAGTTATTTTACTGTATGCTTTTCTGTTCTATTTAAATTCATTTATTTATTAGACTTAAAATATTGTTTCATAAAGATTGAACATAATTCTATTTAAAATTACAAACCATTTTTTCTCTTTGACATATTTTTGTAAATAATTGACATATTTTTTTAAATATTGCCTGCTAATTCCATACAAAATGTTGTCGAGTCCAGTTGATTGTCTAAGTTTGTTACAGATGTACTGATGTTTGGAACAAATTGTTTTTCTAGAGTTAGTTTTAAATAGGGTTAGTTTTTTTAGGGTATATTCAATTAATACATTTTGCTTTAGTAATTCACATTTTATCTTGGCACAACTTCTTGGATAGAACATTAAAATAATACATGTCATCAATTAAGTGTGGTTTAATTTTATAAGATTGACATAGATGTTAAATATAGTATGTACTAACTACATTTTCTTAATTTTAGTGTTATTTTTATGGATTGATTTTCACTTTTTAATAAACTGATGTAATAAAACGTATTTTTTTATTTGGGTCTTATCCCTCCAAGGTTGGTAACTAAACTTACTTACATTGTCATAACCAGTTACAAGTGAAGAATGCCTCGCTCGGGTTACAAAATGGGAATAATTAATTCAACCAAGGTAGATAGAGAATGGGAATACTAATTTATCTCGGAAAGGTAGACAGATAACACAATAGGTAATGAAATAAGACTAGCTAGCTATTAATCAATGCGCGCTGTAGATCAATGTATCAATAAAATTGGAGAAGAAAGAATGTACGGTCTCCTGCATAGAAAACGAACCCCCTATCGTAAGCGATGGGTAGTCACCGCTTATGACATGGGGGTTCGTTTTCTTTGAAGGAGACTGTACCAAAATAAGTAATGTTGGAAGAAAATCACGAAAATAAAATAACCCTTCAAATTAAAAAATATATTTTTCAGAAAAACAATCATAATGCCGAACTATAGTAGGTTGAACAATAGTAATTTGTTTTATTTACAATAGTGGTTTTTTTTTCAGGTAGGATGTAGGTAGGTATAGGTCCGCGTCATGTAAAAAGAACGCTGGAGAAAGTGGTGGGAGAATGCAAATCGCCTACTTACTACGCGCGCGACTGCCAGCGTTCTTTTTACGTGACGCGAACTTATACACTGGAGCCATTTAGGTGCAGAAGGTCCAAGTTGTCCAATAAATAATTGATGTTATCATCAATTTTGTTTCGTTTTTAAAGATACATTTCCTTTAGATGCAGAAGGTAAAACGAAGTGATTATATGCTCAGTGGTCTTATTATTACCATTTTACAAGCTGGACCTTTTGCGCCCTGGACCTATTGCGATCTGGATCTTTCGCGACCTGGACATTTTGCAACTTGATCTTCTGCACCTAAATGACAGGAGTGAACCCAGACGCGGGAAAGCGCGGGCTGCGGGACGGAATCCGAGTTTATATGCAGCCTGTAACACAGATTGCACTTGCTTTCTATGAAACAGGCTGCTATAAACCCGAATATCGTCACTGGTCGGTCACTCCATACAGCAAACGCGTTTTTACAACCTACTTCTTTCTGATTAACAACTGAATATCAACTAAAGCCTGACCATAGAAATAAGAAACCTGCTCTGTGGGCGCCACGTGTAGATTTTTACGACTATGGCAACAATTTCCCTTATAAAATTAGTTCCAAACACACAAAATAAATACCACGGTAAATATCCCGTTTTAAATCTTAATAGTTAAAATTAGTTCCATTGAAATTCCGCAATATGGCGAGGTTTTTTATTTGTCTAGTCGGGCTTCAGTAGGCCTACTATGTAAGTAGCGACAGGCTCGAGAAGCTGTCTAACGCGACATAGTGACATTAGAGCCATAGCAGTTCTGTCAATGTCGCGTTTAACAGCTTCTCGAGCCTGTCGCTACTTAAAGCCGACCAAAGAAATAAGAAACCTGGTCTGGGGGCGCCACGTGTATATTTTTACGAGTATGGCAACAATTTCCCTTATAAAATTAGTTCCATTGAAATTCCGCAATATGGCGAGGTGTCATATTTCTTTGGTCGGGCTTTACATAGTAGGCCTGCAGTAGTGTCTAGTAGTGCAGTAGTTCGGCAAGCGCCTGGTAGCAGCGCCACTTGTCGGGCAGGTAGAAAGGCTCGAACACGTGCGGGAAGGGCGCGTCCCAGCCCGCCACGCGCGACACCGGGGCTTCCAGGTGCAGGAAACACTCCTCCTGGGTCACGAAGTGCAAGCGTCAATAACCACACAATGGACCCGATTAAAAAGTAAAAAAATATTTATTCAAGAAACATTTGACGGCCTCGTAGCCTAGTTAGTAGTACGTCTGCCTACGAAGCACAAGGTCGCGGGTTCGAATCCCGCCCAGGGCAAACATTCGTGTGATGAGCACTTGTGTTTGCCTTGTGTCTGGATGTTGTATATTTATATATTGTGTATGTATATCAGCTATCTGACACCCATAATACAGACTCTGCTTAGTTTGGGGTCAGATGGCCGTGTGTGAGATGTCCCACATATTTATTATTATTATTATTGGGTATTCTCACTGATTCTCTCCGCCGCCGTCCCAAACATATCCTTTCCGAACGTGACGACGAAATTACTGATGCAATTAAAGCAGCCAAAGAATTTAGATTACACCTAACAGAATGCCCTTCTGGTAGCGAATACCCTTCAGGTAACAACGACCGCACCCGCCGGCGAGGGCGCGGCCGGAACCAAAATTGAAAATCAGAGACGGAGCCCCTCAGGCGTCGTCTCCTTCACCATGTTTTTCAGTATCAACGCGCTAGGCCGAGGTCCGAGGCTCCCTCGAGCCGCCCCTAGACGCGTCAGTTGCTAATGACTCTGGGGTAGAGCCATCCACTCCCCAGCAACTCCCGTGAAGCTTGATTAGTCGTACTTTTCCGACACAAGCATAGGTTAATTTAAAAAAAAAAGCTCGCGTTAACAGATTTTCCCGTGGGAAAAAAGTATTTTCCCGCGGTAAAAAGTAGCCTATTATGATGTATAAGCTATCGGTAAAGACTACCCGGAGTCATACTCATATTTGCTTGAATTTGATGGTCAATAAAGACAAATTTACCTGTGTCTTTATGTTGGGCATTTGGGCAATCTGCACCGACCCGTACCGACCCGCACCGACAAGTCCGTACAGGAAAACCTGTTTCTTTATATCCTCACCCAAAGTGTCGGTAGAGGAGAAAATACAGATATCTAGATGTACGTACAAAAATATCGTTGGCCATCTTGAAACGCCTCGCGCTACTATAAGTATCAGGAATGTTCATTCATAAAACCCGACCAGAAAAATAAAAAACTTCGCCATATTGCGGAATTTCAATAGAACTAATTTTATTACAGAAATTGTTGCCATAGTCGTAAAAATATACACGTGGCGCCCCCAGAGCAGGTTTCCTATTTCTTTGGTCAGGCTTTATATAATATACCTGTATGGTGGCAGCGATTTCAGCGCCAAATCCTGAAGTGAGAGGGGCTTCATGTGCTACAAGGCAGCGGCCAGTCTTCTTGACAGACTGAAAACAAACACATTATTTTATTATTTACCAAATTACACAGATCTACACACTAATAAATTATGCACGTTTCCCTGGCCACCACATAAGAGATACATACATGTTTGATATACCAGATTTTCGAGCATAATTTCAGCTATCATAGTGCCAAATTCCAGAATTAAGACAAAACTCGAACGACGCTATGGACTAAAAACAGTGTGTTAGCTGGAGCACATCCCGCCAGCCGACACAAGCGAGATCTTCGAAACAACTTCGAATATTCACAAGAATTAAAGCTCTAGATTTAGGGACAAATTGCAGCTATCCATCTCCAAAAAAATCTACTTCTGAAATGCATTGAGGAAGCGATATACCAAAAAATTAACTGTGGGGCAGGCCGATCCTCCAGCCGCACAATTTGGATCTACTAAACTATAATGATTTAGACCACGGTTGGTGTCACGGTGTCCTTTCTGTACGGGTTAGTACTATTATTTTCTTCTGTGACGGCGCGCTCACATTCAAACTGATGCGGCCAGTTGGTATAGAGATAACTTTCTGTTCTGTGGTATTGTGGAGGCAAAGGGAAGATCTTCCTTGGGGCATGGTGGTGAGCCCGGGGACTGTTAACAGGTCATATATGTCCCCACCGAGGGGCTCGAGCCTACCCTGATACCAGGGTGAATAGGCTTTAGTCGACCATGCTGGCCCAGTGCGGGTTTGCCAACTTCACACACAACCTTTAATTTCTTCGCAGGTGTGTGCAGGTTTCCTCACGATGTTTTCCTTCACCGTAAGAGCGTCGAATAAACGTACATATGAATTCGAAAATCGAAAACATAGGTACGTGCCGAGGTTTGAACCCTAGGGCCTACGGGCCTAGCCACTTGGCCACCGATGCTCGTTGGAACTTGTATTTGTTCAATGTCTTGCGAAAACTCTGATAGCGCGTTTCAGGCCTCGCCTTCTAATTGGTCGCTCTTCTAATGGAATCTAAAACCGAACTCCGACAGACTCTCCGATAAGACACTACTCCGACAAAACATAAAACCTAACCTAACCTAACCTACCGAACTTATCGGAGTAGTGTCTTGTCGGAGTAGAGTCTTGTCGGAGTTCGGTCCTTAAACCCTTCTAATGACGTAGTATGTGGCGCGCCACAGTATGAATGTGTAAGATGCTTACGTTACAAACGGTGTCCTCGTCCCAGGGCAGTATGGACTGCAGGTCTATGACGTCACAGCGCGCGCCCAGCTTCTCCTCGGCCATCTGCGCCACCTCTAACAACACGTGCAGCTGAGTGCCCCAGCCTATCAGCGTCGCAGCGTCGCCTGCAAATTATCATTCAGTATTTTAAAAACCTTTACAAGGCAGTACCTTTACAATATAGTGGTATATTGCCACCTTAATTTTAACCTTATACCCTCAATATAAGTCGAAAACTAATACATTTTATAAAGTTGTTTTGTATATTTTAAAGTAAAGCCTGGTGATGTGCCGTTCAGAATGCTACTTTCCGTTTGAGGTCAACTGGGACGAGTCGGTGATATCTGTAGGGTCAATCGGATCGTTAGGTACTTAACCAGAAAACACCAACCCAGTCTACCACATCTAGTCAGCTTGAACAGCAAATTTTGTTGAGAATATTCCTGGGAACGGAAATTTCCCGGGAATGGTGGAAATATTCCCAGGAACGGCACATCGCTAGTAAAGCCTGACCAAAGAAATAAAAAACCTGCTCTGGGGGCGGGCGCCACATGTATATTTTTATGTTTATAGCAACAGTTTCCATTATAAAATTAGTTCCATTGAAATTCCGCAATATGGCGAGGCTTTTATTTTTGTATCTTTGGTCAGGCTTCAAAGTAAAACAGTTTGCTAAAAGCGGTTATAGTTTGGGCTCTCTGTGAGTTTTGAGCTAAACCTCGGCTTACAAGCCTACACGATCTGTCCCCTTAGTATGCTATGGTGTCGTTAGGGAATCACTCATTTTAATAATGTTATTTTATTTTATAACATGGGCCTGACATAAATGTCGCTTTTTCCTTTTTTTAGCCTTTAACCTTTTTTAGGCTTTCCTCAAGTGATACTTAAGGAATCCCACTTCTGATATAACAGAAATATTCAACACCAAAAAAAACTAACATTGTAAAAAAATTTAGCTAGCATTAAATAAAAATACAATCTCGTGACCTTCTCTCAAAACCTGTGCCTTCCCCAACGGCAGAGTGAAGTCTCCTACTGGCACCTCTTCAGCGGCTGACCGGTACAGGATCTTGGGCTCCAGGAATATGCAGGGGTCGCGCTCCCGGATGCACGACAACAGAAGACCCTTCGCTGTTATCGGGCCTCGGGGCACTACCACCTGTCAATACAATACCATAGTAAAACCATTAAGTTATCTTCATACAAACGTGCCGCCCTGTCACGCACACACTAGCATAAAATAAGGGGGCATAAGGGGGCGGCGGCAATAGTGGCTAAATGCAAGCGTGTGCGTGACGGCGCGTGTCTACACGGCGCGCTCACATTCAAACCGTTGCGGCCAGTCGGACTGTTCTGAGCCTACTGTGATAATACAATATACTTTATACTTTTTTAAGCTTAAGCTTGTTGTTTTCATAACTGCACTGAAATATCGGGCACTCACACTAAACAAATACCGCGGTAAATACCCCATTTTAAATCAGAATAGTCACATCACAATAATATCTACTTTATTGACATCGAAATAAACAGTGCACAAGAAAACAATTTAAAACATACAAGAGTCAAAAGGCCTTACTTTCGGCCAGAAATTGAAAGGCTCTAATTTTGTAATAGAGATTTTTTGTCAGAAACATTTAAAAAACACGTGGCGATTTTATTTCTCTGGCCATTTTCTAAATACAAAAATATAATAATCTTTCGTGTGGAGAGAATTTAAAAGGCCTTAATCCAGGAATAGACTGCTCCATTTTCCCTAATAGCAATAATCAGTCTAGCAATAATCTTACCCTCAATCCAGGTGCATGAGCGAAGAACGCCTCGGGGCTCTGCGAGTGGTACAAACCCCCATGGCCCACAGCGCTGCATGGCGTGCGGATAGTCAAACCGCCGCAGTCAAATTGACCGCCCGAACGGAAGCGAGCCTTGGCTGCTTCATTCACTATCTGTAAAAATCATTCACTGTTAACTTGTATGCTTGCTTCTTGTGTGAGTTTTGAGGTTAACCTACCTCACAAACCCTGGTGTTACGGAATTTGTATGCATGTGGTTCAAACTTCTATAATCTTTTAGTACAGGGACTGTCGGTGGCCTAGTGGCTAGGGCCGTTGACTAGAGCGTCGGTGGCCTAGTGGCTAGGGCCGTTGACTTCCATTCAGAAGTTCGCGGGTTCGAACCTCGGCACGTACCAATGTGTTTTCGATTTTCGAATTCATATGTACGTTTATTCGACGCTCTTACGGTGAAGGAAAACATCGTGAGGAAACCTGCACACACCTGCGAAGTAATTCAAGGGTTGTGTGTGAAGTTGACCAACCCGCATTGGGCCAGCGTGGTCGACTAAGGCCTATTCACCCTGGTTTCAGGGTAGGCTCGAGCCCCTCGGTGGGGACATGTATGAGCTGTTAATGATGATGACAGGGACTGTGCGGAGCTACTATCTATTTATGTGGCTTGATGTGTACATCTAACTCTTTATACTTTTGTTTATAGAAACCAACCTGATCAAAAGCAGGGAATATGTAGTCAGCAAATTGTATTTCAGCAATGGCAGTGGCACCAGCCGTGGCTAATCCTATTCCAAATCCAGCGATGCCTTGCTCACAGAGAGGAGTATTAAACACCCGGTCTTTGCCGTATTTCTCCTGAAAGAATTATTAAATTTTCTTACTGTATCAGTAAATACAAATAAGGTAAAATAATGAGGTTTGCCAAAAGAAGGTGGCTTTTTTTATTTATTTCAATTAGATATAAACAATTACATAATTATTCTTAATGCCAATAAACCAAAAAATTGGGTTGCCTAGGCACGGCACACTCCTCTCTATCTCTTAAATGAAAGTAAAATGTTATTATTATACCCAACATGTACTGTAAAGGATATGAGAAGATTTTTTATTTTAAATTATTGTTGTGCCCTGAAACTTACAATTAATCTGATTATAGTCTAAGGACTGATTGTAGATAAAAAATTATTGTTTTATTATTTAGTAAATGCAATAGGAAGATAATGCCTGGGCAATGTAATAAATAGGGCATGATAACCCATAAGCATGCCAACCCACTTGCAACCCTAATGCACATCTAAATACTCCTCCGAAGCCCACATCTTCACCAAATAGAACGGCTGAGGGGTCATTCTTAAGTGTAATATCCATCGCATTGTTGATAGCTTGCATCATGTTCATCTTAGTTGTTTCACCTGTAAATTAAAAAAGCAGCTATGATCAAATAAAAAAGAATAATACAAAATCTAGCAACTTCTCATTTTCTCCTATTGTGTGACTACACAATATAAGGTGGGAACAGTTGGGTTCTAATGAATATTAAGTTCAAATTGTATCTTGCCCTCAAGGGGCTGGTATATTAACTTAACTATTATAAAAAAACCTTAGGTCTTAATTTTTAAGTAAGCCGGTCTTTCAGAGAATCAGAGAAAGGTCTGTACAGGTCTGTACCTACGTATGGTTGGTTCTGTAGAAATTGAATATTAAAACATAATTCCATTTTTGAACACAGCCTATTCACTGGCCAGTATTCCTAAAACTTAACCTAAACTTAAGAATCACTTACCTTCCACTGGTTTATCATTGTCAGGATAGTACGTGAAATGAGAAGACAATCTTTTGGAACAATTGGAAGCTGTTTTCACTAGATTTCCTAGTAAATTCACATTTTTCATCACTAAACTCGCCATGTTTTAGTAAGACGTGCGACCCGCTACGCGCTTCCGAAGAATGAACGGCATGAATTGAATAACACATCTTATCTGCAATTGTAATTAGGAACAGTATAAACTGTGTGGTATGTTATTAACTGATAAAGTATGACGAAAATAAATAAAAGTTTTCGTCGAGATTTTGTTGATATGCACAAAGTACAAACGTCAATCAATCAATGTCAATGTCAAGTTATGTCAATTTCTTTCTTTTTTTCTAACTTCCATTTGGCAACGGTCATAGCTCAAAAAGTCCACTATATTTTTCCCAAAGTCGTTGTGGACACAAGGTATACAAATTCAGCAACGCAGCAGTGTAGGTACTAATTGATTCGCATTTTTAAGCATACATTTTTTATTAGGACGATGTTTTATTGCTGTTCTAAATAATACTGTACTGTAATGTTAACGGTTAAAATTTTGTAGCTAAACTTAAACTACTCGTACATAATTTTATACCTAAATTATTTTGCTAGACTTATAGCACGCGGCTTCGCCTTGGTTTTTATCTTTTCACCTTGGGAATGAGGTATTTCGCCTAGAAAAGTATACCTATAAAGTATTCCATGTAGTTAAAAAAATCCCAATGAGACCTCTCACACACACCACAGTCTTTCAACTTTTATCACATTCTGCTTTGCCATTATTCAGGTATTAAAGCCTAACCAGCCAGGCTAACTTTAGGCTACTATTGTTTCTGAACCTAGAAAAATACGTTCTCGTTCTATGTGGTTCTACAAGCAAGTCCGGTGAATCTGATCGATTATCGATTTATGTGTAGGTCAAAATAAAAAAGTTATATCCACAGGAGTATTTAGTATTATTTAACATTCACAGTCAGTAAAGAAGTAAGTTCTAAGTTTAAGTCTTAAAATAGGGAATAAAGCATATTTCTTTCTAAGTAGCTCATCGCCGTTACCCAACATTTCGTGAAGACGCCCGCGCCCGTCCAATTATCATCCGTGTAGCTGTCTGTCACAACCGCGCAATGTCGGGTATAAACAGCTGCTTTGTTTACTCAAACTAGAAGACACTATTGTTTCAAACATAATCTTTTATAAAACTCACGATTTACTCGTACAGTCAAGAGCACGTTATCTAAAGACTTTGGAATTTGCACCATCATTAATGTCCGTTGAATAAGATAGAGAATCTCGATGCACATCTTCAGTCAGCTCGACCCGCTCTTGACTTGACGTAAGTAAGTACTTAAGTCAAGCTCTTGTATTAACTCTGGGCAAAAAATAATTGACAGCCAGTTTTATAATAGTGCTCGTGATCTTCAAAGTCCACACACACCATACTATTAGAAATAATCTTGAAAATTAATCAACATTCAGCTGTCTGGTTCCGATATACCTAACCTACCTAACTCTTAATTTAATAGCTGCCTGGCTTTTCTTTGCTGTTGCAAAGAGGAATCGTTCATTCAAAATTCAAAAGTATTTTATTCATTATAGCTTTCATAAAAAACACTTAATGACGTCATATAAGAAGCTAAAAAGCTTTGCTCCACCTCAAACCAAGACCAGCTCGAAGTAAGTACATAGACATGGGCAGCTACATTTGCCTGTGTAAATAACAGCAACTGACCTTACCAAGTATTGGAATTATGGCATCAAAGAACTGTTGTTGGTTTTATAGGCTAATACTGCCGCTTAGATAGAACAACGGTGGCCAAGTAGCTAGGGCCGTTGACTTCCATTCAGAAGATCGCTGGTTCAAGCCTGGCACGTAACAATCTGTTTTCGATTTTCGAATTCACATGTTAGTTTATTCGACGCTCTTACGGTGAAGGAGAAACATCATGAGGGTTTCCTGCACACACCTGCAAAGTAATTCAAAAGTTGTATGTTAAGGTGACCAACCATTGTTGGGCCAGCGTGGCCGATTAAGGCTTGTTCACCCTAATTACAGGATAGGATCCAGCCTTTCGGTAGGGACGTATATAAGCTGTTAAAGATAACTGCCGCTTGTTAACTGTGTTCTTTGTCTTTGCACTGTAGTATGACAACCACAAGAAGAAGTAGAACCACCATCTCAAGTCTTTAAATTAAAACCCTTCTTTTTATTTATTTTAATTGACCTTAAACTTGAGGCTTGTGCGTAAATTCGAATTATTAAGCTTCACCGGACTTGAAATTATAACCCGACCAGAAAAATAAAAATCCTCACCATATTTTGGAAATTAGATGGATCTAATATTATTATAGTATATACAACCGATTGTTACTAACAAAGACTAAAAAGATCATGTGGCCAAAGCCAGGCCCCCTGACCAGGTTTTTATTCTGCTGTTCAGGCTTTACAATATTCCAATGCACATGTTTCCCTGCGAGGTGCGCGGGCGCCGCAGTCATCGGCCGTGCGCCGTGCGCCTGTTCTCTCGTGATCAAAAGTAAAAGTGGCGGCGGCGGCGTACTACCATACCATGCTAGACGGACACAGTATAAAATAGCCAGTAGAAGAGGTATAATATTTATCATAAAAATGGTGTCCCTACTCAAATCATGCAGACGCAAGTACTTGTTTGATGATATTTATTATCATGTGCTTTGGAATTCACGTAAACCCGTTGATCTACTACTATCTAAGGATGTAGACGACTGATAAACATATTGATTGGCCTAAAGTTTTCATATGGCTTTTTTATCGTTACAAAAGCCATATGAAAACTTTAGGCCAATCAATATGTTTATCCTTAGAGCAACGCCGGCCTTTCGTCCGGTACGGAAGGCCGGCGTTGCTCTAAATGTTTATCAGTCATAATTATTATTGGTTACTCAGTTTATGCTGTTTCCCATTTCCCGTCTCTGTAACTGGCTTGCTTATTTTGTTGGAGGTTACCATGGTGTCAAAAATATTGATTGGGACAGAGACGGGAAATAGGAAGCAGCATAAACTGAGTAACCAATAATAACTATGATCCCCAACCCCTGAAAAGTGTAGATGTGTTACAATATCGTAGCCAAAAACGACGACGTCCACTGCTGCATAAAGGCGCAAAAGAACGAAACTGCTCGCAGCGACTTTCTGCGGTTTATAGTTTAACTATAGAACTCATTAAATAAGTGCTTAAACTGACTGAACCAACACTTATTTTACTCTGTGGCTCGCGCAAATGCACGCATGTCGACTTAGCAACGCCGCCAGTGCACCGCGTTCTTGAACTAGTTTTGTCGTATGTCATTTCGCACCAATTATTTCGCCCGCCGTATTTTAACACGAAAATTATTGCCTGCATGTGTGACAAAAACTTAACCTGCCATTAGCCGCCGCGTATCTGTGACAAAATGGTTGCTTTATCTCGAGTTACCGATCTAGTTCGGTAAGTACGAGTAATAGCTGCAGGGCTCAAGGCAAATATTGGTACTGCTGCTCGAGTCGAGTGTCAAAACTAAATGGAACATTCTATGTACCGGTTTGGTGAATAAAATCTTTGCGATATGTTTCTATTAGGAAGTTTTAATCCATTTGGGATAAGAATAGGGCAGTAATAGGGCTACTTAAGTCTTCTACGAAAAAGTTTCTTATAAAGTTTTCCATGGTGAGTAATGAAGTTCGTAAGAAGACATTTTATTTCGAAGGAGCTGTAAAAGTTCACCGTCTGACAGCGAGGCCACCATCGAAGCATTTTGTTTGTTGTCTTTACCTACCATCATAGGTATATGCAATATCTACACTATTATAGCTTACTTACCTCAATACAAGAAAATCATTAATTAATTATTATACAAATACGAGTACCTATACTTTATTGACACCCAGATATATTACAGCGACATTAATATGTTAAAAGAAATAAACAGGCGGCCTTATTGCTATGGTAGAAATCTTTTCCAGGCAACCTCCTTATCTCCTTCCTACATACCGCCTCGACAATATAAAGTCTAAATCATTGTATTTAATTCTGTAAACAAAATATCTTGTCATGTATTGTTAGTTAATACAAAAGACTTCAACGCGTTCGCCAAGCTAAGCGTGCTACGATTGCTGACCGAAAAAATCATATAGTAGCCGTTTTACAATAAATACTCAGAAAATTGTAAGATAGAAATCTTACTTAGTTCCGTTTTTCTATCTCAAAGCTCCGCTCATTTTGACAGCCCCGTAGCTTAGTTGGTAGTAAATCTGCCTTCGAAGCACAGGGTCGCGGGTTCGAATCCCGCCCAGGACAAACATTCGTGTGATGAGCATTTGTGTTTGCCTTGTGTCTGGATGTAGTCTATTTATATATGTATGTATCTATCTATATCAGCTGTCTGACACCCATAGTAAAGGCTCTGCCTAGTTTGGGGTCAGATAGTAGTGTGAGATGTCCCCACATATTTATTTAATTATTGTATCCCATCTGAGTAACTTAGCCACAAGGGTACCGGAATATAGGCCAAGGACAATGCGTCTTTCATCGCAAATTGTAAATTTATGTGACAACAAAGCGATAGAACATTTTGTCTAAAAAGACCGGTGGGATGGTTCTAGGTTTTATTCTCTTCCAGGGTGTACTTAACGACTAAAGGTACCTACAGTTAAAAACAAATAAGCTGAGCACTAAGAATCTGCTCCAAAATGTTAGTTACCGATTTTACAGTTTTATAGTCTAGGGAACGTAAAATGTACACAGTAAAATATGATGGCTATTATTATTGTTTCTGCCCGCCCTCTCACTCATCATCATTTCAGCCAGTAGACGTCCTCTGCTGAACAAAGGCCTCCCCCAAAGATCTATTTGTCATATTGGGGGGTTATTGCCATAATCGCCACGCTTGGCATGCGGGTTGGCGATCAACAGTGTCTGGTCGTAGATACACAGAAAGACGCTGCTGCCCGTCTTCTGGTTAAATCCCTCGATCGACTTTTACGACCCCCACGGGAAGAGATGGGGTGGTACTATTCTATGCCGGTACCACACAGCACCCTCTCACTCAGTGGTTATAAAATAAAATAATCTAAAATACTACAGCTCCTAAAACTGAAGACATGCTTTGATTGACCTGCTTCTGACCATACATATTCAGAGAATAGGCGTTCACTTGTGTAATCAACAATTTACAACTCCCTTGCTTAGCGTGAGGATTACGACAACACCTTCCTTCCAAGGGAAAAGCATTGACAAGTAGTGGACTGTTATAGCCTGATGTATATGACAATATATACTCGTATCATCCTTCGTCACTCGAGAATTGAGTGTTGCAACATACTTCTTCATGGGTGCCCAATAAAGTCCAGAAACCAGCACATGCGGTTGGACATTCGCACTACGAAATTCATCTCTACAGCTACGGAATACGGGCGCTCTTAAGGTCAACATGTCTAGCCGCATGTGCTGGCTACTGTACATAAAAATCAGAAAGAAATTCTCTCAACTAGCTATAGTACGGGGGGGTTGTCTTATGGTTGTGCTTGCTCTAAAATGTCATGCAGCTTTCTATCTATATTGGTCGAAACTGACGGAAAATAAAAACATACCAGTACGAAATCACATAATTATTATGTGTTGACAGGATCTGGTCGCCTTATACAAAAAAATCTTCCTTGCTCTATGTGGGTACGTTTTGAATGCCGTAATGTTTATAGACTTAAAGTCGATAGTCCAATTTCCAAACACGATTTCCTCCTCAAGATTTTTCATGGTCTTAAGACCGTCTGCTACCTTCATACATATTTCCAGTAATAAATTATAGTGAACTATTGAAATGTACATTTAACTTTTATCAAAACAGACTTATTTTAAAAGCAATCTATTTTTAGAAGTGCGAGATGTTTTTTTCTTTATTGTTTTCCTTTTCACACCACGAGGCTAATTTAATCAAATAAGGAAAACAGAATCGCGGTTAATTGGAGTTTTCTCCAATTGGCTTGTTTTCCAATCAAGGTAAAGGGGTTTAAATATAGAAAGTTGGTGGTATGTATAATATTGGTTAGAATTTTATCTGCCAATAAGAGCCAGACTATTATTATTTAAACATAAAAAAAGTTTAGATTATTACATCACGTTCTAAACCTATAAATTAAGGACCATCCGTCGTTTTAGTTCTTCTGAAAAACGTGAAATGAACTTGAGTTATAATTGATTTATTTCAAAAATAAGGCTGTATCATTAAAAACAAATTGTCAGTCAACGTTCTAGCCAGCTGCCAAAGAAACTTTTCACAAATGAAAAAAATATCTACGATGCCATTCAAAGTAGGACAATTCAATAAAATTCAATTGAACAGTTTGTGAAGAAAAAATCTTTGGGTAAATTGATTAGATCGAGACTGTGAATGTCCTTTCAGCTTTTAAGCTAAGCTAAGCCGTCATTTGCACGTATACTGCAACGAAAAAAGGTCATACCTGTAAAGTTGACCTACTCGAGGTAAGCGTGGGTGGGGTCAACGTATAAGAGCTGTCATCATAAATAAACCACATTTTATCAATTTGAGCGTGAATTTCGGGCACTCCGGGGGTCCCGAGGGAATAGCGGGGCGAGTTGGCACTTTGCATATGGCCCGGTCTTGTCGGACTAGCAGACACGCTTTTGCAATAACCACCTACCACTCACGGCAAGGAGCCCGCCGATTCACATAACCGCTTTCAGATAAACCGACGTTTTTTGTAAAGAGTACTAACTTAAGTGAAGTTACATGCTTTGCTAGAGTGGCTCACGTGAAGAGGACAGGTAAGAAATAATATCGAAATATACTTTATTGCACTAAAAGAAATTCATCAAAAAACGCACAGCAACGCACGTGTTCGAGAAATTGTCAAATGGCGGCAGTCGAATTTACCGAAATTGGTGTGTTTCTTGTAAAAAATAATTTACTCAATAACAAAAAATATTCACTGATAAAAGATAGCCAAGCATTATTAACTAAAAATCTATTTACGTTTCTGTGCCGTTGGTTTGAGATAACTTTTTCTTCTTCTTCACAAGGGATTTACGGACATAATTATTTAATTCAAAATTCAGTTGTAATATTTTCCTAAAATTGTAATTGTTACGGGAATCGATCTTTTTCTACGGTAACTGTACCACACTACACGCACTAATGTCAATCTGCCTGTACTCGATATTGTTATCTGCTGTTACTGGTTTCAAATAATCCCTACTTAATAGAATAGAATAGAATATACTTTATTGCACACTAGAAATAATACAATCAGTAAATTCTCAAAAAAAGAACGAAAGTGTACATGTAGGCGGCCTTATTGCTGAGTAGCAATTTCTACCAGGCAACAGGCCAAGGCAGGCAGGGTAATATTATAAATGCGAAAGTAACTCTGGCTGACTGTTTGTTACGCATTCACACCAAAACCACTGAACAGATTTCGATGAAACTTGGTATGGATAGATAGAATAGACCTCCGTCCGTCCTCAGGACATAAGCTATTTTTACCACGGAAAAATACCTCATTCCCACGGAAAAAACTGTGAGCGTGTGCAGAGTTTAGGTTAAATGCGAAAGTAACTCTGCTTGTGTTTGTTTAGTTACACGCTTATTGAAGATCAGAGGCAGAGAGTGACATAGGCTACTTTATCGGCTGGATTATTCTCTTTGACGGCCCTGTAAGTAGCTTAGTAGGTAGTACAACTGCCTTTAAAGCACAGGGTCGCGGGTTCGAATTCCGCCCTGGGAAAAAATCGTGTTTGCCTTGTGTCTAGACGTTGTTTATCGATTTATGTATGTATATCAGTTGTCTGACACCCATAGTACCTACATGCTCTGCCTAGTTTGGGCTTAGTATTGTGTGAGATGTCCTTAAATATTTATAATATTATGTATCTGTATACATATAACATTTTTAGCATTTACAATATTTACTATTTACACACACACACACACATAATGTGTACTTTATTTCCTTTACGATTTTCTCTATACCAAAACTTACTATGTATATTGTCTCAGGTTACTTCTTGACTCGTAAAAACTTCTGGTTTTAAAGTTCTGTTTGTAAGAAAAAAGTTCTATATTGATTTACTAAATGTTCCCAGATTAAGTAGAAACACTTTTCAATGGAGCTAACCATTCATAGCACTGAGAATTAAGTTCGAACTGAAGACGTTTTGTTCTGAGCATTGGAACTATTTTGCAAGTTTTAACCAAGTCAGAATCAAGCAAGTTGAAAGTTGGGAGTTTCGTGGAACGACGGAATGAGCCATTAGTCGCTACGGGGTTTGGTGGTAGACTGAAGCCATGTTTTGTCTGTACCTAAATACAAATCCAAATAATTTATTTGCTAGAATACACAATAAAATAATATAATAAAAAACGCTAAAATATTCAATTACTTGACAAGCAATTTTTAGGTTAGATTGACTTTGTTATGTGGTTAATTTTAATGTTTTGTTTTAGTGTTAAGTTGACATTATTTTGACTTGAGACCATCTTGTGAAATGTATTTTTTGCTGAAGCAATACAAAACCCCTGTTCACGGCAACACAAAATGAGTTACGTATTTTGTATGAAACTGAATTTGCGCGGCCGAAAATGAGTGACTCTCAATTCAAAAATTACGCTCGTCTGGCCTCACCTTAAGTCTAAAATTACAACCTTCTGTTTCCATATTTAAGGTTATTTTTGAGTAATTATGTTGCTTTTGTCTATTATTTTGTACATACATGAATAACATAGGAAGAGCGGAATCTCCTGACATAGGCTACAAAAGTTTATTAGGTAGGATATACCAATCGAAACATTAAATATTACCAAAAATTTTAAAGAAATGATCGTTCTTGTACGTCTTTACTATCTGGCTACGACGTGGGCCGAAGGGGATCCTCTTGCCTAGGCCTACTTTATGATACTTGATTATTAATATCGATATATAGATAATTAGAATACTTGTTTATTGATAGCGCAAATATATTGTTTCAGTTTGTTTTCCGTGTGTATATGTCGTATCGCTAGTTTCGCGCGCGTCTCCCTATTAAGCTCTTGCTTAAGCTCGAAGACGGACGGCCGGCTGAATTTCATTACGTATTCTTTGTTCGACGCCATATTTTACGCCGAAAATTAAGGCTAACGGGCGAAATTTGTATTTTCATTTTGTTTTTCGCGTTGATTGCATATCTTTAAAGCCTGCGTTGAATTTTAAAAATAGTAATAATTGGTCTGCGTGAATTTTATCTATTTCAGAGCTACTTGGGAAAGGTCAAACATAATTGTTTATGTTTTTTTTACACCTAAAGACACTGGCAAATTATAAATTGTCTAGAATTTGGATACCTAATTACAAATTGTACCACATTCCAAGAACGAAGTAGTTCATACTACATTACACATTAATCCAGTGTAGACACATATCAAAATCCGCAAAAAGTACTAACATGCTACCACAAAAAAGTTAAACACACTTGTTCGGTGCATGTCTATAAATTTAATAGATTTTCCAAACATAGCGTTTCACTTTTTGTACTAAGTATAAGACCCAGGTACCTGTAATCTTAATTAGATTTGAAAGGGTGTCATTCATTTTGGACCAAAAAAGTAAAAGTAAAGTGCCGCCCAGTAAAAAGTTAAAAAATTAAAAAAATAATAAAGAAGATGTAAAAAAAAGTTAAGAAATATAGAAACTACGACGTGTTCTATCCGAAAATTACACTTTTTTTCCTTGGCCGGCATTTTCACTTTTTTGGTCCAACATTGTATGAAACGTGAATGATGTCCTTTTCGACATAATTACTTAGTGGACTTTCTATAGCCTAATCTTTCGGGTAACTTCTAATGAAGAACTCTATTCTCTAACAATAGTATAATTCTGAGACCTGCGGGATACTTAATCTAATCTTACGGGTTCTGCGAATCAACAATGTTAAGGGGAGTCCGAGTTTAGAGATATTCGTGTTGATTCATGAAAATCTAACAAGTCAATCTCTATTATTGTGCTGGGATTAAGAGCTGCTAAAAATATAGCCGTGGCAGCCAATTGAGTTTTGTAAGTCATTTTTTTTAAACGCAATCTAAGGGCGCCCGCAAATAAACAAACATGAGTATTTAATTTTCCTATCACCAGCGTAAGCGTCGCCCGCTCCGTCTACCCGCGCATGATTTAGCGGACATCCTAAAGTTAAAGTTGTTACCAAAATTATATAAAACCTGTTACTCTCTCCTTTCTCTTCCCTTCTTATTTTTTAAATTTTCTTCTATGCTAATCTTTTATTTACAAAGGAGATATTGCAATCCCCACGATTGGCAGGTGGGTTGGGTATCGAAATTGTTCTTGATTACACAGGTGAACGATGCTACTTATTCTTTCGGTATGTTATCTGTTGGTCGCTTCACACAACACCCAAAAAAAGAGTTGTATTGGTCATCGTCTAAAAAATATTTAAGGACTAAGAATAGTTTACTAAAAATTATTACCAAATGATGATATCCTAAGCGCACCACTTATCACTATCACTACATAGTATAAAATAAAGTCGCTTTCTCCGTCCCTATGTCCCTATGTCCCTCCCTTTGTACGCTTAAATCTTTAAAACTACGCAACGGATTATGATGCGGTTTTTTTTAATAGATAGAGTGATTCAAGAGGAAGGTTTATATGTATAATACATGCATAATATACTGAAGGATAACCCACAATAACCATTTTCCCGTGCGGAGCCGGGGCGGGTCGCTAGTTGTGTATATTTCCAAAAATATTCCACATACGTTTATTATCTAAACGCACATAAGGAAACAACATAAGCAAGTTAAGTAGAACAACAAGCCCAGCATAAGAGTGACCCTTTATTCTAACAGTATCTACGGTATTACGTGTCAGATTATAATGGAAACTGGCCTGTTGCCTACTAACTATAAAATAAACGTATCGAATTAAGATCTGAGTTCCTTTTCATATAACTTTGGCATCAGAAAGCTTTTAGCCGTTCGGCGTTTCGTTAATACGTTTCCAATAGTAATACCACTCAGAATCGTATTGACTCTTTGTTTTGTTAGTACATAGCCCTAGTTCTGATTATGAAAAAGGTACGAGTGTGACTTTCAATTTTTCACACGATTCTAGCAACAGTCATTACAATTTAGTCCAATGCTTAGATTTGCATAATCCCTTAGAGTATAAATAGAAAAAATATATTTGACTCTATGCATAATCCGTTTCAAATTCCAATCAATGGCGAGTTTAACAAACAAAATTAAATGCCGATGCTGTCACAGACACGGGTACCTAATACCTACCTATATGCATACCTAAATATTGCAGATTTTGAACATTCGCGTAATTGGATATTTTAATATGCTGGACATTTTAGGCCTAAATGGAACGGACATAACATATAGGTATCTACCTACCTACAATTCTGCATACTATGCATGCATGCTGTACGAACGAATCCTATATATAAAAACAACACTTTAATTTTGTTACATGAAGCTTACTCTGTATATTGACCCTTTCAGGTAACAATGCCCGTACCCGCCGGCGCGGCGGGGGAGCGGCCAAAATCAAAATAAAATAAAAAGTAGTAGGTAATCAGAGACGCAGCCCCTCAGGCGTCGTCTCCTTCACGATGTTTTTTCGTATCAACCCGCTAGGTCTAGGTTCCAGGCTCCCTCGGGCCGCCCTTAGACGCGTTGGTATATGACTACTCTGGAGAAGGGCCAAAAAAAGTATAGGTATATTGACGATTTTGCAAAGGGCCACTTACCTAGCCTCATGTTAAAAACGAAATACACAGCGGCTTATGTACGGGTGTGTTAGTAGCCAAAGTACTTACAGAATAAAAAATAAAAATTGGAATTGAATGTTTTTTCAAGAGATCAGCCGCGTGCCATCTCTAAAGCCGGCTATTTTCGTTTTTATTTGTGTGTGTTTTTCCGCCTTTCTATTTAACAGGCTGAATTGAACAAAAAATCATACGATATATTCTATTGAGGTAGTTTTTAGAACGTCGGTGGCCAAGTAGCTAGGGCTGTTGACTTCCATTTGAAAGTACGCGGGTTCAAGTCTCGGCACGGACCAATGTGATTAAGATTTTCGAATTCATATGTACGTTTATTCAACGCTGTTACAATTAAACTTGCAGACCTGTGAAGAGATTCATAGCTTGTGTGTGAAGTTGACCAACCCGCACTAAGACAGAGTGGTCGACTAAGGCCTTTGCACCCTGATTTCATGTCAGGCTCGAGTCCCTGGGTGGGTGGAGATATAAAGAATAGAACAGAATATATATCACATATATGACCTATTTACGAGGTATTTTTCCTTTCTACTCAGATGAGATCAAGCAATCATCACTTAAAAGTCGTCCACGTACTTGGGAAAGGCTTGTATCAAATATCTTCATAACGCGATCTGTCCTCCACTGTTCAAACCCTAGTCTTTATCATAAGAAAAAGAACGCATAATAGCTTTATTATTATTTCTATATTATACAATATTCTGTTTATCAACAATATCTAAGCTAATTTTAGTAACAATGTACAGAAATTCTATTAGCTAAAGTTGAATTATTACGAGTTCTGGACTAAATATAAATCGAATCCCCTGAGAGCCCTTGAGGTTCAGAGTCTAGAATAGTTAGGTTATGTACCCCAAGTTTAGATAATATAATGCTAGTCATGACAAGTGTGATTTGATACACCTATTTTTATAGGGGAAAGTAACTTTTCACTCGTAAATTTTTTTCTTACTAATCAGAAAACAAATAAAATTACAAACCCATCGTTCATGTTCAATCAGAAAACAAGTTTCGTTTAACATTATTCCTGCATCCTTTCCCTTATAATTTACGAGCCATCATAAAACACCCACTCTTGGTCGCTACATTTACATAAGATCCGTATCACATTCTTCACTCCTTAAAATTAATTAATGACCGATCCCAAAATACTGTTGTGCTTCTCCCGACCGAAGCTTTAATCTCGGCTTATATGCAGTCTAAGTGCTTCTAACCTTACCTTTTTATATTCACTTCATTCACTTATTTTTATATTATAAAAGGCCCGACTTTTTTTCTGTTTTCACGCCTAAACGAATGAACTGATTTGGTTTGAATTTGGTATGGAGACTTTGTAAAAGTGGAAATTCTCAATTTAATTAAATTGTACGTTTTACTTACTCTTTGACCACATCCTTCCCAAAAAAAAAGGCAACTGAAATGCTATTAAATTTACAAAACCATAAATACACCTGTATCACATTTAAGCTATACCAGACTAGTAAAAATCTATCTTAGATACTTTTTACCATGGGAAAATATATAATTCCTATGGGAAATTGTGCACAGAAAAGTAAAAAAATAACGCGGGCGTAGCCGCGGGCGGACAGCTAGTACTACCTATATTTGTAAAATACTGTTCTTGAGAAAATATGATGTCTCTCTCGGATCTAATATAAATAAAATGGGCAAATATTTCGCGTAGCTGTAAGTAACTTTCAAGAAAGTGAGTGAATAGTATACAAATAGGCTTACGTGATGTATTCCAATTCTTCAACGTATCTTTTTCTCTTTAAATGAATGTCTAGAACTGTAATAAAAATCATAAAGTCTTTGAATGGTTTTGTGATAACATTGTACGTCTCCACCGAGGGGCTCGAGCCTAGCCGAGAGCGGGTGGTTATTATCACAAAAAAACCTTTAAATTACTTAGCAGGTGTGTGCAGGTTTCTTCACGATGTTTTCCTTCACCATAACAGCGTCGAATAAACGAAGTACGGAAATACATTGGTACAGCCTGAATTAGAGTTGGGTTAGGTTAGGTTAGGTTAGGTTCACCCCGTCAAAAATCTATGTAATACAGTTACTCTGCAGTTGCACCATCCACCACCTTACTTCGCAATGAACGTTTACAGTGTACACGTCAGACGTACATAATGTATTATATACTTATATCTATACTATATTATATGAGCAAGGTGAGCCACACACTACAGTGTGTCGAAAAATCATGTACCTACGTCGCTTAAAAACTGTAAACAAAAAAATCATTATTGTGGCGCAGAATACTCTGCATATGACTGTACGTGTTAAAGCTTTAACGCGCTCCACCTGTATGGAAGCCCTAGCCACTTAGCCACGGAAGCTCCTTCACTACATTTATCTAATCATTCATTATTATTTGCAGAGCCTTTGGTAGTCCACTGATATACGTTGCTCCAAGCTCCATTAGGCCTGCAACTTTACTGCACCATACTACTAGCCGCTATAATGCATTTTTAGGGTTCCGTACCTCAAAAGGAAAAAACGGAACCCTTATAGGATCACTTTGTTGTCCGTCTGTCCGTCCGTCTGTCAAGACCCTTTTTCTCAGGAACGCGTGGAGGTATGAAGCTGAAATTTATATCAATTACTCAGGTCTACTGTCCCTTGAAGCTGTGAAAAAATCAAACTTCTAAGCCAACGCAATCAAAAGATACAGCCGTTTATGCCGCAAATTTTCGATACTTGCAAGGGAATCAAAACCTACAGGGTGCTTCCCGTGAACTCAGAATCTTGAAATTTGGTACGAAGCAACGTCTTATAGCATAGATAAAGGAAAAATTACGAAAACTATAAATTTTTAGTTACATCACATAATATATATTTTTTTAATAATTTTAACCTTACTACCCATTTCCTCATAAACGCGTAGAATTAAATTGAAATTCATACCAAATACTCAGGTCTTTAATACCTTTAAGCTGTAACAAAATCAAACTTCTATGTCAACGCAATCAAAAGAAACAGCAATTTAAGCTGCATATTTTGAAACTCGCAAGTACTCGCAAGGGAATCAAAACCTAAAGGGTACTTCCAGTCGACCTAGAATCTTGAAATTTGGCATGAAGCAACGTTTTATAGCATACATAAAGGAAAAATTCCGAAAACCTTAAATTTTTAGTTACATTACAAAATATATATTTTTTAATAAATATAAACTTATTACTTTTTTCCTCATGAACGCGTAGAGCTATCAAGTTGAAATACTTACTTAGTTCTTAGTTACTTAAACGATAAAGAGATCTTTGTCTTAAATTTATGCTCCTCCATCTTTCCCCATTGTAATGTTATGAATTTCATTTTGCAATAAGATTACCATAGTTATGACTCGATTGTCGTAATGAACGAACTTTGTAAACCTTGCAGGTTTGTACGGAACCCTCGGTGCGCGAGTCCGACTCGCACTTGGCCGGTTTTTTTTCATATATTAGTATATTCCTTTTACTACGTAGATTGTCGCTATATCGAGGAGCACCCCACTCATCTTATTCATGAAGTAAATAAAGACTTTGCATACTCAGTTCTGAGAACTAAATTTAATCTCGGTCTAGACTTACTTAAATAAAAGGAGCAAACGTCGAAAATGTTACTTATTTAATATTTTTAGCTCAAAATCAAAGCGGCTGCGTAACGAACGATGGCTTCTCTGAGTAAAAACACATAATTCGGCTATTACCTTTAACTGTTGGGGGAACAAGGTTAATGTCCTTACTAAAACGTACTGCTTTCCCTATTCGAACAGAACGTGAAGCGTGAGGATCACAGAGCACCGAAATATAGCCGCGCTCGCCCTCTTTATATTTAATTGACATGTTGTTATAGCAAAGTCGATCTATCAAGCGTGAGCGATCTTTCGGGGGAGTGAAAGTTCACAATATCCAAATAAGTTAGACTTAGGCCTAAGGGATGAACTAGAGTTCGACTTGGGACCTTTCTGAGGGGAAAAACGTAACGGGATCGTACCTGATTTTAAAATAGCTTTCAATGAATTCGATGACGCAATGAATGCAAGAGATGATTATTATAAATTTTGTTATTTCTAATAAGAATTGATGATTTTGAGGAATATAATGAGGAAAGAATATATCTGGTATCGATTCGAAGGTATGGGACTAAGCTACTGTCAGCTATAGCAGATACACTCTTTCCTCACCATAATCATCAAAATCATCAATCGGTTATCAAAATCATCAAACATATTTTCGCTCGCAGTCTTGACCTTGGTAACTTTTTTATTGACTTTATTCCAAAAACTGTAAAATCTAATTCAAAATTTGCGACAGCATGCGCTTGCTGCCTAAAGGCCTGTATTCACTTTGATTAGTGCGAGTGCAGGTGATTAGTAATTGCGAGTGATTAGCACAGGTGTGTAGTACGAGTAGTGTCCAATTCTTTTGTTTAACTCGCAATTACTAAGTCAAAGTCAAAGTCAAAGTCAAATAGTGTTTATTCAAAGTAAGATTTCACAAATCATTTTTTGACGTCGAGGCGGGTTCACAATTTGGCTGTCTTCTGTGGAGAAGAACCCGCCGGAAGAAACTCCACAGGCGTTGCATCTTTTCAAAATATTTTTACATAGGTAATTATTATTTTATACAATTTGATTAATATAACAAAGAGTGCAGCCGAAATATGAAATTAAAGGAAGGCAACCAGTCAAAGTAGAAAAACTAAACTATACAAACAATAAAACAATCGGCAATCGACTAGAGCAGACCAGTCCCCCCAAGCAGCACCACGTTCACGGGTTTGACGTATGGGACAGCCATCGCCGGGCTCAACCATATTAGAGGGAACCCAACGACCCGGCCCACACGCCACCGCAAGTCAGGACACTTTAGTGAGCATGAATACTCAGTCAGCCAGATGTTATCACGACAATCTAATTAATGGCTTCCCAATTGCATAGTCGACCGCACTACAATGTTGCACAATTACGTAGGTTTTTACAAACAAATTTTAGTAATAATATTACCTTAGATTAAGCACAGCGTTTCTCGTGTCGAGCTGAAGTCTCTACACACCAAGCTTTCTTATCATTCAAATATTCATCCAATCCATAGTACGCATTCTTACATAGATGCCGTTTCACGTGGCATTTAAACCTTTTTTCTGGAAGATTTACAATATCATCAGGTATTTTATTATAGTAGCGTACACAGAGCCCCACGAAAGAAGTACTGACTTTAGCCAATCTATAGTTATCACGAGCTAGTTTATTTCCATTTCTAAACTAACTAATCACCTGCACTCGCACTAATCAAAGTGAGTATAAACCTTAAGAGCATTGCATTGCTAGTTGACAGACGAGCGTATTTACATTTCAACGCTCTATGGTAAAGACGTATTATCTAAATGATTACTTTGATGATAGGCCTGTTCCGGACACCTACTCAATTTTATTGTAACTTACTATTTTATTTACCTTTTTTATTGTAACTTGTTTGTTGAGTCTTTGGTGAGACCTCCCCACACATTTGTTTATTTTATTCCAAGGATCGACATTTTGATGCACTTGGAAACGATTTATATCATCATCAAATTTAGTTTTTGTATGTAGGTAAACGTCTTGTTTTAGATTGTTAGAGAATAAAAGGTTTCATTGCTTATTGTGGAGCTTATTTTATCTTCCCGTTTTTATAAATCCTTTGATTTATTATATGTAGGTACGCAGTATACAGAGCCTTTGTAAATATTAAATATTTACTTTTTTCAGCCTGAATATTCCTACCCGTAGGAAAATAATACGCAGATGGAATGCTAGTTCATAAGAGACTTTGTGTACAGGTTGTAAAGTAGAGTTTTTATTTGTGAACCAGCTGTCCGCCTACGGATAATAATTTTTATCCCGTGGTATAAAATATGTAATATGTTGACCGGGGATATAAGGTACCACCATGCAAAATTTCATTTAAATCAGTCCAAACGATTTCAGAGATTAGTGTGAACAAACAGTCAGACAGGCAAACATTTTTTTTTGTTCAGCTACACTCCCTTTATCACATACAATCAGTTTTTAGAAAAAAAAAATATGTACACGCCGATTTTTCATTTTATTTTATTTTAGTTATAATTTTGGCTTGTTTAGATGTCCATTAAGTACAGACAGCCTAGTATTTTTTCAGTTTTTATGTTTTCAGGCTTAATTTCCGCCGATCCACAAATTCTTATAATATTAAATTCAAAACTCTCATTATCGCATAATAATGGTAATTTAAAAAAGCAATCATGTGTAAGTATAAATTATTCCACAAACATCCAAAATTGTCTATGACGTCAATCCCGATCCGAGAACTGGTTAGGACCGGTTTTAGAAGCTCTTTAACTTGATTCCCGGATTAATGGAAACGGGAGGGATATAGAACGACTTTTCATTACCACAGGAATGAATATTCATAACTCGATAAGCCGTCATTTGCCGTCACCTCATTCTATCGACGTGGGAGGTCGCGCGTCGGCGGCGTAGTGGTTATCGTTGCTTCTCATTCGGGAGACGCGGTTTGAATACCCCGTAGTATTTTTTAGATTTCATAGTTATGGGTAGCGTTTAAATAATGAAAACAACATTAGGAACCTGCTAATGAAAATAAATTAAAAGTTGTGTGTGAAGCTGACCATCCCGCATTGGGCCAGTATTAAGTCCTATTCACCTTCAATTCAGGGTAAGTTCGAGCCCCTCAGTGAAGAAATTATAAGCTGACTAGCATTACGCCGCGGCTCCGCCCGCGTTAACAGTTATTCCCGTGATAATGGCGAATTTTACCGCGGTTAAAGGTAGCCTATGTTCTTTCTCAAGGTATATTTTATTTTTGTACCAAGTTTCATCAAAATCGGTTCAGCAGTTTTGAAGCCTATTCAATTATTAGGAATATTTTACGTATTTTTTTCCTCCTTGGGTTAGATGTTGGAGTTTTAGTAAGGATCCCTGATTTAAAAAAATATAAATATAGCCTATGTTACCCGGGGATAGTGTAGCTTTCCAACAGAGGAAGAATTTTTGAAATCGGCTCAGTAGTTTCGGACCCTATTCGATGCAAACAAACAAACAATCAAACCTTTCCTCTTTAAAATATTAGTATAGATAACGACAAATGAAAGCCTTGCACAACAAAGGGTCCAATTTATTTTAGGATGGGCTCGAGCCCCTCGGTGGGGGAAAGGAGGTCATGTAGAGCTTTCAAAGCTCCAAGGATCGCTCCCGAAATCGTGACATCGATTAGACGCGAATGATGTACAGTAATCGGGTGACGAAACTATACAACAACAGCTGTACGCCCTACGACTCTACCTGCCTTAAATTATTTTCCTGTGTACATTAATCGTAATATCCACCTCCCATCTTTGCCTACAGTTTTAAATATTCCTGTGGAGATGAGACTCGATTGCTGCAGAAAAAAGTAGCCTATGTCATTCTCTATGACTCTACATTTTATCGAATCAGACGTTTAGGTGTGAACTGTGATAACGAATAGACCATATAGACAGAGTTATGTTCTTTTCTTCTATAGTTCTTTTTATGATACGCATTTAAAATGTAGCTTTTTGCTCCACGGGTTTGCGTGCATTTTTTTCTAAGCCAAAAAGGTTTTCCCGCAGCAAAATGTTTCCATTGTCCTTTCTAATTATGCCATCCATTTCCATGCCGATATTTATAGCAATTCTTTCAGAGGCAAACTTGAAAGTGTTACAGACAGAGTTACACTCACATTTATAATATTAGTTAGGGTTACGGAGTTAAGTTACGTAGGCAAGTATTTGGAGTTGCGAATTGTCCGCTCGCTGGCTGCGATCCGAACCGCACGGCTAGCGCTACAGTTTCCGCCACTCAGCCCGCAGCAGTCAGTACTGCGGCGAACGTCGCTGTGAGCGCACGTGTTTTGAACCCGCGCCGCGGCCCGCGCTGCCTGTGTACCTGTGCCCTGTGTTAAACTTCCAAAAGTACGTAAACACTACTAACTAGCCAGTGTTGCAAGTGCCGGTTCCCCGCTTCCAGTGAGTAAGGAGAGCGAGGCCCGCTACAGCGCCGCCGAGTGATAGTTGGAGTCGGTTGCATTCTGCAGGTGCTTGATTCTTTATTAATTGAAAAGTGATTGTAACTCGGTCACGGCCGCGGCACACATGTCCGGCCCAGTTTTCACGATCGTTGCCTCCGTCTTGTGAATTCCGCTGGAGAGCAGCTTTGTTTACCAGCGGTGTGTGGACGCGACTGCGGTGCACTTGTTGCTCCGGCCTACTTCGAAAGAGCGACGAACTCTACCATAGCTCCAATATTTCCCACCCAATTTATCTACTCCCATGTATATATTTTATTTCAAAAGAACCAGTAGAATCCGTATTGCGCAACTATTAAGTTAAAACTAGCAAAACTATTGAATCCGACGCAACCAACTCGCCATTCTCGAGAACGCTTCACCGAGATTCCGATCTATAACAGAAACAAGAATAAGCAAGTGATGTTGAAACAAATTCCACAATAGACCGTACAGGTACGAATGTACCCTACATTCGATTTCGCTAACGCAGGCCTACCAGCGTTCGTCGCATAAAGCCGACTTATCAAAATCGCGTTTTCGATGACTTCGCTTTTACAAATAGCAAATTGTATCAATATTGATGAATTGCGCTAAGGCATGCGGTGGAGAAAATCATTTTGAATCGAGACTAGCAAGAAACGATGCGACGGCCGCAAATAGATACTGCAACAAGTTTTCAACAGTCCACCAAGCGGGTTATAGGCTTGACAGCACAGGAGATGCAATTTAAGGTATCTTTATGTGGACGACATGGTAGCGACGCGACGCGAGTAAACGTTTGAAAGCCGCCGTCGGGTCTACGCTCCAATCCGACTGCGTGTTACATCAGATTTATTAACCTTCGCTTGCAATTTCCATTACACAAGTTTTAGTATCCTCTCAAGCTGATGCGGTTTCCAAATTATTGTTGATTTCCTGAACCTGTTGCTTTAATGGGAATCTTATGTTAATGCACCCTTTAGTGTTATTCGAGGCCGCTATGCCACTACGCTACCTACTACGCCACTACACTACCCAATGGTCTACAATATTCCGGATCAGAGAGTTTAGCAGTAGATGTGCCGATATTTTTCAATTTACGACCTCGAAACACAAGGTTCAATAGATGAAAGCGGTTTACATGCAAATTCCGGCGGCCTTTTACAATGAAATATGAAATGAACGGGAGTTGGATCTCAAAGAGACAAAAGGAGATTGGAATTTCACGTGGAAAAATACTGAGCCCTATGAAATAATTCTTTGTTCTATGTATTATATCACGTCAATTTCGTTATATAGAGATATTCAAAACCGTTTGTTCTTGTGTACTCTTGCTTTGATAACAAAGCCTTTTTTGGTAAATTCCCTTTTCATAGCGTTGTGGAATCTATAAAGATTTGCCTTTATCCAGTTCGATCGGTTTATAAATAAGATTATGTCGGAGTAATATGTAGCTAACAATACGTATATAGGATAAAGGGTAAAGGAAAAGTAATCTTCTTGAAATATATAACAGAAATACGTTCTTTTTAGTTTTCTACTCGTTCATAGAAGGCATGATGTTCAGTGTTATGAGAGAATGACGATTGCCAAATTATTTAGTAAACATGTTTTGCGCATGCATAGTAAGCTATTGACTGCAATTTGTTTATTCCGTTACTTTGTTCTATTTCATTAGCACAGCGAACTATTTAGCTGCAAAAAACTTGGTAATAAAGCTGAAAATATCTCTGCATTATTTTAATATCTTTTGTTTCTTTTTCATTAGTCTGTGTTCACAGATTATATCAATTGAACTTCATTGTTTATTATGTGGTCATTATAGTCATGAACATGACATTTCATTTCATTACCGTCATAAACAAATTAAGTTGTTTCTTTCATGGATTAAACGTATCATGGAAACAAATATTGTAGATTTTTTTTTGTAATATTGTAATGTTGATATATTTAGAAGAACATGTTTTGTTGGGAAAGCTCAATGGAGTCTTGGCTTAACAAACCAAAATACTGGCCATCGACAGATTAAAATAAAATTGGAGAGTAAAATAATACTCACACACAAAAGAAGACTGATAAATCAGAACCAGATTAAGAATACAACCAGAGCAGCATAGTAATATACCATTACAAAAGGGGGCCCCAACTCCGCCTGAGCTTAACAGTAAAACTTATTGAAACTTAACCTCGTATTTTTCCGACCAAAATCTGACATTTTTCGGCTTTGTAAATCGGATTTGTAAATCGAATATATGAAGTTTTATGCCTGTGAAAAGTTGCTAGTATAAATGCAAAGAATTTGAATAGGATATTATAATATTTGCCTTTGGATCCGATAGTAACCAGTTGTACAACATAAAAAGTCTGACGTTTTTACCACTTTACGCTTAAGTCTGCTCTTCCGTCGTTTTTATCCAGTTTCATCTGTAAGAACACATCTGGCCCTGCTGATCGCCCATTTATAAGTCCTCTAAAGTTCCAATGGGCTATCTAAATGAGTAGGACCGATAATAACCAGTTCTACAAGATGAAAAAGTCTGACGTTTTTACCATTTTACGCTTAACTCTGCTCTTCCGTCGCTTTCACCCAGTTTCATCTCCAAGAACCAATAGTGGACCAATTCCAAAGGGCCCTCGATAGAATTTTGACTTAGTCCGGCCGGAACTGCTGATCGCCCATTTATAAGTCCTCCAAAGATCCAATGAGCTGTCTAAAGAGCAGTGTTATTCTTTCTCATAGTCATTGTTATCTTTTCTAATGACAGGGATATTGCAAACCACCTTCAAACCACATACCTTAGGATACGGTTCTTATTAGATTGATCTGGAAAAGTTATGTTTTATAAAAGTGATTTGGTTTCCGGCTTTATAACAATGTTGTATCGTTGCTCCATAGTGCAAGAATCCATTGAAAGTCTACGATAGCCTTGATAATAAAGGTAGAGACTAACGCCACCTTTGAAAGACCAATCATGGACAGCTCTGGCCCAATGAAGTAAAAAATAGCTTCGAATATTGTTATATATTTGCCTTTGGATCCCACACTAGGTATAAACTGTTTTGTGGGTATCCAAAATTATATTTTTACAACCCAAAGGGATTTAAACAAGTATCCATTTTAGAGTATTACACTACTATTTAAACTCGTATAATCATATTTTAGTATTTATTTATTTTTATCTTTTCTAATCTTATTTTTTTAAAATATTCTAACCGTGAGATCATTCAACCACTCCTAACTTTACTTCTTACTCCAAACCAATTTAGTTTGTGACTACAAGACCATGTTTTCCAAAGTTTTTGGCCAAATATCTTCAAGAAGAATAAAAACTTTTCTTTTATCAACTCAATTCTCTTTTAGCGGTAACAAGCAAATATTTTTCTTTACTAACATTTTACTACTTTTCCAAAAATGCGAGAATTCTTAAAAATATTTGAATAGGGATCAGCTGGTTTTGATTTAATTAACGTACAGTTATTCTATCACACGAGTGCAGATAAGCCATACTTGTGTGTAGTGCGTATAAACACGCGCTCTTGTGTGCGTGCTACTAAACTGAGCGCTACGCACACAACACAAAGACAATGTGTACACACAAGACACACACAAGTATGGCTCGCCTGCACTCATGAGATAAAACATATTACTCGTATTATTACAATTTGAATATTATGGTAAAAACAATAAGGACTGGATTAATTAACCTCATACTGCATTGAAACAGCATTTCATAATATGAACATCCTACAAATTTAAAGAATAAATTCATAAACAATTTTGTCTTACTTTTTGTCTATGTGGCTTTCACCTAAAAAGCTCAGGTTCATAAATGCTTTTTACCTAAAAGGGAAAACACATTATTCGTACTGTAAATTTAATAATGCGAGTAAAGACGTGTGACAAAAAGCTAGTATATATTTTGGGTCACAAGATTGGGTTGATGTATGTGGTTTTATCTAAACGACTGGACAGAGGCTTCGGAAAACCTTTTAAATATCCCTTATACTTACTAAGGTTCAGTAATGTGTTTTTATCTTGTTACCCATAAAAATGGTGGGTAAAGAATAAATCTTTAATGATATCTATCCAAGTCCCACTTTCATCTAGTGTTATAAATGTGAAAGTTTTTTCTTACGGTTTTTTACGTCTTCACGCAGGGGGTTTCGACAGAATTATTATTATACTATTTTTCTCCCAGGATTTCTTTTTCAAAGTTAAAGATGAAGAAATTATAAAAATTAAGCAGTGTTTTGTTTTCTTCTCTGTCCATTTATTTTCTCTGTAAAAATGCAAGGGCTTAAATGAGAAAATGCAAGTTTTATCTGCGGAAAGATCGTATTTCTATTGGAAATGTAGTACGCTTATACACTTCCACTAAAAAAAACCTTTTTTTGAGTTCTGAACGACTGAAATCCATCCATATTAAAATTTCATCAAAATTGACTTAAAACAATTTTTTCAACTCTCTCTCTCATTCACACACAAACACGTCATACTTTTAATCGTGAAGGGAAGCAAATGGTTAAAAAGAAGTGCTAAATTTAGTTTATCTGATGGTATTAATTGTAAGATACCATAACATAGGGTGTGTAATATATGATATAAATTTAGATAAACTAACGTTCAAGTGTTATAATTTTATATGATCTAAAAACATTTAGTATAACGATTCAAATGATATAATGTACCATTAATATAATTTTATTTAGTATAATTTCACTTGGTATAACAGTTATTTCATCTAATGTTCATATTAACTAATAATTATTTGTTATAACGGACAATTTATATAAAATTTAGAAGACATAATAAACTTTTCGTATAACGCCTGATTTGTACTCAAAAGTAAACGACCGCAGATACTTTATATTTTTTGACACATGCAAGCAAACGTGCGAACAATCAAGCATGCAAGCAATCATGCAAGCAAGCATGCAAGCAAGCAAGCAAGAAAGCACGCAAGCAAGCAAGCAAGCATGCAAGGAAGCATGCAGGGATGCATACATGTCAACCTAACCCGAAGGGTATGGCGGAATCGAGTGGGCTCGCTGCGCTCGCCTCACTCGTTTTCGCCATACCCTTCAAACCTAACCTATTCAAGTCGGTGTGCCCCGGATTTCCGTGCTCGCTACGCTCGCACCCGCCCTGAATTACGGTGCCCTAATTTAAATTGTACTTTAATATATAATAATTATGTTTGGCACTTTATATCAAATAATCATTATATCTTATGATTATTAGTTGAAATAAAGGTTATATGACATGAATGTTATATGAAATGAGTGTTATACTAAATGTTTTTATAAAAACTGAACTTTATACCAAATGAACTTTATATGAATTAAAATTATAGCTTATAAACGTTATCCCAAATGAATGTTATATGAAAATAACGTTATGTCTTTTGAAATTATATTATCTGTTTTTATACGAAATGAATCGCACCCCATAACATAATAATTTTATTTTTTTTATTTTAGTAGTGCGCCTGAATGGCCCGGATAACCAAGGAGATGCGGGTTCAAGTCCCTACCCAAGCTAAATGATTTGAATTTTTCGCTTTATTTTTATATAATAATACTTTTTTCTTAAATACAAAAAGAATTGAAATATGGAGTTCTTTGAATGTTAATAGTAACAGTAGACATTATTTACCGGCAAACAGCCTCCAGCGCCCAGATATTTCGGAGGGGAACAAATAAATACCGAGATATCTATTTATAAAGTAATCCGACACTGTATTTACTTTGCAGGCTTTTATGAAGCCTTTTATCATTCGTTTCAGGGAATATTTTTATATTTGGATATCATATTGCATTGATCTTGTATATAGCAATTTATTAGTTAGTAAATAAATATATTGGGACAGCTTACACACGGCTATCTGACCCTAAACTAGGTTGAGCCTATATATTACTATGGGTATCAGGGAGCTGATATACATGCATATATAAATACCTATACAACATCCAGACGCAAGGCAAACATAAGTGCTCATCAAACGAATGTTTGCCCCGGTCAGGATTCGAACCCGCGACCCTGTGCTTCGAAGGCAAACGTACTACTAACTACAGAGTTATGAGGGAAAGTTAACGTATTCTATTATACATATATTGGTGACAGAGAATATATAATAATATATATATAAACTACGAGTAACTTGGTACTAATTTAATTCCAATCGGTTCTGTAAATTATCAATAGAAGCCTTCCTAACAGACACACAGAAAGCATATTGATATTAGCATGAATAATTTATGAAACTACTGCTTTACCAATGAAACTTCAAATTCAAATTATTATTTTTTACTTTTTACATCACTTAGTTAAAAGTCAAATAAAGTTACATTTAGTAGCGATTTCAGCAAAACAAAATGTGCGGTCTTTTGTGAAGAAACTGCTACTGAAACATAATATATACATAAATATTTTTGTTGTTTTGTTGAAGGAACAACGTAGAAATAGCGCGGCCTTTTCCCACCTCCGTGGCAAAATTTCTGTATCAAATACAGGCATAGAGAATTATATGCCTATTATGTGAAATAGATACAGGTTATATTTGTGCTTCGAGGTGACAAACAACTAAATCTAAAAAGTGCGAGAATAGAAAAATATAACGGAATATATTTATATTTTTTATTTCGCACAAGAAATAGAACTGCTTTGAATCTTTTTACACCTAGGTCGTCTTATTGCTAGGACGACGACATCTTCCACACAATGTAAAGGTGTGATGTCTATGCTCTATTCCATGCCCTGAAAACTGCGAATACATCCAATAACACGCCCGAAGAACGTTTGAAATTGTGTTTCTACTAGAAACTTTCTAGTACATAAAGCTTTGAGATTTTCTTTTCTCAATGGATACTATTTTATTAAAGTACAGCGTTAAGAGTTTTGCACACTTGTACTAAAAGACATCGACGTTTAATGTTACACTTAACAAAAATTACTTCAAGACCGACTTACTCCATGTTACGTTTTTAATAACTTTCAGCTCTATTACCTTCGTCCAAGATACAATATATGAATATTTTACAAAGGATTATCTTAGAGTTATAACTAAAACTAATTTTAAAAATCGAAAAGAGTTTTTTTTGTATTGACTTAAGTTTGAGTCGAAAAAGTGCGACGAATCAAGCTTCACCGGACTTAAGTGTAAGATGTTATGACTAAACATGCATAAAAATACGTGTTATAATGTTGTGTGTCGGTATGACGTTGGCATAGTAGGTACCTTAAATTAGAAAAAAATATTATGTGTCGAATACATACGTCATAAAATATCAGATAAGCGCGCATTGTTATCACAATGAATCATGAACAAATTCCTTGAAAAATTAAATTGCGTTTTCGTAAGTATCGTAAGTATTTGCTGAAATATTTATGCCACGTCCTCTACCATTCTCTAGCAAGACTAAAAAGTATATGATAGGTAGTATTGTATTAATTATATTTGGCTTTCCTTATTTATGGTAATAATTAGTAGTCAGTTGTACGAAATTAGCCCCTACTGCTTCGGAATAACGATGCTCTCAAAGTCAAGTATCCAACCGCATGTACAGGCTATATAGTACATCATCATCTGATGAAAATTGTGAAACAAACAATACTAGTCTTAGCTCTACTATACCCAACCTCCTCTTATTTAATTACTTAAGTGTTATATTTGCGTTAATTTTCTTTATTTCTTATTGTGGAACCTTATTTCATTTACCATTGATTGTTCAAATTTAATAAGAAGCAACTGCGACTCTTAAACCACCAGCAAATCATAAAGAACGTGGCAACATATCCATTTTAAAGAACAGACCTTAGTCCATCAATACACTGTGATAAATTGATAGTATTGGTTGTAAGAACATTTTATAAAAAGCGTGTAGGTATAATATTTATATTGGTAGTCTAGTGTACAAGCTTCCTAACATAGCTCGCTAACACAATTGTTGGAAACTTTTCTTCTCATTAGTTCAGCGTGGATAACGTGTAGAAATAGAAATCTTATGTCTGAGCATATTATACAGTTCCATATAGTTCGAAAAGAAAACTTCATAGAAATTTATCAAGGCATGAGAAACGCCATGCCATGTAACATCTCCCACAAGTACGATAGGGTTAGAAATAGTGTACCTATGATAGTATTTATAAAAGGCTTGTATTATATTGATACAATCATGCAAAATTTCATTCAAATCGGGCCAAAAGTTTCGGGCTAATGTACAAACAGAGAAACAAAAAATTTGAAAAAAAAAACTCGATATGTTTTAATCACTTCTTACATCCCCCTGACTCGGTTTTTACCTTTTTTTCTATGTATAGATACGACCTCTACAAATTTTATTATAAAGATAAATAATTCGTGCTACAGTACACATTACTCGTACAATACATCAGCAATAGCTAGAAAAATAAATAAGTGGCTTATATTTCCTTAAAGTGGGGGCCCGTATAATCCTACCATGGCATGCAGAGAGGTAAAAAGAGTTGGGAGGCCCTTATTCAGAAGTAGGATCAAATATTACCAATAAAAAAAATCTTGCTAATAACATAGACGTTTAACGACGCAGAGAAATATACCTTAAATATTTACTGTTCCTCTCGTGTCTACAAAGTTTTTGCAAATTAGCTATTAGGTTTTTAATTCATTAGTTCGAGGCGATAATTTCCTTGATTTAATCAATCAAGTGAACATTCCGCCGGCCGACGGTCACGAGGTGATTATCAACGGTTCTCGGCTTCAGAAAACGCTGAAAGTTCCATTATGGCTGAGGGCTGGCAACTGAAAAAAAAAAACTAACTCTAAATGGCTTTTCAGCCATAGTCGTAAAACAGCATTAAAATCAGAACATTGGCGCGGAGAGCTACATGAATATGGTCAGATGGTTTATTTTTGTTAGGTGGAAATATAATACAATACAAATATTTTTATAGACACCAAAGAAACAAAACAAAATAAATATATATATTTCAAAAAAAAAAGAAGAATATCTGCAAAAATTCCAACGATTATTTTATCGAAAAATAAGTACGTACTTACATAAATAGATTTCGGTAAAGACATTTTTAAAGAAGCAACCTCGGAATAACGAAGTTTCAAAAGCGAAGCGCGATTTGCCTTTCTCTAAGGAAGCAACAAACAAAGAGTTTGTACAAAGGTTGTATAATGTGTAACAAAAGCCTGAAATGAATGTAGGTAGACTGTTATGTATGCATGATATTATTAATATTTTATACAGATATAATATTAGCATTAGCTTTATACGTTTACAAATACGGCTTGTAGCTGTAGTATCGTAGCACTGTGCTACAAGCTACGAAGTGACGTTTTAACACACAAGATTATGTTCGGGCATGCAATGTATTAAGCGTAACTATATTTCATCATTCTCTTTATGATTATTTACTTAGGCTGAAAATCCAACGGAATTTTTGATTGGCTTTTTCCAAATTGTACATCTTTCAATAGTATTACTTAGCTTGTAGTAGGCTTGTGCTAAAGTTATATGCCTGGAGTATTTAATAAACAAAAACCCTATTTCTTTTTTATTTTTCTTTGAAATTGATCTACGCTTGTACCTCAAATTTGACGTATCAAGATTTACCAGACTTGCAAGGGAGCAGAAGGCCCATACCCAAAAAATATGCGAAAAAAATCTGACAGAAATATTTTTTTCAACAATTTTTTTGTGTGTGTCGGCAACCCTACCGCTGCTGAGAGTAAACAGAAGTAGGTAAGTATATATGTATACTTAGTATTATTCCGAATCAGTTAATGCAATTTAATACAGAGTAAATAAGATTTTCCATGGATTCGGTTTGTTACAGTTTTACTTTTTATTAACCTTGACAGTAAAATCAAGAGTAGAAAACGCTGTAGTAGGGAACGTTGTATTCGTTTTTATTGTAGTAAAATTAAAGAACAAAACGGGAAAAGAGGTTAGAGTGGGGAATTTAATAAACACTGATTTTGATGTAGTTCATGGGCGCATTTTCGTATTATTAAAAAAACAAGTACAGTAAACTATCTTAAACTAGCCTAATTTTAAGATAGAAGGCCACGAAGACCCGAGTTAGATTTTTTTTATTATGTATTAATAAATTCTATTCTGTATTTCTGGGGAGTGGGAGAGCATAGCTCGGGATAGGAAAAAGTGGAAGGAGATGAGAGAGGCCTTTGCCCTGCAGTGGGACAGTACGAGCTAGAAAAAATAAAAATAAAATAAAAATAAATTATTCGTAGCCAAAGCCCTCAGGATGATTCTTCTTCAGCCTGTTATGACCCATTGCTGGGTATACGCCTGCCAAGTGTTACGGTTCCGTACCATTCGCATCCAGCTACCTACTGTTGTCCTGGTGACGTCATCGACCCATCTAGTAGCCAGTCTCCCCACCCTGCGCTTTCCTATCCGCGGTCTACACTCAATGACCTTAAGGGGCCATCTGTCGTCCATTTGTTATATGACCAGCCCATCTCCACTTAAACCTGGATACTATGGTGGTTTGGTTGGTGCTTTGCAACCTCATTTCCACCTCATTTTCCATTTCTTTCTCATCTAAATTCAAACATTCAATTTTGGAATTCCTTCGTCATTCATACGTTTCATCCTCGTCCACTTTTCTTCAGTTTTCCTCTTGAATACCGGCCTTGAAGGCCGTATTTCTTAATTTGTGTGTAGTTTTGTAAAGTATAAGCTGATTTATACTGCCGAGTTTGTACCTGTTTCGTTTCCATGTAATTAAATTGGGTAAATAAACCAGTGCCGGACATTTTCTCGTGTACTTTTCTACTAGTGCCTAAGGAAACCTTCAATCTTCAGCAGCTCCTCTCAGCTCACCAAGGTCCTGGTGGGCCACAGGGTAGACAACCTTAAGGGATATGTCGATCAATTTGGTGCCTTCCCGAATGGTTGTGTTCCGTAGTATATCGAACTCGATCTCGTCGTGATATGCCCAGCATGGCGAGTTCCATGGCTCTTTGTGGATAGATTATTTGTTGCGATGAAACTGCCTTACGAATCCATATGAAATGCAATTAAATGAAATATGTTTTATTCGAAGTAAGATTTTACAAATCACTTTTCGACGTCGAGGCGAGTTCACAATTTGGCTGTCTTCTGTGGAGAAGAACTCGCCGGAAGATATCCATATCCATACTAATATTATAAATGCGAAACTGTGTTTGTTTGTTTGTCCTTCTTTCATTTCTTTCTTCAGCCAATCGACATGATTTTAGGCATGGTAGTTGAAAGGATGGAGTGACATAGGCTACTTTATACCGCGGGAAAATTTGTTTTTTCCAAAATTCGGGAAAACTGTTAACGCATGCGGAGCCGCGGGGCGGAAAGCTAGTTACGAGTATAACATGAATTTATAATAATAGATCAAAGATCCTAGATTGATTTTCGTTGCGAGTACAGACGTTTCGGTCAGACGCAGTTGCATAGTTGCATCAGGTGTTAGTCTATAATTGACCTCATAATGCACTTCATGCCTACCAGCCGGAACAGTGCAAGAAATTTACCTTTAATATTGCAATTTTAATCCGTATATTGAAAGTACGCACGTAAATCACGACAAAACTATATATTTATACATACATTTATACAACAAAAAAGTATATATTATGTCACGTATAGAACCTCATGTAAGTCTGGCGGGTAAGACAAAACCCCTCTGAGGGGTTCAAGCCCACCGGTGACAACAAAGATATCTACTAAAAGATAAAAAGAAGTTCACTTAATTTAGTTCCAACTTTGACACAGAATACTCGCCTGCTGTAACGGTTGCGTAATTTCCGCAAAACGAGAGAATGTCCAATTTTGTTGCATTAATGGCGATTAGATTGCAACGCGCATGCATAAAATATGCTCTTTAGGTAACGTAGAGGCGAAATTGAGACTAGGCACAAGTATTTGCATTTAGTTACACCGGCCCACGCGTCTGTGTTGCCAGGTTATTATCGGAAATACTGCTATATGTAATTTTTAAGTTTTTTTTTGTGATTGATTTGGGTACCTCTAACATTTTTGTTGTATTTATTTCTTATTTACTAATTTAAACTTCACTATCGTGTTATTTTATTTGAAAAATAATAATTTAAAAACTAAGCACAACAACTATGACTGACACAAAAACATAAAAGGTGCTTATAGAAGACTATAAAGCCTATACTAAGACCTTTCTCAGGACAATAATCTGGCAACTTTAATATATCATTAATATAATTTTACGACGTAGCACGACCATAAAAATTTAAAACCTTGCCATGTTGCGAAAATTCAATAAAATTCTATTTTCTTTTTCTATTCAATTCTATTCAATAAAATTGTATTATAGTAACGATTCCTGCAACAAAGACCAAACAATATTAAATTCCAATAATAAACAATAACAACCAGAGCAGTATATTTACCCGACTACGGCGAAGCCAAAAAGGAAGGGTTATGAATTTAGCATCTATGGGTGGTATCATGTTTCTGGTCAGGTTTTAGAAACACGAATAAAATTTCTAGCTTGGCAACACTAAGCACGTAACTGTTAACTCATATGGAACAAGATAACTCTACATTCAGATTCTACACTAACGAGTATTTGGAACTAGTTTAAAAATATATTCTTATTTTCTGAAAATTTTACATGTAAAGCGCTTAAAATCATATTATATAATGTGTCTTCTACAGTACAGAGTTTTAGAATGGACTCGTTGAATAATGTTATCTACGAGGACAAACTTGCAGGAGTTATCCTGAAACCAACAAGGTCCATTAGTTTGCAGTGTAATAAAAAAAAAAAGATTTGTTCAGGAATATTTTAATAAAATTCTTCGATACTGCATAACACATCAATCAGTATTTGACGTAATCATTAATAAGCCATTTTTCTCTTAAAATGGCAGCTATGCAATTTACGAAAACTTTAATTCAAAACACTGCTGTCCATTCATTATCTATTCTTTTTATTTATCAAATACTGTCATCGTTCTCTATTGTGTACGAATAAAACTAACGGGTGATCATTTTAAATTCTTAAATATTTTTGACATTTGATTTTGAAATGTGAATTTGGTCCAATATTGGCCATTCACAACAACGCTCTTTCTTCGTTGCACTATCTATTCAAGTCATTGATGAAAAAACAGACAAAGCGAATAAAATTATTCTGTACTCCTACAAAGACACAGTAGCAATTATAGCCAATGGCAAGACAATAAGAAGGGCTGGAGTTGAACAAACAACCAGTCCTTGACCAGTTTTTATACTCGTTACTCCATAGAAAATGGCCGGCCTTGGCATTCCTGATTAGAATTGCCGTATTATCGCTACAAGAGTACTTATAATGGAACTAGATATGTCTATACGCTTGTATAGGCATAAATTACCCGATAAATGTCTAATAAAGGTCAGTAGGTACTTTAAGTTGCCTATTTTCTGATTGACTGTATTTAGTCTAGTTTCAAATGATTAGCTGAAACAGGTTTTATTTAATGAGAATAGCTTGGTTCACCCTGGTATACTTTCTGTGAATAAATTGTGTATTGTAATAATTACATTACGAAGTAATAATGAGAGACAAATTGTATTAAAAAACAAAATAATTCTGCAGAATAGCGCAACGGAAATTTTCCTTATTTTAATTTAAGGACTTTACTGCTGGATAGCGGACGGGGGATTAAAACAGTTTATAAGAAATAACATAGAATTAAAAAAAAAACCCCGTCACAAAAACGTTACTAGATCCTTTCAATTAAACAACTAAGAATTACTTCAAATGGCTGAAGAATTTTTTTGGATCATAAGAACACTCTCGATTGTGACACCTTGCAAACAAAAGAAAAACTAGATCAAAATCGGCGCATCTGTTTAGAAGATACGATGTCACACCTTTATAATCAGCCAAACCAAGTAAGAAAAAGCAGCTAAGCAGAATACCTTCAATTATAGACAAAGGACTTTAGTTAACTAGTGAGGTTTGACTAAGGGTTGACGGGGTCGGTTATGCATTAGAAACATACAAAATTGTATTAGAAACTGGACACGTCAACAAAGCCTTTTCAAGTCGATCAATCAGCACTGTGCCAGCTACAACGACTTAGTAAAATCTGATGGGTCGATCAAACAAGTATTTTTTAATTAGGTACTAGTAACTGCCGAAAATGAAAAAAAAAGAAACAGCTCCGCTTAGCTTTTTTTTACATCAGATGTACCTGCGTATATTATTGTGTTCATATTTTCATTACTTAATGCTTCTGGTTAAGTAGTTACGTAAAAAAACAGTATCTAAGAGGCAAGTATCTTGCTGTTTACTCTAATAAATTTGCTATTATTAAACAAAAATAAAAAATGGTCCTTAGTACCATGTTTTTTGCTCATTATTTAAATAGATTTCTGCTTACTCATTACTGTAAAAAGTTATTTATTTGTGTATTAATTAGCTGACTTGACTTGTTAATTCATTAAAAAAATATGTATTCCCTGAACTTGAGGATGTAAAAAAAATACATTGTGATGAAATAAATCAGCCGAGCAGTATTTTTTTAAAACTAATAGCACATAAGTAATTGTGATTGACTTTTAAATATACTTAAAGCACAACAACTTCAAGATATTTATTGAGATTCCAGAAAATAATCACAATTTTATCAGTTTTTTACAGTGCTATCTTCTTCTTTTCGTATCGATTCGGCGAGTGCTGTTATACTTATTAGTATCATATACTATAATATAAAAAAATATATACTAATCCAATATCATAAACGACATAAGCAGAAATATATCACGTTTACATAAAGGTACAGATTTAGACACAATCCAAAAAGGTGGCAAAGAAATAAAATGAGCACAGAGTAACAAAAAGATATCACAAGAGATTTTCAAACAGAGGGAACAGTAGTGGGAGGAAGACAAAAGAGGACCCTGTCTTTTTCCTTTTTCTATCCACGATTCGCGAGGCATTTTTGCCGCTGACCTTTCAGACCGTACATAAGGGCCAGGGGTCACGATGTAGCACGTACTCAATATATAACTGGTTGTTTGTCGTTTGACGTGAAATTATCAGGTACCCTCTATATAAATTAAACTACATATTATTATGTTTGAATTTATAAATTATATCGTCTTACCGCCTTTTGAGTTAGTAAGTGTGTTTTAGAACGCTATTTAGGTCCAGTGAAGCTTGATTGGTCGTACTTTTTCAACACAAGCATAGGCTATTTCGCGCTACAATTTGTTAAAATCTATATCGCTTCTTAAACTTAGGTCACTATTAAAAAAAACTTCTATCTTACGAATAAATCCAATTTGAAATTAATGATAGACATAGGGTGATTTTGAATTTACGAATAAATATCGTAGGTAAACTTGACAGTGACAGTACACTTTTTACTGCGTGAATTTTTACTTCGGGAAAACTTTATTGAAATTGAATTGGACCTATTTCTTGATGTTTCACAAGAGACTATGTACCTAAATTTGTTATCCGTAGCTTCAAAATAATTAAAACAAAAAAGTCCCAATTTACAAGCGGAAGTTTATCCAGAAATTATACTTGTAAATGATAGGAAACGTTCCGTAAATAATTAGAGACAACATGAACATTCGAGAGACACTAGTATACCTATATAGATCAGCCTAGTGACGCACAGGCGTGGGAGAAGGCTAGATTAGATATACGAAAATTGGGACACCAACTTATTGATTTTGACCCGACTACGTGAAGCAACAGAGGAGAGTTATTTTTTTCCCTGAATGTATGTCAGGCAGAACGGATGTGTATGAGTCTATATCATAATATGATACATTAAAATCTGTTCAGCCGTTTAGTAGTTACGAAGGAAGACGAATGCATTGAAGACGAATCTAACATAATAATTTATGCGAGGATGTCACTGGCTACTCGCCTGAAATAAGAATAAGAAGTGAAAGTAAAATGCGTCCCCCCTGCTACCAATTTATTTGATAAAGCCCGAAATTTTTCTAAGTTATTAATGCCAGATAAATTTAAGACTATTAATATACGTGGACGTCTTTCGGCTGATGATGATGATGAATACACGATTATTACAGAAAATTACTTCTTATTTTTAGAGCTAAAATAACATTTTCTGCACCGCAGCGCAGGCGGTTTCCATTTTTAAAATAACTTTTTTAATTGAAATCGCCCACTTGCCAAGCCTAAGTAATAAATTGCGAAGTGGATGTTTTACTGCATCATGTGCGAATGTGAGGCTCTTAGCACCTCCCTTAAGTTTAACGTTCGTTTATCGATGTAACGGTATACGAGTAAAGTACTTTGTTACGTTCATCAATGTTCCTTAACTACACGTAAGCCACTGTTGTAATTAGATTGAATTAAGTTTATAACAAAATAAAAATTCCTTTGAACCAATCCTACTAATTTAGTTGCAATTTCTTGATGTTTTCCGTATATTGATAAGAAAAACAGTTCAAATTACATTGCTTTCCACTCATGTCGTCTTGTTATAAAATATACTTCAAATTTACTCACAGCATTGTTTACACATCATTGTAACAAAAAAACATACTAAACTCTAAAATAATAGAAAATACATTACTCCAATCAACTATTTGCTCTTGCTTTTTTCAAGAAATATTCGCTTCGTTTATTCTGAAGAAGCTTTCTGCTCGGAGATGAAAGCTGTGTTCACATTTATGAATGTAATTTGTGCTTGAAGCTTTTTTCACTAACGTAAGATATTTCTCAAGATGACATATTTTTAAAATATCTCAGGATATAATAGAATAATTGACTGTACAAAATCAGGGACTAAATAAATGTGTTGTGGTCAGTTTAATTTATGTTTTCCCTACTAACGCGCTAGGTCCTAGTTGAGTTTGTCAAGTTGAGTTGTGTTGTGATACCCACTTTGATTTTTTGTAAATGTTATCGTAGTCAATAAAGATTTTATCTATCTAAGTTCGACGCTCCCTCCTAGACGCATTGGTACATGACTACTCTGGGGTAGGGTAGAGCCTTTCGCTCCCCCGCAAGTCCGGTGAAGCTTGATTCGTCGTACCTTTTCGACACAAGTGTAAGTCAATATATGCGTAGGTATATAAAAAAAAGAGTTCCCTTGCTTTCCCCTAAATGGTCTTGCCACGTGGTAGTTGGTTGCACAATGGCGTACGTACAGTCGGTCGTCGCAGCCATTACACGCACGACCTTGCGGTTAAGACACAATTGTGGCCGTCACGCACTGCGTCGCGGAAACTGAGCTTTCTGTGGGAAATGCTCTTAATAGAAACTACGAGAACCAACTATGTTGCGGCAGTGGGTCCAAATTAGACATGCGCAAAACAGTACGGTAAAATGCCAAATCACATTACTCATTACTTTCGAAAAGGTGATATCACATCACCCCAAACATTACGTACGAAGATGCTCTGCAGTATTCCGTACCTACCGTACCGTAGCAGCACACATTACTTTATTATAATAAATAACATTACTCTCGCGCGAACGAGATATCAGCATTACTCGAGATAGATAGCAGACATATGAAAATGAAAATGAAATATGTTTCATTTGAAGTAAGATTTTACAAAACATAAAAAAGTATTTGTTATTATTTTTTACCTTATACTCTAACAGTATCGGAGACGTTTTTGTTTTTTACTTTATGGAATTTAGTGCACTTTTTTGTTTTGTTATATTAATACTGCCGTCCTAAGAAAAAATAGCGAATTTGACAGATATTTTACTTCTACAAATAAAAATAATATTTTTTTATTAATAAAATATTGTACAGAGCCAATTATTGGCAATGAAGATGTTTCTTCTCATTTAAAAAAAATATTTTACAACTAGAGTTGAATTTTCTTGGCGACCTTGCATCTTAGCGTGCGTACACGCGCACAATCGATTGATCCATGCGCGTTATCGCCTGATAAGTATAGCGACCGCGAAGAAATACCACTAAGCTAAATAAGTTAATGCATAATTAAATTTCCTTTTTAGCTTCTGTAAAGACGATTATAAATTACTAACTTCCCGCCCGGCCGCTCAGCTGCGTTAACAGTTTTTCCCGTGGGAATAAGGAATTTTCCTGCGGTAACAAAGGCTACCTTTGCCTTTGTTCTCCAGCAAGGTCTATTCTATGTTTGTATTTTATTAAAATCAGTTAGGTAGTTTCACAAACAATAAAATCTTTCCTCTTTATTATTGGTACAGAAAAGAAAATACAAAATTGATTTGTTTGTTTGCTGACTTGCTAATCAATAGATAACCTAATATTAGATACCCTAATATTCATGATTTATTTGTTCCAAATCTTTTTGCTGCGCCGTAGTCGGGTAATTATGACATACGAAGTGCTCTCACCCAAGTTCGAAACTTTTTTTGTAACACTTAACGTATGCAATAAAAAATACATCTCGATTGCCAACTTTAAATTTGTGTTCAAAATAAATGCCAAACATAAAAGCCTCGTGGCTCGAGCCCCTCGGTGGGGACATATACGAGCTGCTAACTTAAAGTCCGGTCTTCAGCTTGACTTGCTTTCGTCGTACTAACTGTGGCGTTCAGTAGACTGGATAAATATTTCGCTTGGTGGCGTGACGTGAAGCATCGGCCATAGTTTCTTTTCTTCAATACGCGAGATACGCTTTCCTTTTCATTAACATACACTGGGACCGATTCTACATAATACGCTCTAACTTAAATTTAAAAACCATTTGTCCCGTTTACGTTGTAAGAACGAAAAGGGACAGGTGATTGTCAACTTAAGTTCAGAGACGCCAAACACAGATTTTACGCGTAGTTCGCAATAATTTAGCAGGCATGCAAAAACATCCCGACTCCCGACTGAATTAAGCTGAATTTGACAGTTGCGCTGATTATTTTAATTTGAATATTCATTCAAAATTAAATTCATTCATCTTCCATCCTTTTCGATTCCCATATGAATGAAAGAGACCAACAACTTAAATTAAAAGATTTTAGCGGCCTCGCCGGAATTGAGCCCACTGTCGTATGGTTGGCTAATGGACAATAGTCGACACACTGTGATGTGACGGTTACAATATTATTTATTCGTTCAAACATGTTGTGGTTCATATCTTTATTATTTTATTATATGAAATGAAAAACCTACTTAACTACACATAACTAAAACCTACAACGCTTAATTTAACGGAAAAGTGTAATTTAGTTAAACTAGAAAAATCAATACTATTTCTTCTATCACGTATGTACAGAAGCCAAGCCTGGATACGAAACTCACCCCTTAAGGTCAACATGTCCAGCCGTATGTGCTGCCTACTGTACGTTTAACTTTAAATAATTAACTTTAAAGTACATATACATACATTATACAAGTATAAGTATATAACACTCTTTTTTTCAAAAAGGAACATTTAAGTTTAAGCAAAGATGATAATTTGTGATCGGGTATCAACATAATATTACTTGTTCACTTAATTTTGTTACAAATAAAGGGACGCTTGGTAGGTTGTACTGTGTGCAAAAAAACAACTGGTAGTTTGCACTGCACCAGTCTATTGACATGACGTCAATACTTACTGTACGTTTTCTTGATTAAAATCCTTGCAGGCTTCTTGAATTGTTTCGATCTAATTGGGATAGTGTTCTACATTCTACTATAGACTATCACTACATAGTATAAAACAAAGTCGCTTTCTCTGTCCCTATGTCCCTATGTATGCTTAAATCTTTAAAATTACGCAACGGATTTTGATGCGGTTTTTTTAATAGATTGATTCAAGAGGAAGGTTTATATCTATAATACATGCATATTATACTTAAGGATAACCCACAATAACAATTTTCCCGTGCGGAGCTGGGGCGGGTCGCTAGTATTACTATAAAGGTCTTACAATTGATAGGTACTTACATTGATTCATGGTAGTTTGCTTAAAAAAAAGTTACAATAGTGTGTAAAGTACTTAAATAAAACAAATTCTTAATGGCTCACGATTCTATGAGTAGAAATCGATGTGATTTCATTTCTGTATTATTCCTCCCGAGTTTTTATGAATGAAAGCAATTCATCATTCCACCTTGAATGAATAAAATTGTATTCTCTCTCTAATATGTCTTTCGAATGAATAAAATTGTATTCTCTAATAGTACGCTTCCTGCAGCCAAGCAAGAAAAGCTAGTTTTTCTTGATTTCCCTTGCATCGGAAGTGGCACAAAAGATCTGTCACAGTACGACGAAGCCAGCCAATCAGCTGACCGCATTTCCAAGAACTTTACTTGATTAGTGGGTCGGGCTGTCTAAGCAGCTACGCGTTTCTATTGAGCAGAAGACTCGTCTGCTATATGCTATATGCGTGTAGAGGTTTCACATAAATAAATATATGGGGACATCTATAGTTGTGCTGTGGCCCCAAAATAAGCAGACCCTGTACTATGGGCGTAAAACAGCTGATTGATATACACAACTAACTACATACTTAATACTTATATAAATATACAACATCCAGGCACCGCCAACATTAGTGCTCATCACACAAATGCTTTATCAATCAATATAAAATCCTTGTCTTATAGACAGACATAAATAGTTTAACTGCTATTATTGTGATCTGTTTTCCTACAAAAATATGGTGTATAAAAGGCGGTTTTTCAAGGTTGCCTTGTGACTTAATCTATTCGACTAGCAGACATATTCATTTTGGAGAGATCGTTCAATTGGCGCGGTGTAAGCGAACCATAATTACTTCCTTTCATTATTTTCCTAGATGTTCAATCTTTTTTCTTGGAACCTTTTTTCCCGAGTTTTCTTTCATAACTTTTATCAGTCTAATTATTTCATGTAAATTCAACTTATTCTAGGTGTTGGACGTATAGGCTAGAGTCAATCAAATTGAACACTTTTGGTTTTATAGAATACTAGCGACCCGCCCCGGCTCCGCACGGGAAAATGGTTATTGTGGGTTATTCTTGAGTATATTATGCATGTATTATAGATATAAACCTTCCTCTTGAATCCCTCTATCTATTAAAAAAAACCGCATCAAAATCCGTCGCGTAGTTTTAAAGATTTAAGCGTACAAAGGGAGGGACATAGGGAGGGACATAGGGACAGAGAAAGCGACTTTGTTTTATACTATGTAGTGATGATGCGTTCATTGGATGAGGGACAAAATCGCTAAGCACGTTTTTAGCTTGGCCTGAGCGTACCTTAGCTAGAAACAAAATATGATAACAAGTGAAGAGATGATGTAATAATTCTAGGGCTGAAGAGTTTGTTTTGAAATAATAAAGGTCTCTGTATAAACCAACCAACTTTCAAATTATAAAAATACGGCGTGTAGTCTAAACATAGCCAATAGTCATATCATAGTACAACATTTTAGGTATATTAGGCTAGGTGATTCAACAATATATTATATTACAGTCAGCTGCAGACTAAAATGACTCCTAGTTGCACCTACCTAAGGCAGAGTATTTGTATTTAAGTGATATCTTTCTTTTATCACCATTACATGGGATTGTCGCCAACTTCTATGGCATTTGTCTTCTATAAGAATAAAGTGATAATTATGTTCGGATTTTTTTTTAATTGAGCTATGCTTGAGTCAAATAGTACGACGGATCAAGCTTCACCGGACTTGTAATGTTCGGGATTAATTGGAGCGTCGTCGTTGGTCAAGTGGCAAGGGCCTTTGACTTCCATTCGGAAGTTCGCGGACTCAAGCCTCGGCACATACCAATAATGTGTTTTCATTTTCAAATTCTGTGTAGGTACAGTAAGCAGCACAAGTGGCTGGACGGACACTCGCACTACAAAATTGCTTTTATTGCTACGGAATAACGGCGCTTTCAAGTAGGCAGCACATACAGTAGTACAAGTACGTTTTTTGACGCACTTACAGTGAAGTAAAACATTGTGAGGAAACCTGCACACACCTGCGAAGTAATTCAAAGGTTGTGTGCAAAGTTAACCAAACGTTTGTTTTAGAGCGGCACCTCTACCTTAATTTCAGGTAGGCTTAACATCATCTCAGCCTGTAGACGTCCATTGCTGGACAAAGGCCTACCCCAAGGATTTCCACAATGATCGGTCCTGCGCTGCCGCATCAAGAGGCTCGAGACATATATAAGTTATTATCGATGAATGTTCGGGAACTTTCAATGGCACTTTACTTATCCGCCAGCTAGAACTAGTCGATTAAGTGGCACAAAAGGGCTGTAGCCTAGTGTCGACGCGCGGCCGAGTGGCTCGCCAATCAGCTGGCGACTCACTTTCACCGGCGCCGGCGCAGCTGACGCAACTATCGGGACCCGAGCTTTGTCCGTTGAACCCTACTGTTGGGTTGCCGTGTTTTGAAAAGAAGGCAGATCTGAAAGCCAAAGTATTTTTTTTTACTTTTGACGCTTTATTTTGTTTAGTCAAAGGTATTTTTTTGTCTGAAACGTGTAACGCTATATTTAGGTACTTCTGTGAAGTTCTGAGGAGATAAAATTGCTAAAAACTCCACTCTGAATAAAGAGAAAGCAATTTCAGTATTTTTTTCTGTTCTTTTTGCAATAATCAATGCTGTTTAATATAATTTAAAATTAATTGTATATAGATTTATTCAATCTAATCATCCATGACAAACAAAGCTTCTATCATATTTTTTGATTTTATTTGTACCTAGAATTAAATGATTTCAATTTTGTGCAGCTGGCAACCCAAGTGGAAGGCCGTTTGGGACTGGACGCGATTCCTGCGGTATTGTCGTGCAACTGTTACTTTCGTTGACTGTTTGACAATGATGTCTTAATCAGATATTGTTTTTTAGTTTATTGCTATGTCTTAAGCTTTATGCATTCTTTAATACACGGACTCGTCTTACTATGTATTCTCCCTAAAGTTGCCTGGTAGAAATTCATCATCATTATAATTTCAGCCTGGACAAAGCCCTCCCCTAATGATCTCCACAACGATCGGTCCCGCGCTGCCCGCATCCAGCGGCTTCCCGGGACCCTCACCAGATCGTTGGTAGAAATTGCTACTCAGCAATAAAATAAGTACATGTACACTTTCTATGCATTTTATGAATTATACTGTCCTAATTAATTCCAGTGTGCAATAAAGTACATTCTGTTCTATTCTTTTCTATTTAATATTAAGATCCCAGTCCCAGATTGTGATGTTTACTTCCTCTATAATGTAGTTAAGCACGGTAACTTTATTTCAAGGAATGTTTATTTAAGAAATTCATAATTTTGAAATTCCTTTTAAAGTTGAACTAGATGGATTCCGAAATGAGTGTTGACATCAAGTTGAGATTGTATAATCAATTTCTGGTTTTTCTTGATAGCTTGAGTCGGCAAGGAAAAGTATAAATATCGCGGCTTCGCTTACTCCTTTTTGTGGGGGTAGAAGTATATAAGGTGGGTGGACCATGGAAGGCCATGCTCCTTCGAAGGCCAATTATTAAAATTTCGTAGTTATTGGCATGTGATGACAAATTCCTTCTATTTACACAAACACCCATCGAACTGGAAATCACAGACGCGGCGGCGAATCGCTCGCGCTACTATTTTGGCAGTACGGTCCCTCGCTTCATTGATATTGGGAATCGACGACGTTAAAATAAGGTGGGTGTACCATGGAAGGCCACTCTAACAAATAAACAGTTATTATTCGTTTATTTACTGGATAAATGAAACTAACAAATATTTAGGTAATACTTTGTTTTATTACGTAAAATATAAACCACTTCTTTTTATTGTAGATTTAATTGCTATTTATTAACTTTTAGTGTTAAACCGACTGATTTATTATAATGGCCTTCTAAGGAGCCTTGTTCCTGGCAAGGCCATTTGGAAGAGCTTAACAAAACTTAAGTTTAATGAATACTGATTAAAGCTAGGTTAAAAAAAAGTGATTTATATGGTACACAATAAAACAAACTATTATTTAATAATTAGTTTTTTTCATTTATCCAGTTAATAAACGAATAAAAAGCGTTTACTCGTTAGAGTGGCCTTCCATGGTCCACCCACCTTACTACAATAAAAAGTAAAACAATCTATCGCCATGTGAATTTTAATCACAATCTGTTCAGCAGCTGCATTTGTAAAAGTTTAAGACTCATTCAAAACTTCGTTTCTTCTTTGTAAATGTCCACGGGTTAATTAAATAACCTTCACCTTTGTTTTCATGTGTAGTATTGTATGGTAACATCCAATCGTCTTTGAGCCGTTCGCTTGGTATTATAAGCTAATTGGATTCATCGTAGTCTGAGATTATAGTAGTTAGTTACAAGCGAAAATATTACTTACTTCGACCACGGATAAAGAATCTTTGTTTATAGACGTTTTGTTTTTTAAATACCTCTGCGGTTTTTTTAACTTAAGGTACTTACGTAATATATGCGTACTTATATATCTTTTTTGTTTTATTCATTCCTTGAATCAAGAAAGAATGAAATTATATTGCAACCTCAAAAAAATTTATACACAAAGTTGAACGCAGAAAAAGTTCTACAAAAGGCAGCCTTCTTGCTATATAGCCATTTCTTTTAGTATATTAAAAAATATCTTATGCCACATTTTCTACAAACAGATAAACTTATGGCAACTTAAAAGTTATAAGAATTTGTAATTTGACATTTATGTATTTTCCTATTCAACTTTAGCGCCGTCGTCGATTAGCGACTGTTCAGAAACAATGCCATGCAGGCCATGCTTGATTGTGGCATAGTTTTGACGGTGCCGATTTTTGTGCGGCGGCGTTCGTATATCTTTTTACTATATTTAATCAAAGTACTCAGTGATTTCAACAAAGTTATTAGTTGGTACGTGTAAGTACATGTATAAGTAATTCTTTATCTTTCTGGGTCACTCTGGCCGATAGACCATATAAGTGTCGCGGCTTAGTTTCCTAATTTAGGCTTTCAATAATTATTTGACCATAGTCGTGATATCTGTCATAGAGCATTTAGAAACGTTATGAAGTTATGAACAGTTTCAATTGTAGAATAATATGGAGTTCGAATTATGATTCGATTAGTTTGTAGAAAGGGATTCTATATTATCTCGTTTTAATTCTCAATAACCATTTTCCCGTGCGGAGCCGGGGCGGGTCGCTAGTTATAAAATAATTTAAGCTGTGTTACAGCGCCTCCCCCGCAAGTCCGGTGAAGCCTGATTGGTCGTACCTTATCGCCAAAAGCGTAAGTCAACTAAAAGAAGCGCTTTTTCCACCACCTGGTTATACCACAATAATTTCAATTTGAAAACGTCAAAGTCATAGGAATAAGTCGAAAAGTATGGTTTAAAATTAGACGTCCGTAATCTTAAGATGGCATTCAGATTTATCTACTCTCAATGTTTCCTTTTAGCAAGCCAATGAAATTTACTCGCTTTAAAAGCCACTAAGATTGTATCTTAATGAAATACAAATTATTTAACATGCATACAGTTTTATACTGCAGCTCTTTGCACAACTTGGGTCTAATATCAAACCGCAAGTGGGCCAATTGCATTCATTCTCACTAACAAATTGCACATTTTGTATTTAGTCTTATACGGAGTCTTAGTTCAACTTACACTTCAATATAGGCGCGTGTTTTTCAATGCACATGTGACACAGCAATAACGAAAGCAGGGATTTCACGAAATCCCTAGGTTTTCCTCCCTCATATTGACATTCCACAAAACTAAGTAAAAAGACTAAAAATGCCTGATGCCTCGGGATTTGAAAAAATCTCTGGTTTATTAATTTCCCTGCTACACACATATTTAATATTTATTGAATTATTAGTATTGTTACAATTACTGCAAAGCAAACTACAACAGTTAACAGCTTATCTTTTAGATTTTATAAGCCTTTATAATAATAATAATTACTAATATTAAATATACTAAACTCGCCTGTAATTAAATGCATTCACACATCTATACAAAATAATAATAATCATGATAATAAAAAATAGTTACGAAAGATTTATGTAAATACTATGTTAAAGAATTAGTTATGCTTTTTTCAATTCATAGATGTACGAGATATAGGAACTTGAAAGAGGGATGAGGACTTTCCCTCAGTTCCTCATTACAATAAACCATCCTGTGCAGACGAAGACTGGAGCAGGAAGATATCAAAAACAAACTGAGACAAACCACGAAAGTAAATATGTCCCCACAAACGATGGCCCACCTACTGACCTGCCCAGCGTGCCCCAACACCTGCACACGCGAAAACCTTTACAATGCCACGGAAAATGCTGTTTCCGTGGCGGAGTTCTGGTCTTCAAAATTTTGTCGCCGAATCGACACGAAAGAAGAATATGTCTCGAAAAATATTTAAACTTAGAATATGCTGGAAGACAGACCGACAAGCAAAAGGAATGGCATGACCAATGCTATAAGCTATACTGTTATCCTATTGGAGGATATTTCAATATGGCGGATTTTTTATGGTATTTTGACAGCTCGGTAAGGGATATAATAGTTTGTCACAGTGGTCATGCTAGGGAGAAAACAACGGCAACGGCGACGACGGTAACTTACGGCATTGTTTTAAAACCTGTTCGTTTCACACTCAGTATTTTACCCATATTCCACAGACTGAGAACAAATTTTAATTCCTTATCAACCGGGCCCACATCTAGTGCTGTGCTCCACAAATTACTATGCACAATAAATAAACGGTTATACACAAAAGTGAGTGTCTCAAGGCTGACTGGTGCTCGCGCCACTGCCGCAGTGTTGCCATACTCTATACTTGAATACTGCTATTTTAAATACTATTTCACTGCTATTTTATATTACTGCTGGTTGACTCAATCAGATTAAAATAAAATGTCTGCAACATAGTTCACAATTCACGCGATATATTTTAATATAGGGTGTAAGTGGCGGCTTAGCAAATACTGAAAGACAGTGCTCAGTCAACGGTATTGGAAACAAAAAAATAATAGTTTCCATACCAAATGTCTTATTTGCTTAGCCGCCACTTTGCACCTTTTATACGTAGCGCAAAGAGCTTAAAGCACTTTTAGTGTTGATTATTATAGCGGTTGTAAAGTCTAAAATGCTAATTCAGATTTGAATACACACTTGCATGTAAATTCAGTAAATGAATATCTACTTGATAATTTGTAATTAACTATCTTGCATTATAATAAGGTAAAATATTATGTTATTGGCACTGCTTTTTGAAGAATTATTTATTAGAAAAAGAAAATTGGAATGCTCCATACTAATTGCCCGATTAAAATGACTATACAGAGTCTTTGTGAAAGTTGCTTTAAACTATGGACTGTGCGTGTCCTTTCAGTATTCGCTAACTCGTTATTTACACCTTGCAGACACATAGGCTTAAATAAAATGCTACTCGATAAAATGTTTTAAATTTTGTAGTCTACCTGTGGAAACGTGTTACAAGTATTATGCTGATATTGAGTTTTTGTTCCCTGATGGTTTTCCGAAAAACAAATAAATAATAAAATTAGCAATAATTGCATGCTATTTCTGTCGTGGTAGAGAAAGAGACAACGATAGACTTGCTAAGTGACTTATTTCTCAACAGATTTAGATAAAGTCTTTTGAATTGGCATCCCAGGACGTGTTCGAAGTCTCGCGCTGCCGATCTAAAACATTCCCTTCGATATGATAGTAATAGTGACTGGATATGTATAACTCATGTTAGTGACTTAGTCCGGTTTTTGTGCTTATGTTACCTTTTAAGCGACTCGCTTTCCTTGCGAAGTGTTTCTTGATTTATGTACGTCTTGCTTGAAGTGTCTAAAGGTAATGGATAGGTAAGGTAGGTGGCATGCTGGCTGTCGTTTTGAGTTTAGGACAACGTGGTTTATGAGTAGTCGGAGGAAATTTAGTCGACATTCTCATAAATCAGGTTTATATTTGCATACCTTACTAATATTAAGACTACAAGGATTCTTTACCGCTTTTCAGTTATGCTTTCACGTATAAACGGCTAAACGGGTTGTTTTATAAATTTCTACTCATATAGATGGTGTCACGGGAAAGGAGAAAGGTTACTTTTTACGGAGTAAAAATGCAGCATTCCCGTTATAAAACAAATAGTAAAACATTTTGTTTTTTTAACTGAACTTTACCATTTAAATGTCGTCTTTTTCGATATTTGTTCGTGTTTTCTGAATTATGGAGACAAGTGAATCATAATGCGGTATTTTTTTGTATATCTATAAATACCTAGATAAAGTACAGCGTGTACCTAAAATGGTCATCCATGAAATATCAAAATGCGAACAGACATAGGTACTGATAAAAATAATGTAGAAGTTTTTCAACCGTCGTCGATGCATTTCGCTTTTTGATAATAATTCACTGTATATTTACATCTAAATCTAGTCTGCTTAACGATAAGCAGTGGGTGCGATCTAGGTATTATAATATATATCATCCTACTATTAAAACAGACAAAAAAAGACCTTTTCAAAGATCAAGGTTGAATTCCTGAGAAGTGCGATGTTGCTCGTCGAAATTAGGTAATATTATACAAACCACAAATTCTAAATTGAATCAGAGCATTTCCCGATGTGGTTAGTTAATTATTTTGTGTAAAGGAGAGTCGAGAAATTTCTAGAGCGCTCTACGTTACATAAACGATGTACAGAAGCCACCACGTGCGGTTGAAAATTCGCACTACGAAATTCACCCCTATCGGTACGGAATACGGGCGCTGTCAAGGTCAATATGTACAGCCGCTTGTGCTGGCTACTGTACAAGCTAAAGTCAAAGTCAAAGTCAAATAGTGTTTATTCAAAGTAAGATTTCACAAATCATTTTTTGACGTCGAGGCGGGTTCACAATTTGGCTGTCTTCTGTGGAGAAGAACCCGCCGGAAGAAACTCCACAGGCGTTGCATCTTTTCAAAATATTTTTACATAGGTAATTATTATTTTATACAATTTGATTAATATAACAAGCTACTTGTACATCGTTCCTGGATATAGAAATTGTCACTCAAATTTAAATCAAAACTGATGCAGATCGTTCGTTAAGAGCTCATAATAATATATTATTATTATCTCGCCACCGAGAGACTGCAGCCTACTAGGTATATGCCTTATTCGATCACCACAATGGCCCAGTGCGAGTTGGTCAACCTCACACAAAATGCCGCCTTTACACGAGTGTGCGCGGTGTATTTGTATCTCATTCTAACGCATAACTGCGTCCCGTAGGCTTGGCAAGCCACGGCAAGCATGTAAACGCGGCATAACCTTTTTTTCGCAATTTTGTGCCAGTTTTCTCATGATGTATCCTTCAGTGTAAGAGTATCGAATAAACGTACATATGAATTCGAAAGTTGAAAACACATTGGTACGTGCCGAGCTTGAACCCGCGACCTTCTGAACGGAAGTCACGGCCCTAGCCACTAGGCCACCGACGATCTTGTACTTTACTACCTCTTAAGGGGCTCTACCATGCTAAGTGGCGCCGCCATCCTGAAAAAAATAATAACTCGGGAAATAATCAATTTTTCAAAAATCCGGTCCACAGATCTGGAGTCGGGGTGCTGTAGGATATATAGAAGCAATCACATATGTTTATTATAGTTCAATGTAGATATAGATAGAAAAAATGCGAAAAGTGGCCGTTTTTCGCAAATTTCCTATCTCTAACTACAGCGAGATACAATAAATAAAGTTAATAGCTTCTATATATCCTACAGCACCCCGACTCCAGTTCTGTGGACTGGATTTTTGAAAAATTGATTATTTTCCGAGTTATTAATTTTTAAAGGGTGGCGGCGCCACTTAGCGTGGTAGAGCCCCTCCATAGGCAGGGTTAGGTTTAAATTAGAAGCGGGAACCACACGTATTAATTCAAATTCACCAAAACGTCTCAATTTGGGCGGCCCTCTTAAATCGAATTTATTGTTTTCATCAATCAGCTGCAGACCCTTCTCGGTATGAAATCCGTCATCAGACCTGACACGTGTCTATTAATTAAAGTTTGGGGTTTCTAGTTACAATGTTCTGGCACAGAAGTATATGTATAATAGTACTAGATTTCAGCCGCGGCTCCGCCCGCGTTAACAGTTTTTCCCGTGGGAACGAGGCATTTTCCCGCGGTAAAAGGTGGCCTATGTTACTCAGGGTGAACGTAGCTTTCTAATAGTAAAAGAAGTTTTGAAATCGGTTCAGTAGTTTTTGAGTTTATTCATTACAAACATACACACACACACAAAAATATATCTTTATAATATATATAAGTATGATAACCCGTCCAGCACTAAACGACACCGCTCAGCGTGGCTCAGCACTAAAAGTGACTAAAATGAGTTTCCCGCCCGATATCCCCCCAGGCACCGCACCCCGCATGTTTGACTTGAAGTTGATATTCAGTTGTTATTCTAAAAGAATTAGGTTGTCAAAACGCGTTGTCTGTATGAAGTCTTCGAGGTGTTCCGGAAAAATATGGTGTAATTAGACGACCTCGTACCCTGTTGCCTAGTCGGTAGTGTGCCTGCCTTCGGAGCAAAAAGGTTCGCTAGTTCGAATCCCGCCCGCCCAGGGAAAACATTTGTGTGAAGAGCACTTACGTTTGCCTTGGATGTTGTATAATTATATAAGTACATATTCGTTGCGTAGTTTTAAAGATTTAAGCATACATAGGGACATAGGGACATATAGGAACCTATGGACAGAGAAAGCGACTTTGTTTTATACTATGTAATGATACACGGTGAAATTTAACTAGTGGTTTAAACGCAACATAATGGTAGTACAACAACTAACCGGGATACTGAACAACTTTCCTTAAGGAACATAGGTTAGAATCTCAAAAATAATTTTCCATGTCAACTTCACTTTTTTTTTTTTTGAATTGACCTATGCTTGTGTCGAAAAGGTACGACAAATCAAGCTTCACCGGACTGAATCAAGCTTCACCGGACTGTAACTTCAGTCACGACCGGCCACTTCGTATGACAAGTTGATTTTTTTTTAGAGATTTCAACCCATGTTCCTTGCTCTGCCTAGTATATAGTATGAGGTGTCCTTTTCCATAATTGGATTTTTACGAGTATGTTATACCAGCTTTCCACCTCTCAGCATCAACTTTTTTCCCGTAGGAACGAGGTAGAAAAATACCCATTTTCCCAAGATAAAAATAAGCCTATAGAATATACTTTATTGCACTCGAAAAGAACAACAAAAACACAATTTATAGAGCAACTCAAGTGTACATATGACGGAATTTTTACTAAATAGAAATTTCTTCCAGGTAACTTTGAATATAGAAGGAATAATAGTATGTATAGCAAGTAACCTTGATACGTGATCCGTTATCGACCTTCAAGTTATCGGTATTGTCTGATGTGACTGACGTTTATTCAGTCCGACTATTGCTAAGGAGGTATTAGGTGACATAATCGCGAAGAGTAACATATTAGCTTTGTTCTCTTAGTAACAAAAAAAGTTAGAGGGTAAAAAGCTCAGAATAGCGATAGTAGGTTCCTACTAAGAGCGAAGCGCGCTTACTCTTAGCGTATTTATATAAAATACATAAGACATTTATTTGCCGCAGTCATTATTCCAATATTTCAAAAATCAACTCCTCAAATGTGCATTGCCGTGCCGATTGTCAGCAACTTTATAAACATGTGCAGAAAATGCCTGTACAGCAAAGTGAATAACCTCAGTTATGCGTGGTTATGTCAAACAGGCATGAATTGCAAATAATAAAAAAACATCATAATATTTTAAAGACAGGTATACTTAACCCAGTTACTCTATTCTTTGACGTATGGGATCTATTTTCACTCACTACGGTTTACACATTAACACGTTATGTCGATTTAGATACCTACTGCTTACCTTGCAGGATAGGTAATTATGTGTTAACAATTTCTTACAGTGGAGGGAACAAGTATAAGGTTATAAAATAACGGTAGATATGCATTGCATTATCTTTTCAGAGGATGAGGTGGTAAAATAACATTCAAATTGTAGCTATAAATCAAAATTAACATCAAATGACTCTACATCACCATTAAAACACAGTAAAACGCTCAAAAAGTAAATAAAAAGAAAATTGGAACCATCCGCTTTATCGGGATAATACGCGTCGCCATGGCAGTGTTTACAAAATGGCGGCTGATTACAAAGATGGCGGTCCTAAGCGTGATGCGGCGCGAATGGACACGTGCGGTGGAAAATAGTAAAATTGTGACGCAGCATGTTTCTATAAGCCGATCGAAATTGAATGAGAAACCAATCTATGATTGGCGAATAGCTATAGCTAGTTACAATTAAAGTTCTAGCTAGAAATAAGTTATCTGTGATTTACATACGCCCTAGATCTATTACCTACCCTTTAAGACGGCGACCAAACGTAAACTTATTTTTAAAAATTTCATGTAAAACCCTGTTTCGTTACACGGCGACTGTGATTTTCCAAATGGCATCATGTTTAAAATGAAATGTAGCATAAATTACGGTATCTAGGTAAATACAATCTTGAATCTAAAAAAAGTTGTCATCTTTCCCGTTTCTTAGAATCCAAAATGCAATACAAAGACCTTCATATTTCGCGGTTGACCTGTAAAACAGGACATTTCACATAAAAATATATGTAGCATTTGGAATTCATAAGATTTTATCCCTTTTATGATGGCCAGGAATTCGTTCAGTCCGATTCGAAGTCGAATCTCTTTATACATCATAGGTTTTTAGGGTTCCATAGCCAAATTGCAAAAAACGGAACCCTAAGATTCGTCGTGTCTGTCTTGTAAAATTGAAACTGAAAAAACATTTTTTTCATAAACCCATACGTGGGTATCTATGAATATGTATTCAAAAATGATATTGAGGTTTCTAATATAACTTTTTTACTTTTACTCTTGGTTTCTAAATAATAAATAAATGATTTCGCTAAAATCTGATGGGACTAAAAAGATTATTTTTATTAACGCCAGGGAAGTGACATGTTATGTTACCGAAAGTGATGTGCGTTTACAGGAACCAAAGCATATTATGAGCTTAAGGTTCCAAAGGCGAAGAAAATTTACAATGGGAGTTATTAAATTAACGGATCCTCCCACCACAAAAAGCCTTTGAAATCTCATTTATTACAAGGGATGTGTCCTTAAAGGCTATAGGATATTCGTACGAATTAAAATAGGACGTCGTGATTATGTGGGTTGGTAAATTAAATTTTCCGTTTTAGGGCTGCGAGATACGTTCTTGTTTAACGTCATTACTTACAGATGAAATAAATTTTTAATACCTAAATATTGATAATAATAAGAATACGTTTTTTATGTTTAGCCATAATCTATAAATGAAAACGGACCTTAAAATTACATTCACTTAAACACGCTTCTGGGATATGCACTGAAGTCCTTTTTTGTCGCGTAGATGCAATAATAATAAAGTGCAAAATTATAATATTGTTTCATTTAAAAATATATCAATAGTTTAAATTCCAATTTGCAACCACGCAATATTCATCAGTACTCGTAATTGGATAAGGCCGTTCATTTAAAATCAACAGATGGTGCCAATTTTAGACTTTGTAAAACAAAAAGTATAAAGGCTCTCCTTTATGACACAAATAAGTCTGTCTACACCCCGTGGGACCTTCAGTCATACTTACTGAACAGCGAGCGAAATTACATGAAATAAAGTCAACATCATTCGAGATGTTTTTATAAGAAAATCTCTTTCAGGAGCCCGATTCTCTAAGCTCAATTTAAAACAATTTTATGTTCGTCGCTTAGCCAATTAGTATCAAACGTGAACATTTTTATTTGTATTATAGGTAATGACTTCGCGATGTAAATCCCATTATGCGTGTCATTCGTAAATTGTATATTCGAGAATTGGGGCTCAGATTTTGATTGTCTTATGTCTCTTCAGGAATCAAACGGGATAGATTTTTATTCCCAGTTTGATAAACTTTGTCTATGTTCCTTATAATTTCCTAATGTAGAATGTCACGGAAGTGTCTGTCTGCTGTTTTTTTTAGAAAAATTAATGCCATGGAAATATTTAAGCCTGGTATAAATAAATCTTATTTAATACCTGTGTACATACATTTACGATATCCAAAACATTTCCACGTCATACAAGTAATGTAAATGTAGGTACGTTTATTCGACGCTGTTACGGTGACGAAAAACAGCGTGAGACCCAGAGACACAGACCTTCGAAGTTGACCAATCCGCACTTGCCGACATGGTCGATTAAGGCCTATTCACACTGACTAATGGTAGACTGAAGCATAATACGGGCTGTTACTGAACGGGACATCTGGCAAAGTAACTCAACCCTGAAACAAACAAAAAAACGACCATAAAATCGTGTGAATGAAGTTCGTAAGTATTTTGGCACTGGTCCAGCTCAAACTGCAACAAGTAGCCCATTGGTAGAATCGGGCAAGTTCAAGGCCGAGGTATTTTTAGAGACAAATGTACTATGTATTAAGTAAGTAGGTACACTTTGATTGCTGTAGAGTAGGGAAGGGGGTACAAATTGCGCTTGATTACGAGTTATGCTTATGATTGAGTTAGTTTTCAAAGGTAATTTAAAGAAATTTGATGGTTGAATGAAAAAGGAATCGATTTAAATAAACTGAAAATTAAAAAGTTGTAGCAATTACAAAGTTTTACCCAACTCATTCTCCAAGGACTCCAATTAGAGGCGCATCCAAAATTTTTGTTAAGTATATTAGAAAATGCCATTTGATTTAAGTATTTACAGAATATTAATATTATTATACTTTTTATATATGTTTTTTTTTAAGAAGTTGAAATGCAAGGCCACTAGAATGTAACTGAAGTTAGAGACGAATGGGCGTAATAACCTAGTCAGTTTACAAATAAAATTTGATGTTCATTGTTCATTGTATAGGTGAATCAATTGATTTTTGTTATACTAAATACGCAATGTACCGTATCATACTTGTAAATAAGCCAGTGAGTGTAATAAAAGGCCTCGGTTTGTTTGAACTTGTATTTAACCATAGTGACGAGGGTATAGACACTTGAGGTTTAATTTCCTTTACCAAATTAAAACTCATTGTTGAAATTTTCCACTGAATTAGAGTTTTTATTTTTTGTAATTCAAAATTAACCAAAGGAGTTTTTTCATATTGCGTTGGTACCTATTTATTTGTTAAAAATAACGACAGACAGGAATAAAAATAATTTTATCCATTTTTTGTACTCTATAATAGATTATTTATTGTACACAAAAACAAAAAAATAGACAATACATTTAATAAAAATAATGTTATTTTTTTATTAGACACTCCACAAATAGCACACTCCTTTTGACAAAGTCATTCATAATTTCTAGTTAGTTTAATTAGAGACTACATGTGGAGACTGGTGCCTGAAATAGACGCGAGTCTGTGCTTCAGGTCACCAGAAACCCAGATGTAATTTGAGAAGTAGGTAACTAGGACGAACTCGTTTCTTTGGGCGAAGGCTGAAAACCAGTGCTGCCCTCTTGGGTGAATTGCACTGAGCCCGGGCCCTTTGCATACTGCACCACACATAGGTACCTTTTAATAATTTAGTAACTATGATTGTGTTTGTTCTCCCTGTTGATTATGTTGTTGTTACTATGTTGTGTTATTGCTTGTTTGTACTTGTGTGTGTGTAAGTTTATGCAATAAACGTTTTATCTATCTATCTATCTATCTCTCTTCCAGCCTACCCGTAGAAAATGTGGGAAATATATAAACATTGACAGGAACAAGGAAATGATTTACCTCTATGTCTAGTACAAACTTGGACCTTCGTCAATATCTTAAAAAAATAAAAATAAAAATATATAATATATAATATCAACTTAAATCTATTCTACATCGATTATATAGTGCGTCGATAAACTTTAAAGAGAGTTTGATTATTATCAAAGTTGCTTTAAAAGTATCCTTGTGTTATTATAAGTTGGACGTGTGTGTCTGTCTGTCTGCCTGTCTATGGCAGCGTAGCTCCTAAACGGATGCGCCGATTTTGATCTAGTTTTTTGTTTGCAAGGTGTCACAATCGAGAGTGTTCTAAGCTATGATCCAAGAAAATATCTTTAGCCATTTGAAGATTATCAGCTCTTTTCTAGTTGTTGAAAGGATCAAGTAACGGTTTTGTGTCGGGTTTTTTTTTTTTTTTAATTTTGTGTTATTAATAAAGTGAATATCTTAAGGAATTGGCAACACCTGCGAAAAGTTTAGGGTTTCGTGGGAATTCGAACAACCAGCACCTGGTCTGATCTACTGTAGGCTAATTACCCTAATTGAGGGTGAGTTCGAGGTATTTAGCACTTAGCGGCAATATAATACAATAGGAGCTCTTAGCTCAAAATATAGGCTAATTCGTCTACCCCTGGACATTACGGAAGATGATGAGCCAGTAAAGATAGTTTTCAGTACTAGCAACACAACGTAAAGTGCACTGTAGAGGTCTTTTGCGTTTTTGAACCAAAAAATTCTGCCAATAGATCGTAGTGGTACGTTTTAGTTTGGTACAGTCGGTTGTCAAGTGGCTAGGGCCTCTGACTTCCATTAGGATGTACGCGGGTTCAAACCTCGGCAAGTACCGATGTGTATTCGATTTTCGAATTCATATGTTCGTACCTTCTGAAAAACATCCTGAGGAAAGCTGCACCCGACGGCGATGAAATTCAAATTTTGTTGTACTAATATGGCTAAACTTGGATTTTAAACATTTTTGTTTCATTGTTTTTTAATCATTTAAATGAAATTAACAAAAAAAGGCTTTTCATAAAAAATATATACCAATATTTTCTCTTTTGCAAAAAGGCCTACAATGTCATGTAAAGGCAACATTTAAATAATGAATATTCAAAATGGCTTTTGCAGTCTAATTTCAAGATTTAGAGGGTTCCAACCTTGGAACAGTTGAGGAATAATTACAATGGACAAGCAGTACCAACCATTTAATGAATATAAAAGGGTATTTAATATTTTTTATTATTTAAAATAGGAACCAAGTGAGTCTCTACTACGCAGGCACTAATAAAATAAAGAAAAAATGGCGCCGTTGTATTGGTCTACACAAATATCATGAAGAGAAAATACTTATTTTATTTTGTTAATATTTAGAGTAAGCACTGGTTGATACATGTCGTTTTATAGTTTATTTAATACCTACTTATTAATAGCTCGTTCATTCTTATTGGAGTCTCAACCACAGACTAGATTTCTTGAACCTAAAACTTGAAAACTTATAGAAAGAAAGGCCTAGAAAAAAAATCTAAATTCTGATCAGTTACTAATAAAGCTATAAATCAAATGGAAGATGTTCCTTGAATCGTTTATAAATACTTTTCTTTTGTCTCGGTGACTGGCGGCCAGTGTTATTGATAAGATAAAATATCCTGCTCAGGATATACTAACAACAATGGCAGACCTTTCTTATTGGTCACAATCATCCCTAACAAAGAATAATGGAAGAAAGGAGGCAGGCAGGATTAGGGGAGCCAGGGATGGACTCTGAAAATGAAATATAAGATTTCTTATTAGTTGTGAGGTTAAAAATGTATTTTGTAAAAAACGCCGAAATAAAAAGTAGATAGATAGATAACTTGTTTATTCAAAGAAACAGTACAAGAGAGGAAACAACAAAAAATACTTACAAATAAAATTCTTAATTAAAAGATATTTGAATATAAATATTGCCTATGTAGGTATGTATGTATGTTCTTCCGAAGTATCAACCATTGATTTTTTATGTCGTCAAAATAAATTTATTTTTCCATATTATCATGAATTACTGTTATTGTTCTATACTATAATAATAATATGTATAAAGTTACGTTGGTAGTTATTTGTTTCTGGATATACAAAGTCGATATACTTATAAAACCACTGAAAACATTGTATAAATTAATACTTAACGCAACATAAATGTAATATGCAAATATCTTTCAACTAAAGTGAAACCAATACCGCAATGCGTATCTGCAAATCTTTTCCTTATTTGTCCCGGTTATAAATCCAGTTGTCCCTGGAATCTGATGGGTAGCACCGGGTCATTCGGAGCATTGCAGCCACTTGTTGCGACTCGCCCTTGACCTGGGTAGGTCGGGGACGCGGGGACTTGTTGATTCTATGGGGTGTTATATTCAAACCATGGTGTCTGTGAAATAGCGAGGCTAGCAAATTTTTTTACCTGCGTCACCAAAAATAAGCTGCAAAGCTGGTGGAAGCTTAGAGACTGTAGTAGCAACAACCATACTATAATGGAATCTGTTGGTAGAAAACTGTATGCATACAAATATTAATATGAGTAGGTATCTGTATAATTCTAAACCAAGGGACTTGTACACAAAACATTGCTCATAACAGTACCTATATTAGCTAGACAGAAGTGTATTATAAAGCAATAATATCAAAGAAAATAAAAAGAGTCATCTAGTTTCAAAACGAAAATCTACTTCTACATAATTGTAATACAACTAAACCTCTAACATAAACATGAGTTGAGTTGTTTACTTCGCGTTGAAATTGATTGAGGTCTCAAAATAACTATACCGAGAAACTAAGATAAATTATGCATGCATTAACTCACGATTTAGAGGTACACAGACACTCCATGCTAATCCGAGGCCGAAACAATACCACTGGGCGGTCACTCCATACAGAAAACGCGTTTTAACAAGCTACTTCTTTTTGAATAACAACTACAAGTCAATTGCGCTAGGCGCTATGTAAAACACCCCCGAACACCACCGGCGGGGTCCCGTCGTGCCTGCGGGGTGCGGGGCGTGGGGCGCTATATCGGGTGGGTGAGTGTCCTTTCTGTACGGGTTAGTCCTATTATTTTCTTCTGTGACAATACTTTGGCTGTTCTGTACTTAAAACACTTGTTTAATCAGTCACTTACTCCAAGTTCATCTTTTACAAATAAGTATAATTATATGCGTACCTCATACTTAAAGCCCGACTAGAGAATTAGGTATAAAGCAATCATCAAAACCTCGCCATATTGGGGAATTTCAATGGAACTAATTTTATAAGGGAAATTGTTGCCATAGTCATAAAAATATACACGTGGCACCCAGAGCAGGTTTTTTATTTCTTTGGTCAGGCTTTACCAAAAAACTATAACATATCTTCACAATATATATGAAAAAAAAATATTTTACTGTTTATTTAAATATTTTAAATAATCACGCTTTTGTAATAAGTTTTGCTATATTATTTCCCAAGAGCGATCGTTTATGTAAATATTAAGAGATAACGGTCCAAAAATTGTCCCCTGTAGAACTCCAAAGCCATTAGCAACGAGTCTTTGTCAAACAAGATTCTATATTACCGTTTTTCCGCCAGTATTATGTTCTAAAATATGAATCGTATCGACGTGAATATAAATATCGTTATCGTGGCCAATGTGGCCATAAGCCTAGTTCAAACGTGTAATAAAAAGCTTGTCGAAGGTCGCTATGTCAGTGGGTCAGACCTGTTGCGTTGGCGAAAGTTGAACGACTGTGTGACGTGTTTCGTTTCGTCTGCTTTAGCTCGAAAACGAGAGTGATGAGCAACTCCTTATTGAAAGTTTTAAGTTTGCAAGTAGAAGAGTCCTAAGGATATTTAATGTCGGTTCTAATAAAGTATCCAACAGATGTCTACCTGAAGGGTGGCATTTACTGCTTCATTAAACCATTATACCAGTAATGAGAGTATAAGCCTATATTCATACTTTATAGCACGGCTAATAAGATCGAAAATAAATCTGTAGCTAATTAAGTTAAACCATATTAAACGAATGGGCGTCGTTTTATCAAATTATAAATGAGTGCAAACATTTCTATAAAACAGTAATAAAAAGTTACTCTTTTGATAGCAAAAGTTGCTACCTGTAAACAACTCGCGAACCCCGCGCGTTTGGGACTCGTTCCATTTCGATTTCGTTTCATTGAGTGAGGCGTCTCGAAAATGAAAGTGGTCTGGAGAATTCAAAGTTGGACCGTGTTGGTTGTAAGAAAGTTTGATTCATCGTATATATCTTTATAAGTTACTTCGGAATCAACGTTGCTTTCGGTACTTGTTTATTGTTTATTGGTATTCAAATAGGTACTGGTATGACTAACAATGCCAAAAGTAAATCTATTAAAGTTAAAAACGTTTCATTATTATTCATACATACCAGCGCATAAAATGCAGCGGCCATAAACAAGGCTAGACCTTTATCAGCGTAATCTCAACATATCGATAACAGAGCGCTTTTGTCCACAGGAAAACAACAGTATGTAGTGGATCGCGGACAGTGGTGAACAAAAATCGCGGTGTGTTAAGAAAATTATAATGGCGGGCTTAATCGATGACACGACGGTCGATGACGATGTCGGCTACGAATACGACACAACAAAGATACCGGAGATAGTGACACCGGATGATATGAACGAGTCTGGTTTCCTAGAGGGATCAGAGAGTTCGGAGCAGAGTTACGGGGAGAGGCGGGATAGTAAGGAAGGGTTCGGAGGGGAGGGCGATTCTGACAGTGGGGTGGATGGGGTGAGCAGTGGATGTTCGACGGCTGACGATTGTCCGGTGGTTTCGATCAACGATGTGGTGGCGTATTACGAGTACCAGGATTTTAAGCCGCGTCGACGGCACGCGCCGCAGCTCAACTTCTACAACGTGGACATCGAGAGGCTTTCCTTAGAAGCTCCAACTCAGGTGAGTCTTAGATTTAGGATGATAATGATTAGTGAATAATTTTGATCATAGAAGTGTCAGCCACTCACTCGAGCAAATTTTTTTTCGGAAAGGCACCGAAAGACGCTGCGTGGTTAGACTTGGACCAACCGCAGCTGGTGTACCGTGAAGTTTATAGAAATGACGAGAATTATTGCGTCTCTATTTTTCTTATTTAACTACGGCGGGCGGGTTTTTCCCAAGTTTACTACAGCTAAATATGAGATTAACTTGAGTCACAGTTGTTGATCAAGTAACGGTCGTTGTGATGATTTAGGGATTACTTTTGTTTAGCAGTAGAATTCTTTCGACTGTAATTAAGATGAGATGGATGACTTATCTAATAAGCATCTTGCAGGGAAATTAAATCGTCACGGCTCTGCCTAGAGTTGAATGGTCTCGTGCACATTTAGGTTATAAATTATAATAATTTAAATTAAAGTTTTTTTTTTATATAAAAACACATGAGACCTAAATTAGTATACAGTAGTAGTAGTAGTTCATGTAGGAGTACCTACTAATAAAAGGTTTTTGATGTGATTTATAATGATTATTTTATAAAAATTTGAGGACATTTTAAATTTAAACTTAGATAAAATAATAAAAATAATAATATGTACCTATCTTACTGAATCATAATAAAAAGTATTACCGTGTTAGTCTCTCACTATTCTAGTTCAGTACAAGCAACGAGTGGCAAGTTAATGTGTATCAAGAATAACCAAGATTGAAGACAATGAAGCTAGTTTAATAAAGGATGATTAGAGCCTTTTTCCTTTTTTTCAGCAAATTGAAAAGTTTATGAATGAGGCAAGCCATCGTAGCACTTACTAAGATCCTACTGCTAACCATTAGGTACTTATTGCGAAGGTATTTCAATTTGGTGGTAATTTTGCTGTCAAAAATTGCCAAATTGGTTTGAGTCAAGCGAAGCGCCGCGCACTAGCAAAATGAGTACTATTGGCAAACGCGTTCCTTTCACTTAGGATTACGTACCTATATACATATAAAACTATACATATATATAGGTAGGTTGAAGTCGAAATGATCCAATATGCTTTGACTATGACCCTTTTGACTCTAGTTGGAGGATTACACTTTTTAAACTCAAAAATGACATATCGCAAAAAAAGCCTTCATGATATACCTACTACATTATAACGATATTATATTATTGTCTTTTTCTGTTATGCTTTCAGGCCTTCATTACTGAACATTTTGTAATAAAAAATATCAGCATCATAACTATGGTGCCGCTAGAAACAACGTAAATTAAAAAAATAATGCTTTAGATCGCGGGGGAAAACTAAATCCAGTAATTTGTAAGTTCAAGTATTACTTTCGTATGTTAACCGTTAGTTATTAGCAAGTGCACAAAGTTTGGTCTTGCAGCAAGAGCAGCAACCCGAGAACTTTGATGAGAGACTTTGAACATCTACCTGTAACAGTTATAAGGATAACATGTTATATCATTTTTGGATAAGGTATTTGCTTTGCTGATATCGCTAGTGATAAATTAAAAAAAGAAATGTTTTAGATTTTTCAAACATTATTTTTCTGATTTTAAATTATTTCAGGTCTCGAAGGAATAATGTTTTGTTAATGTAACAAAGTCAAAGATGCAAGCTACGCCAAACATAGAATCGTAAAATTTTGAACACAATGAAATAACGCTCTTTTGTCGTACTATATCCCTTTAATTTATGTATCTATGGGCTGTGCTCATGTTACTGTGTGGCCAAGACAGATTAGGCGGTGTGTATGAATGATGGGAACCCCTATTTCGGTCGCGGAAGCGGAAGCTGTATAGACGATTGCCTTTCACTCGTCTTCCGATACCGAGATAAGAGGAACTGTAACTGTTTTGTTATAATAGTACAAAAAAACCATACTAATATTATAGATGTGAAAGTGTGTTTGCTTGTCCTTATTACACACTGAAACTAAGCAACGGGTTGACCAGATTTTTTGTACAGATATAGGTTGAGGGCTGGAAAGCAATTGGCTCCTTTATACTGCGGAAAAATATCTCATTCCTGCAGGAAAAGCCGATAAATAACGTAGGCGTAGAGCTGCGGGTGGAAAGCTAGGTGTAGTATAAATTGGACAGATATAGTTCCTTTCTATATTGCAAGTTTACAGTTGACTTGAATAGTGTAACACGTAGAGCCGTTGCGCGTTGGTCCCGGTTACTATCATAAGGATGTAGTCGTTCGTTACATGAGCTATGTAATGTCATAAGCCATAGAATAGGCAGGTCTATGGTTCTGACACCAGGGTTTGTGAGGTAGGTTAACCTCGAAACCCAGACACTAAGCAAGCAAGCACAGTGAAATAAAAGTTTTTTTTTATTATACAGAAATATAACTACCGAATTTCATCCTGAATCATTCAGCCGTTATAGGTTACATTATAGCGTGAGGAGCAAAACAAACTAGCATTCATACTTTTGCATTTCTAAGATTAGATGCGACTAAAGAACTTAAAAAATGGGCAGAAGGCAGAAACGATACAAAATTATTTTATAACACTTTTAACATTTTCAATAAAACGAACATAAGCATGAATCGTTTTCGGTTTGGCCTTGTCAGACAACAATACCTCATAAATACTTAGAGGTTGGCCGTATGACCACAGAAATAGGCAACTATTGGCTAAAACTATGCTGAAACTAAAACGGTAACTTCAGACATATCCGTAAAGTTATTTCTCCATCTGGTATAATTTTAGAAGTAATCAGTTTTCAATAAATTAGCTAGAAGTTTAAATACGTACTTACTTTACGGTGGAGGATGGAAACGGTTACCCATATCTATTTAATCGATCCGATTGTCTTCAGTAGCATCAGATTCATGTCAAAGTTCCTATTTAAGAAAGGAGCGTCAATCGTTGACTTTGTAACTCGAACGGTTTTCTTCCATTCGGGAATGTGTTTTCAAATTTATACGTACAGAAGCCAGCACATGCGGTTGGACACTCACACTACGAAATTCGGGCGCTCGCTCTCAAGGTCAACATGTCCAGCCGCATGTGCTGGCTACTGTACGTAGATAAACATTGTCAGGAAACTTGCACATAACTGCAAAGATATTCAAAAGTCGTGTGTGAAGTTGATCACTCTGCGTGGTCGACTAAGGCCTATTTATATCCTGCCCATCTAACATGCCCGGTCTACGCGTGACGGACATAATTTTGTTGTGCGTATTCTCTTATCCTATTGGAGGATATTTCAATATGGCGGGTTTTTTGACAGTTAAATCTGCATGTTACGGGGGTTTTGGGGAAGGTTTGTCACGCCTGCGGCTCACCAGAACCTTCGCGAGCCGTCAGGACCGGCTGAAGATTGAAGTTAATGCACTAGCAGTAAAATAAAAACGCTGAACTAATTGGGCCGAATTGGTTATTTTTTTACACAAACAAATCACGTAGTAACTCGATACACAATATGTAGGTAGAAAAAATTGTAACACAGCCACTGGTCGGTCACTCCATACAGAAAACGCGTTTTGACATGCTACTTCTTTTTGAATAACAACTGAATATCAACTACAAGTCAATGGCGCTAGGCGCTAAGTAAAACACCCCCGAACACCCCTGGTAGAGTCCCGCGGCGCCTGCTGAAACTCTTTAACGCGGGGGGGTGATTGTCCTTTCTGTACGGGTTAGTACTTTTATTTTCTTTTGTGAGACTGCCGTCAACCGGGTGTCAAAGGAAGAACTGAAGGAAAATGGACGAGGATGACGAAGGAATTCCAAAATGGTATGTTTGAATTTCGACGAGAAATAAATGGAGAATGATGTGGAAATGAGGTTGAAACACCTCTCGATAAGGACGTATATGAGCTGATAAAGATGAAAGTTTTTATGTCAGCCATGAACTCTCCTGCTTAAATAACTGACTTCAGAACTTCAGATAGAAACTCCAAGTCCGCGTTTGTAAAACTTAAGGGCATAAACCAAGTTAGTTTGCACCACGTTAGCTCAAAATGTGAACTGAACTGCTACTAAATTGACCCTGTATACGTAGTATATAGTTATATGCCGTTCCCGAGAATATTCCCACACTAAGAAAGAATGCTACTCTTCGTTTGAGGCCAGCTAGGACGAGTCAGTGAGATCTGTAGGGTCGGTCGGGTCGTTGGGTACCTAACCGGAAAACACCAACCCGGTCTACCACATCTAGCCAGCTTGCACAGCAAATCTCGTTGGGAAAATTCCTGGAAACGGAACTCGGGAATGGTGAGAATCCCAGAAACGGTACAACACTAAGTATAACTAACTCTACTTTAGTACCTTGATACTGACAGGGACACGTTATTATTATTATGAGTACACCTCCTAGTTGTTGACCGTACTCCATACAAGTCAAGTAGGTGACTACTAAAATTGATTTTGTATTAGAGCGTATTTACATAAAAGCAGTTTGTATGAAGCAACACTTAAGTTGTAGATTGAAGTGTGACTTTGCGCAAGTTAGTGCTTGAGGTTAGTTGGAACACTTTTTATTGATCGCTCTTGTACTGGCTGATTTGATTGCGACATTGAGCAAAAGAAGCAATTGATATCATAGAGGCCTATTTCTATGATTGATACCTAGCTCAATTGCTAAAGTTTTTGCAGATACAACTGAATTGATAAAGTTTTTTTCAGTCACTTTCATTCTTGTTCTTTACCCTTATATAATATTATTTTGACTTCTTTTTATTTTGATTAGAGCATATTTTGTAGTTTATTTTATATATTTCTGTCTACTATTACATACTATACGTATAATAGTAAGTTGAGCCAAGCAAGCAGTACAGTTAACCTTTTCCCCTCCACAATAAGAACGGTGAAAATTGGTCAGAGAGCAAGCAAAAAAAAACTCATTTATATATCCTAGATTTAAATTTTAGATCACAAAGAGTTCAAAGAGTTCAAAGAATTTATTTTTTAACTTTTTGATATTATTACATCACTTAGTTAAGTCATTTAAAGTAATAATAATATGTGAGACATCTCACACAGGCTCTGCCTGCGTACTATGGGTGTCAGACAGCTGATATACATAGGTACATATATAAATATACAACACACACAAGGCAAACGCAAGCGCTCATTGCACGAATGTTTGCCCTGGGCGGGATTCGAACCCGCGACCCTGTGCTTCGAAGGCAGACGCACTACCAACTAGGCTACGAGGCCGTCAACGTCTCGTCGCTACCTATGAACGCCCTAATCAAGCAAGCATCATTTTATTGCAAATACGCTTCAAATACGACATAGACACATAAAAAAAAGATCATAGATTATCATGCATAGCTATATATAGAGATGGGTATGTCGGTACTAACCTTTCGTTACAATGGCCTATAATAACGGGTGCAATTGAAATAATTCAATCAGAAATAGTAACTGGCCTGCATATGGCCTGACGATAGCTTTCGGTGTGGTAACCGTACCGCAAGAACCATTGTGAAGGTGTCAATCAAACTTACTTAAGAGATGCCATACATTTAATATGTTACGCACTTACCTGGTATGTTGTCGTAACTATTAATTTTTAGTAACTGTTACTTACATTAACACTTGTGTAAAACAATGAAAATTATAGCTCGTAAATTTTTGAATTTACTTAATTATTTTCATGAGTATATATTTTTCGCAATAGTTACTGTCTCGTTTCTTTTTAGTTCCAAAATATCTCTCTACGTTTGCAAGTTTTTACCGATATCCCTAATAATACTCACAAGGATTCTTAGACTATAGCATAGATGAGAAAACGGAATCTAAAACCGAACTCCGACAGACACTACTCCGACAAAACATAAAACCTAACCTAACCTAACCTACCGAACTTGTCGGAGTAGTGTCTTGTCGGAGTAGTGTCTTGTCGGAGTTCGGTCCTTAAACCGAGAAAACGTTCTTTATTACAACATCAGCTCGGTACAGATTAATATTTTTAATGAACTTCAAAATACGAACACGATCTTTGAACCGCCACCTTCTAACAAACATACTTTCTGATTATAATATTAGGCAAATTGAAAGGGTTTAGATTGATACGTCACAAGTTGTTTGATTATTCATTATTTAGTGATGAGTGACATGTCTATTAGATTTAAACGAACATAAAATAGCATCATTAATTTAAATTAAAGCCATCAATGACCATGTCGTCGTAACGATGTCAAGTACGTAATTTTAAAAGTACATACTTGTTACTTTTCAAACATCACCGGATCATTAATCAAGTCATCTGTCAAAACATTACGATTTATTTTATATATCTATAAAAGCTATATTAGGTATGACATGAATATTTCGAGTGTTTGTAACTAGTAACTGCTAGAGTATGTCAGAGGTTACGGCTATATAGTAACCTGCTATTTAGTTACGTCATATCATTTCGCTTTCGATAGACGTTGGTAGATTCGAATGTCGTAAAAACGATAGGAAAAGGCGTTCTCATTATGACTTTGCACTATGCAAGTACATAATCATATTATGATATCATTCTATTTGAATGCTAGTTGGTAGTAGGTACGTCTTTCTTCACTTGTCTAATGGAAATCACTAGTTTAAGGCTACCCATCCATATGTATTGGTACTCGTAATTTTGTCGCGGATTCTAATGGCTTGCAAAAAAGTATTCTATGCCTATTTTACTACGGCTCAGATTGTGAAGGAGACTTCATACTTTGTCAAAATTGAATTCTTTGAAGGGCAGTTCTAAAATAAATAATATATTACAACATTCACATCTCTAGCTCTCTTTCAAGGTTGTTCTATACAAATATAAGCACAAGAAGGATATTTGTCCACTTATCAGCTAATAAACTGCCCACGAAATGTGACTAAACATTGGGGAATGACGTAAATCACTCCCAACTTGAATCGTTTGTCTTTATTAATTTTCACTTAAACTTTACTTAACCGGAGCTTAACTTGGATTAACAAGAATAAACACTGGCCATTTGCCGTGACCCAGTTTGTTGCAATATAGAACTTTGTTATCAACCTTTTAAAGTTTAATTTTATTATTTCGAGGATTAGGAAGATTCGAGTTGAGCATGAAGATTTACTTTATTTTTTAATTATGTGCCGTGTTTTCAGTCTGTTGAATAGAAAACTCAACCCTTTTATTTGTAAGTGATTCTTTGTTATTAACTTTTGATGTGGCAAGTTGATTTTTAGAACAGTTTCGTTTTAGGCGAGTTTATGTAAAGACCAATTGCGTTTCAGACCAAGTGATACTAACCCGATTTTTTATGTTGGCTAAATGTAACACGATTTTAGACCATTGATTATATAATTTATAACGTATGTGTCGGATAGTCTCTTTAGTGTCACTTATTTGATAGTGAAAAGTATCCCTTTAATACCTCCACATTCTTAATTTATTTTATTTTATTAACAGTAATAGGATATAATTTGAAAGTAATCTCTATCTGTTTTTCTGTCTATCTGTTTGATATGCTTTTAAGTTTAAACAGTTAAGGGGCTACCCTAGGCTAAGTGGCGCCGCCCTCTGTTAAAAATTAATTACTCGCGAAGTATATTTTTTTTCTAAAATTCGGACGGTCATTTTGAAGTTGGCGTGCTATAGGATATATAGGGGCCATAAACTGTATTTATTATAGTCCGCTGTAGTTACAGATAGAAAATTTGCCAAAAGTGGCCGTTTTAGCAACTTTTCTATCTGTAACTACAGCGGACTATAATAAATACAGTTTATGGCCCCTTATTTGCCAAAAGTGGCCGTTTTAGCAACTTTTCTATCTGTAACTACAGCGGACTATAATAAATACAGTTTATGGCCCCTATATATCCTATAGCACGCCAACTTCAAAATGACCGTCCGGATTTTAGAAAAAAAATATACTTCGCGAGTAATTAATTTTTAACAGAGGGCGGCGCCACTTAGCATCGGGTAGCCCCTTAAGCAAAAGTTTAAAAAATTCGCACGATGAAAAATTACATAATGGGGAAGAAAAATAGCTAGTTTTACTGTAGGAAAGTACTAAATGTTCACAAGAAAAAAAAACGAGGGCAAAGAAACTGAAAAAACATTACCTCACATTATTTTTAGTGTTCAAAGGATTTTACACCTAATTTGCACCTAGTGTTTACACGTGTAATGTGTACTATTATCACCTAGGCGATTGGACTATTTTCCAATGTCGTCACAGACCGGCTCAAGGTTTCGGTCGGCGAAAACAAAACTGTTTAATCCTATTACAGCTACGAACACGTGCTTATAGTGCTCCTATAGAAAGGCACGTGGGCGTTTTACCATAATAATGCACACATTAGGCATTACCTTAAAATGTATGAAATAGAAACTAATTGACACTCTTTCGGTTTTTGATGTGACACAGGCAAAACTGATTATTGGCGACCGTGGCTAGCGGGCCGTGGCGAGCGGGCGTCGACGGTTGCCACGCTATATTTACTAAAGGAACACTTTTCTCTAAGTACCACTAATAAAGTGTATATTCGTCTATACGCCATCTAGCAGATACCTGCAAAACCACTTGAAGCAATCACAAACTAACTTTACTTTCGACATCAGCCAACATTTGTTTTAAATATGTTTGTGCCGCAAAATCGAAGTATCAAACTCCACCGGACTTTTTTTATGCACCTAAGGAGTGAACCCAAATCCCAAATAGATAGTTGGCGCCAACTGTCTTACATGCTGCATATAAACTCGAGTACCGTTCCGCAGCCCTCGCTGCGTCTGTGGGTTCGCTATTTTAGTCTTTTAATTTAGCATTTTTTACACCTAGCTAAATTTTATAATACATTGCTTTTGCTGTGTTGACTTAATAAGTGCTACCCAAACACAGCAATCTAAATGGGTACCTAAAATCAATTTACGACTCAAAAAATTGCTAGATATGTCTTTTATCTTTATGGTACGAAATTACAACGCACAAATATTGTAAATTTTCCTAAAATAGTTCAAAAACCAGCTTTTAGCCCCGTCGCCATTTTTATAATTAATTTTTACTAAAATAAACTCTATGTGCAAAGACTTTGCATTATATTTGCAAGTCATAAAATTGGCATTTAGAACTTTTAGATTTACAACCCTTCAATTTATAGAAATCGGACCAACAATCAGAGACTAAAATAAACTTATAAATCCGCCTGCATTTTACTATGAGCTTTTTTGTAAATTCTATTATTATATTTTGAGAATTATTTGTAAATTTTCAAGTCTGATTGTCTTATTTATGTTAAAACTAGCGACCCGCCCCGGCTCCGCACGGGAAAATGGTTATTGTGGATTATTCTTAAGTATATTATGCATGTATTATACATATAAACCTTTCTCTTGAATCCCTCTATCTATTAAAAAAAACCGCATCAAAATCCGTTGCGTAGTTTTAAAGATTTAAGCGTACAAAGGGAGGGACATAGGGACATAGGGACAGAGAAAGCGACTTTGTTTTATACTATGTAGTGATGTTATATTTGTAGTTACAATATTATAGCACGAGCATAATAATCTCAAGATTCTCACTTAACTAACAAAGAAACAAAATAAAAAAGTGTAAAGTGAACTGTAAAGTATGTGTTTGTCAGTGTAAAGTATTTTTACTTACTTCTTACTTACAACTTCTTTCTCTGAGCCGTCGTCGGGTAAATATGTAAATCATGCGTCAAATCGAGAGTAGGTATTTTGCGCCGCCCTTGAGTGTCGGCATCCGCCTACGCGTTATCGATTTTCTAGCTAAGTACATAGATTCGTCGACAATAAGGCTTCACTGTGACATCCCTACCATCCCATCAACTCTTACAGACCACCGCGCAAAAACCAACCATATTATTCTGGCTGTAGTTCATAAATTGCATTGTTTGTGAATGGTTTTTGTTATGTTTTCATTCGTTTGTCTGTTGTAGTACTGAGTAATTAAGTATAGGCATTAGTGCTGTGGCTTACCAACCTTGGTACAAGACTCGATTTCTTTGGTCGCAATAGTAACAGGTTGTATGTTTTAAAAACCTTGAAGAAGATGCATCTCTACATATACCTACGCTCCGCTATTTTATTTAAATTCACAGTGTAAAAGTTAAAATCTTATTTCAAAACTTACATTAGTGCATAAATAAATATTTAATTAAAATTTAGATACATATTTGTCTTATTTGCTAGCAAGATGTAAAATGTGTAATAATTGTGGAAATAACTCGTTATGTGGTTTAAAAGTAGCCAATCCTACTAATACTTACAGTTTATATTTATATTATAAACGCGAAAGTTTGTAAGTATGGACGTATGTTTGTTACTCTTTCACGCAAAAATTACTGAATGAATTTCAATGAAACATTACAGTAATATAGCTTATACATGAGAATAACACATAGGCTACTTTTTACCGCGGGAAAATACCTCATTCCCACGGGAAAATCTGTTAGCGCGGGCGGAGCCGCGGGGCGGAAAGCTAGTAAGAAATATTTTAAGTTTCTCCTTGTTTTTTAACCAGCTATTATGTAAGTTGTGATATACTATCCTTAAAGGTGAATGTGAACAAGCTTGAATTAAATATATTATTATATTCTTACTATCAGTGTGAATTAGACTGTGGCTGGAGATACTTGAATACCTGAAAGGCCTGAAACTCCCAAAAGAGTACTATCGTAACCATTATAGGGCAGATGCTTCGGTAATGCCCAACGTTCGATATAAAGGTCAAAGTTGAGCAGTTTTGAAACAGCGCTAATAAATCTTAATGCCTGGAGGACTCGCCTTTTAATCCTCGCCTAATTTTATACAGGATCTTAAAAATAATAAAGAACATAAAACGGTAAAAGTCATGGACATAGTAATATACTTATAAACATGAAATTAATGAGTCCATAATTTGAGTAGCTTTTTTGAAATTTACAGTGGACTCAATTAAACTAAACCTTTTATTAATGGATTATGAAGATGAAGTAAAATATGACTACACAGTACACATTGAACTTCATGAGTAGGTTGGTATATGTTACTAATACTTCATCACTACATAGTATAAAACTAAGTCGCTTTCTCTGTCCCTATGTCCCTATGTATGCTTAAATCTTTAAAACTACGCAACGGATTTTGATGCGGTTTTTTTCAATAGATAGAGTGATTTAAGAGAAAGGTTTATATGTATAATACATGCATAATAAACTTAAGGATAACCCACAATAACCATTTTCCCGTGCGGAGCCGGGGCGGGTCGCTAGTACATTTTAAAACGAAATATACGTCGTCATAATCCTAATCATTTGGTCTATTTATATTTTACTCAACGATTTGTAACTTTTTGTTGGTTTAACAGATTATTGGTATCCAGTATTGCTATATATATTATAGGTACAAAGCTTTACGCTGCTGTGCCAGCCCAGGCGGATCCTTATTCCAAGGCCAAATATAATAACGTCCCTACTAACTGCCTACTCCTAAAACTAAATGTCAGATACACGGTTACTGTATACTTACTGTTTCTGGTTTATTTACGATTATTTGGCATTAAGATTCTATTATGTCCAGTTTATTTTAATGTCACACAGATATACAGAGATGGTGGCTGCTTAGAAATTAGTAAATACTAAAGAGGCATACTCAATCAATGGTTTTGAGCAACTTTTCGAAAGAGACTATTTTCTGGAAAAAAGGCAGGCCCGTACGAAACAGACAAATTTGTATGGAGAAGTCAAATACTGTTTGTTTCCGAAAAAAAAAAATATTTGGGAAAGTTTTGAAAACTCGCATAGAAATATACTGTCGAACGGAAAACCTTCTCTTGTTTTCAAGTATGTAGGTTAAAATGATTTATATAGTACAGCCTGATTCAGAATTAGGTATGCACAGAATAAATATAATATGTAATACTCTGCAAATGCACCACCACATAATTTCGCAATGAATTAATTACAAAGTGTACGTCAGAGAACAAAAATCATAATCGAAAAATCTAATCGTCTAAAAATCAAGTACGTCGTTAAAAACAGTGCAAAAAGAATTTTGGTGGCGCAACTAGGTAGCAATCTCTGCAGCTGACTGTACTAGTAATAAACTAAAATAAAATTAAATAGACCAAAAATACTCACAAATCTCCAAAATCAACTTAGCTGATGCAACAGTTGGTTTAAGTTATTGTTTTGCTAAAAATCCGGGCCATTGAGAACGCGGATATTTTATTCACTTCTTCCTTTTTTCTTACGTAATAAGTGCGAGAATCGAACGGAGAGATACGATTATGTTATATTTTATGTAATGAATTAAAATACCGGTCGGAACGCGGAGAGGTTGGCAACCGGTGCATCTGTTGCGAAGTCGTGTTGCATTTTGTTTTTAGTCGCAAAACTTGTTTGGTTTTTATATCTTTAGAAACATAAAAGTAAATGACCTTTAAGGAACTGTTTAGTAAGTAAATAATAATATGTAGGAGCGGCCGAGCCCCGATCGTCATCAGACGGGTTTTGCATTATGACTGATTTTATAGTACTTCACTTTGTAGGCGACAAGGAAAACGCGCAAGGCAATTTTACAATGTGGTTATAATATTGTCCAAACTTATTAAACAGTAATAATGTCCAACTAATCTCTAAAATTAAACTGAATATAAATGTCCAAATAAAATCTAACACAATTAATTTTAGAAAGTCTTTGTTTTAACTTCTAATATAAGAACGGTAAACGAATCCGTGGGCCGCGCTCGGCAAAGGCTAAGAACAGAGTGCGGGGACTAGCTTTGCAGCCCCTCTCATAACTTAAGGAATTTTATCACCCACATAGAGAGCCGGCCCACGGCTACGTTCAGCGACATACCAAATTGGTGATGTCACCACCGTTCCCAGGGTATGTTCGACCCATGTACATCCACACGTCCTGTGCGATAAGGTGGCGATAAGCCCTTAACTTAAACAAATCGTTCGTGAGAACTGGGTAATTAAGATTCCAATAGGAGAAGCGAGGCGCCAGATTTCGCGCCGACACGGCGATCCTGACTTTCACACGTCCTCGTGTGATCCAGGCAGGACCCCACCTGCAAAGATTACACCTCCCTTAAAGCTTCCGTTCGGCTATCCTACCAAACTACCGCAAGTACCAGAGTGTAAGGTCTCCACAAATGAGAACTAAGTGTTAAACATTTAGTGTTATGCTAAAATTCAACAATGAAGAACAGATCTAGTCACATTATAAATCAACAACAGATCAAGTCAAAGAACTGATCTAATCACATTATAAATCAACAAACGTAACTGCAATTCTGACACACACTATGACATTATGAACAACGTGTCCACAAGCCATAACCCAACAGCGACGACCCAGTGTGACATTAAGAACAATGTGTTCAGAAGCCACGGAGCTGGCATAACGTTATGACTAGTGGTGTCACAAGCCACACCAGTCCAGGTCTCACATCGCAACGCATCGCTCATCACTGAGCACACCACCGTACCCGTCACATGGGCACTCCACTAAGCCCGCGCACCCATTGCTCATCGCCGCCCGCGGCCTCCGATACCAGCTCAACTGGGTTACAGACTTGGCCTTGTGATCGGCAACAAGAACAGGTCGCGAACTAAATATGTCCATTTGAATTGCATTACTATTGTTCTCCAATTGCATTAATATTGTTCTCCGCCGACAACGGTCGAACCTGACTGTTCTTCATCATCGTCATCATCATCAGTTAAAAGCTGTCCCAACTCAGGGGGAACGTCACACTCTGGCATTGCTCGTAAACGTTCATGAGCGTATTTAAACGTTCGATTATTATTCAATGACTTCAAGAGATATCTATCTCCATCAAGTAACTCAATGACTTTAAAAGGTCCACGATACTTAGAATCAAGTTTAGTCTGATTTCTTTCATGGTTCTCAATTAAAACAAAATCACCAACAGCAAATTTCTTTAGATTCGCTTTGGTTTTATCAAATCTGCGTTTATCTTGGATTGCATTTTGATTAATGGAGTTTGCTGCACGTTCTCTGATATCACGAATATCTACCTCAGTTTCATCTTGGTCACCCAGGGCTAACAAAGAAAGCGGTCTCGCTACTTTTCCAATAAATAACTCTAATGGACTTGCCTTAGTAACGCAATTGACTGTACAGTTAAGGGCAAGTTGAACGTCGGGAATAGAGTCTTGCCACGTCTTATCTTTTTTTACTTCGACTGCAGTGAGCATATTTTTCAATGTACTCATAACTCGCTCCACTTGACCATTAGCTCTACATGTTCCAGTAGCAATTAAATGTAATTGGATGTTATTGGAATCACAAAAACTACGAAATTGTCTGTTTGCAAAACACCTGCCTTGATCAGCGATTACTCTAATCGGAGCACCAAATAAACCGATTCCGAATTGTAAAGCTTTAATGGCATTAAGCGTATCAAGTTTAGTGGAATGATGCAATAAAACGTATTTAGTAAACGCATCTATCATTACAATGATGTATTCTTTTGTTTGGTTTGTACCACTCAATTTACCAGTAATGTCAATATGAATTGTATGCCAGGGCACAGAAACTTTAGGTATAGGATGAAGTTCAGCTTGTATTTTACCGGATCTGGACTTTGAAACTTTGCACGTTATACAGTTTTCTACAAATTTTCTAACATATTTGTTCATTTTTGGAAACCAATAAAATTCATACGCTTTGTCTAGAGTCTTTTCCCAGCCTAGATGCATTACAGACTCATGAATATTATTAATTACAGACCATCTGAAAGATCGAGGCACTACAGGCAAACACAAGGTCTTAGAGTTACGTTGTAGAACTCTATGTAAAATACCGTCTATAATTTTATAATTACTTGACACTTCACTATCGTCATTTAATTCCGAAACAATCGTTTGTAATTCAGGATCACGTTTCTGTTCAGCTTTTAACCACGTTTTAGACAATTCTAATAAGTTTACTCGTTTTTCCTGAACTTTTTCTAACAAGTTCACATTAGATAAAGGATTACGGGACAAAAAATCTACGTGAGACATTTTCTTTCCGTCTTTATAAACAATTTCAAAATCGAATGCTTGTAAGAAAGACGGTGGGCTTCTCTATCTATGAACTCGTGGTGTGAGGTCAAGCTTGTTACGTGTAGCTTGAAGAGAGTTACAATCAGTTACAACAGTAAATGTTCTGCACGGTAGAACACGGTGTAAGAAATGACGAAAATGTTTAATCGACTTGACCACTGCTAATGTTTCGAGCTCGTATGAGTGATAACGGGACTCGGGACCCGTCGTCCTTTTACTAAAATAAGCTACGACGTGCGAATAATCTTGCAATAAATCAATAACTTTGTCACGGTAAAGACCAGAAACGTCTGTGTTAATATTTTCAAAAGCTGTGACACTTTGACTGAAGTCGGTCATTAGATTAACTACATGATTCCTTTTCAAAATAAGACTGTTACTGTAAACTTAAACAGAAAATCCTTGTTTAATTAAATCTTGTCCAATCAATCATCGTATTGCATGGCATCATCTGGCACTACATGAAAAAGCAATTCAATAACAAAACGATCAATGGAAACTTGCGACAGTATCTGACATGTACGTACAGCATACATCGCCATTCCCAATGCCCATTAAAGTGACCACAGATGAAAAACGTTTTACCATAAACTTATTTGCAACACTTTCTTTAATCAGAGAACATTCAGCCCCAGAATCAAAATAAAAATAGAACGACTGACCGTTGTGAGTAAGGCGAGACGTGCCAACAGAACAGAGGTTGATGCGACGCCGCTGCTCCGCCGCCGCCGGGGACTCTCCAGCGCCGCCACCAGTAGCCGCCTCCGCTGCACACAGCGTAGAGATGTGGCCCATCTGTCCACATTTGTAGCATTGTGGAACAGGTCTCTTCTTAGGATCTTCTTTCTTCATGTCTTTTCTTATTGGATTTTGCATAAGTTGTCTCATTTTCTCTCGATTACAGTCTTGAATTCTATGGCCAATTTTCCCACAGCCAAAACATTTTGAGTCCATTATCTTAGGACGTTTCGACGCCTCTTGACCACTTCTAGGCTCTTCATTTCGGCGTTTTAAAAAGCTATACGCTTGCAGCTCTTTTTGTAGATCGTGACGTGTTTTAACTTCTGTAGTGCATGCAAGACGTCGCAGTCTTGGATCTTGTTGTGCCAATACAGCTAGCAGTAGAAACTGCAATGTGCTCGACGTCTACATTTTTCCATCGATTATTTAAGTGGTTCACCTGACGACTAGCATAGGCTCCATAATTTTCATTTTCTTTGATTGTCTCACTATAGAGTTGCATCAGTGTTGCGGCATGCGTTTCAACAGTTGAAAATCGGCTCAGGAAAATTGTTTTAAATTCCGCCCATGTCATTCCAGCGTAAGTTGCTTGCGACAGCCATGAAGATGCATTTCCTTTCATAGCTTTAGTTAGCGCAATAACAAGAGGGGGCCCTCTTCCCTGAAGTGGGGTTTCGTCTAGACACAACTCGGCGGTCGAACACCACGCCTGTGCATCGCAATCTAATTTTTCAGGATGAAATTCAGTGCTGCCTGAATTGCCACACTGCTATTCGTTGACGGGGACTGAATAGCACAGATGAGCGTACACAAATGTTAATTCTGCGCCTCGAACAATCTCTTCCATTCATGATCATTTTCGCGATTTTCATCACTTTGCACTCGCGAATTAGTCCCACATTGCACTCGCGACGTGTATCCCGCTTCTGATGTAGGAGCGGCCGAGCCCCGATCGTCATCAGACGGGTTTTGCATTATGACTGATTTTATAGTACTTCACTTTGTAGGCGACAAGGAAAACGCGCAAGGCAATTTTACAATGTGGTTATAATATTGTCCAAACTTATTAAACAGTAATAATGTCCAACTAATCTCTAAAATTAAACTGAATATAAATGTCCAAATAAAATCTAACACAATTAATTTTAGAAAGTCTTTGTTTTAACTTCTAATATAAGAACGGTAAACGAATCCGTGGGCCGCGCTCGGCAAAGGCTAAGAACAGAGTGCGGGGACTAGCTTTGCAGCCCCTCTCATAACTTAAGGAATTTTATCACCCACATAGAGAGCCGGCCCACGGCTACGTTCAGCGACATACCAAATTGGTGATGTCACCACCGTTCCCAGGGTATGTTCGACCCATGTACATCCACACGTCCTGTGCGATAAGGTGGCGATAAGCCCTTAACTTAAACAAATCGTTCGTGAGAACTGGGTAATTAAGATTCCAATAGGAGAAGCGAGGCGCCAGATTTCGCGCCGACAAATATATTAACAGTTCATTACTATTACATAATTTCGATCGTTCATCGGGTCCTTTGGGTATATCGTGGCAATAAGAATTTACAACTTAAAAAGAAATAAATAGTAAAAAAATCCACAAAGGGCGTAATATCGTCTAAAAACCAATAATCCATGAGTAAAAGCAGCGATGCGATTTAATTTGATAAATTCTTTCTTGATGCTAGTTTGTTATATGAAAAACCTCTCTGTGAAATTTTATTTTATTTTCACTAAGAGTCGCCTAGTCAGGTAGGCATCAATTTGGGTGATTTTTAAGGTTTGTACGAGTAAAAGGATATTGTTCTAAGCACTGTTGTACGGTAGTGCATAAACATCCTTGGGTTAGTGCAAACGGGCAATAGTCTCTTAAATACCTATGTAATTTTGGACCAAAAACTGTTTATTTCTATGGCATTGTGCTAAGTGAACTATACTGAAGAGTAACACAACATCAGTCACTACAGTACAAGTAATTCAATCGCATTAGACCTTAATTGAATAATGTAAGTCTTTGCTAAGCGAAGGAGCACACAATTTGCGAGGGGTGACCTCAACTAACAGTTCATCGTTATTATTTCTATAGACATTGGAAACAATAAAAGCTGAGTTCAAACAATATTGTAAGCATATTTACATAGGTGGAAAATGTATACCTATGACTATGATCGGTTATGTTGAAAGTTATTTATTGAACTTAATATGTATTTTTAGTCAGTCCTGAAACTCCTGAACAACTTTTCTGCGATTGTGTAGTGATCTTATTTTATAAAAGTCTAATTAATCCCCGACGAAAAAGAGGGGTGGTATAAGTTTGACGTGTGTGTCTGTCTGACTGTCTGTGGCATCGTAGCTCCTAAAAGGATGCGCCGATTTTAATCTAGATTTTTTTGTTTGCAAGGTGTCACAATTGAAAGTGTTCTTAGCTATGATCCAAGAAAATATCTTCAGCCATTTGAAGATTATCAGCTCTTTTCTAGTTGTTGAAAGGATTAAGTAAAGTTTTGCGGCGGCGGGGCTTTTTATTTCCTTAATTTGAATGTTATTTTGTATTTTACTTTATTACACAAATAAGTAATAGCTTGCGCAGTAACTTTTCTCTGCAAAAATGATTCTTATGTGTAGACGTTCATCAATATCGCTTCCATAACTGCCTCTAGTATTTATTTCAAAAGGTTTAAAATCTCAGCAATAAGGGAATTTTTTCGGCGAGTAAAAAAACTGTTTAGTTCTTTGACTGTGGTATCTCGGTTGGTACTCGTACCTCGGCACGTATCAATGTGTTTTCGATTTTCGAATTCATATGTACGTTTATTCGACGCTCTTACTGTGAAGGAAAACATCGTGAGGAAACCTGCACACACCTGCGAAGAAATTCAAAGGTTGTATGTGAAGTTGACCAACCCGCACTGGGCCAGCGTGGTCGACTAAAGCCTATTCACCCTGATTTCAGGCTCGATCCCTTCGATGGGGACATAATATAAGCTGTTAACAGGACTGTGGTATGAGATTTAAATAAAAAAATAAATACCAAAAAATTATGCAACCATTAGTAGTAACAACCCATGATAATACGATTCTCGGTTGCAGCACCGATCTTCTGTTTTTCGCATCATTACATCTCAGTTACAGCTGTTAAACAGTTTTATGTCCGAGCTATGAAACTCAATCAATACTGGAGTTGTTTACCGTCGGACGTCAGGCATTAACTGTGAAGTTCTGATCATAACATAACTCATCAGTGGCATTTCCAAGTTAGACAATAGCATTAAAAGAAACTAAATAGCTTTAAAACAAACTAACTTAAAGGGTGCCTGGTAGAAATAGTGCCGCCTTAGATATACTTGGATTGTTTTAAATTATTTTTTCTTGTGCTTTTTTAAGTGCCTTGAAGTATATTCTACTCTATTCTTAACAGCTTTAAAAACTACTTAAAGAGTGAGATGTCAACCTATGTTCCTTAAGGGGCTCTACCATGCTAAGTGGCGCCGCCACCCTTTAAAAAATAATAACTCGGAAAATAATATTTTTTTCAAAAATCCGGTCCACAGAACTGGAGTCGGGGTGCTGTAGGATATATAGAAGCAATCACATATGTTTATTATAGTTCAATGTAGTTATAGATAGAAAAAATGCGAAAAGTGGCCGTTTTTCGCAAATTTCCTATCTCTAACTACAGCGAGATACAATAAATAAAGTTAATAGCTTCTATACATATATCCTACAGCACCCTGACTCCAGTTCTGTGGACCAGATTTTTGAAAAATTGATTATTTTCCGAGTTATTATTTTTTAAAGGGTGGCGGCGCCACTTAGCGTGGTAGGGCCCCTTAAGGAACATAGGTTAAGGCAAGTTGTTTAGTTTCATGGGCACTACTACTAATGTTAGGTACGGATAAACAACCAGTTTTCACGGTGTATTAGCACTATGGGTATAGTGACTCACTCCACTATACATTACTATACATACAATTATGTACTAACACGTCTGTTTTGTACAGTAGCCAGCACGTGCGGCTGGACATGTCGACCTTGAGAGCGCCCGTATTCTGTAGCGGTAGGGGTGAATTTTGTACTGCGAATTTCCAACCGCAGGTGCTGGCTTGTGTACGATAGTATGAGCGTCAAGTGTGCCGATCTTTATATGTGGGAAACCCAGTTACATCTCGGTTATATTTTATGACACGAATTGTCGTAACTACAAAGGCTATATCGCATTATGTCATTTTAACATTTTTAATGGGTGTAGCACGATCAAATTAAAATAAGATAGTTTATTGCTTTTTCAACAGATGTAGTCTGTTAGGGTTATTCCCGTTGTCCCCTACAGAGTCATCCCCCGCGGGGGACAACCGGAATGATTCTGGATGATGATTCGGGGATGAGATGTAGAGGACAACGGAAAAAACCGGTCTGTTAGCGTGTTTCATTTTTTCGCTTCGAATAAAAGATATAGTTAAAATAGGACATTTTGCATGGTCGACTAATTTCTAATCTGGATTTTAAATAATTTTACAATGCATGTGCTCGAAAAGAGCGTTTTCTAAGCAGCCAAACAGTGCGGAAAGTAGCACTTTTCCGCACTAGTGCTTTTTACTTTTCAGTTTTTTTTTATTTTTGCTCAACCTGTCATTCAGCCACAACCTGACATTTCAGTTTTTGAGATATTTTTACAAATTACTCAATTACCAATCGTTACTAATATAAAGGGAACAATTAAAATAACAATTCAATAAACGCGTTTATAATTAGTATAATAAGGTACTTTAGAAATTATTTTTTATTGATAAATTACGTTCAAATATTAAATAAAAAATTTCGTGGCTGAATACATTGAATGCACATGCGCAGTAGATAATATTTTCAGCGCGCATGTATTTAAGAAGCCCGCCATTTTATAACGCCTTTTTAATATATTTAATTGTTTGTTTTCTTGCACAATGCATAGTAAAATCTTGTATGATACACGTGCGAAAGATGATTTCCGACTCGTGTCGGCTTATACACTCATCGGAAATCACATACTTTCCGCACTAGTATCATAAATAGCTATAATCATATCCTACTAATATTATAATGCGAAAGTTTGTGACCATGGATGTATATCCAAACATCCTTTTGTTACTCTTTCACGCAAAAACTGCTAAATGAAACTTTAAAATAATATAGCTTATACATCAGAATAACACAACTAAAGGCTACCTTTTACCGCGGTAATATCCCTCATTCCCACGGGAAAAACTTAAAGCGCGGGCGGAGCCGCGTGGGACTTGATATTTGTTGTTTTTTATGGCTATTAAATATTGCCTAACTAAATGTATGGACGTATATAGAGTTTTATCTTCTAACTATCGAAATTACTTAATTTAAGTATTACTGCATATTATCCTGTTTGTTAATTACTTTACATTTCTAGGTACAGGTCTACGTAGAATCATGGTTTTGCGGTGGAATTAATCAGCTTTTATAGTATTACAATGATTCCTTATTTTTCCTTGTTTGTGTGTATGTTTTCATTTTCATTATCAGTTCACTCATAGCCTATTCAATGAAAAATATCCTAAAATATATTGAGCAGATTTTGATTAACCGCACTGGCCCAGTTTGAGAGCGTGTACAAAAATTTCATGTGGAATAAAAAAAAGGTGTCAAGTAGGTATTGAACTGTGTCTCTTAGTTATGATGCTCTAACTTAAAGTTAAAAACCATATGTCCCTTTTACGTTTTTAGGAAAGGAAAGGGACAGGTGATTGTCAACTTAAATTTAGAGACGTCAAACATCGATTTTACGCGTAGTTCGCACTAGTTGAGCAGGCATTTAAAAACATCCTGAGTCAATTACAATTGACAGCTGCGCTTCTTAATCTAAATATCATTCATTCAAATTTAAATTCATTCATCTTCCATCCTTTTCGATTCCCAAATGAATGAAAGAGACTAACAACTTAAATTTAGAGATTTTAGCGGCCACACCAGTATTAAGCCCATTGTCAACCTTTTGCACAATGAATCTTCCCGATCAACTGTATCCCAGTAAATCTCCCATCGATTGGTTCCCGAGTGCACTGGCATGCCAGTTATAAATAGGCGAGTCAGGTGTGTCACGCGGTACGACCGCTGGCTGGATACGTGCCAACTATTGTGTAAGGTAAAGTCTGTGACTAGGCGCTTCTGCGGCGTCTGCAGATGTTTTTATCTGTGGTATGGTGTACATTGAATCGTGATGGCATAAGAAAGTGATGTCAATCATGTCTTGGTGCTTCATCTATAACAATCTCTCTCTTAATTTTAAGGGCTGTGCTCTTGTCGTCGGTGGAGTATTCACCAATCTTTTATATTCTCTGCCAGCCGTTTCCGCCGAAACCCTAATTAAAAGTTCAAGTTCAAGTTCAAAATGTGTTTATTCGAAGTAAGATTTTACAAATCACTTTTCGACGTCGAGGAGAGTTCACGAATTGGCTGTCTTCTGTGGAGAAGAACTCTCCGGAAGAAACTCCACAGGCGAAAACTAAAATTATAACCAAAAAAAAACAACTGGCAATCGACCAGAGCAGACCAGTCCCCCCAAGCAGCACCACGTTCACGGGTTTGAAGTATGGGTCAGCCATCGCCGGGCTCTACCATATTAGAGGGAACCTAACGATCCGGCGCACATGCCACCGCAAATCAGGACACTTTAGTGAGCATGAATACTCAGTCAGCCAGATGTTGTCACGACAATCTAATTAATGGCTTCCCAATTGCATAGTCGATTCGCACTACAATGTTGCACAATTACGTAGTTTTTACAAACAAATTTTATTAAGGACTGTGTTTCCCGTGTCGAGCTGGAGTCTCATTCCGCCAAATCCGCCGAAATTATAACCCAATCTGTACTTTATATTTTACCTAATGTAGGTACAAATACTCCTCTTGGTTTGCCCTTACCTCTCTTGCCCTCAATTTTCCTTTCCGTGATCTATTCATTCCTTATAAACGGATCGTGTCTTATCAGGTGGTCAATCATGTTTCCTCTCCGGTTCTCTATCATAATATACATATAAAACAGGTGGAATTTTGTACTGCCACCTGGAGGGAAAGTACTCTTAATTCTGTAGATATAAAATTCTGCACAAACATAACACTCCTTTATTTTTGAAAGGAAAGAAAACTGTAAGGATTTTCGAAAATTCGTTCGCTCACCCGGGAATCGAACCGACTAAAATCTGTAAGAATTACACGCTGTGATTGTATTGCATCGATCGTTAGGGTCAATTTAAAGGATGCAATCTCTCCGAGCTAACAAATTTAGTAAATAAAATTGAATAAGAGGAAAACTATGAAATCTGGACCTATAAATGTAATGGGTCAAGTTAAAGTAATTTTACTTCAAGATCAATCTGTTTACTTATGTTAGTAATTAATAATTTAGGCATTACAAAAAACCTGTAACCTTTTATAGTTTTGTAAAAATGCAATGGGCATATTATAGGTGCAAAATTGTGATGTTTATGGCGCTTATTTTTAGAATTATACTGTTTAAAAGGTAAAAGGGTTTCATTCAGTTCAAAAGAACTAATCGGTTTTCTCGTATTTAAAAGTCCAGAAGCAAGTTTCTAATTTTTACTTTGCTCAAATTAAAAGATAGTCAAGCAAGAAGCAATGTACTTAAAACTTCGTATAGTTAAATATCCAACACCGCAGAACATATTCACAGTCTAAATAATTTTAAGTACAGGAAAATCTTGTTTCTGTGTTAGACTAACAGGTAAAATCAGCATAAGTTGATAAACAATAACCAATCTATCTTTATAATAAAACTGTAGAGGTCGAAAATCTGTACATATAAAAAAAGAACTAGAAAAGAAGAACTGAAACTTTGCTTTGCTTTAAGAAACCAAAAAACCAAAAAATAAATGGATTTTCCCGTAAAAACTCATACTAAAATGTCAATTTTAGTATTGTGCGTCGTGAACTTTTTCGAATGAAATGATTTAAAAATCACTATAAAACCGTCATAATAATAATATTATAACAAAGCTATGCACTTGTAGTGCTGATTGTACACTGAAAATAGTAAACGTAGGAATTACTTTTCCAATAGTAAACAACGAGCAAGTATATAGAGCAGTAACTGCCGTCACAATAATATTATGAACACCGTGAGATTGTTGTTCGTAGGTTTGTTTTGTTTCTTTGACAGCCAGTGCTAAGTGAACGCGAACAGACGTAAAGAAATTCATGACTGACACATTATGTTCAATTCAAATAAAGCCTGACCAAAGAAATATGACACCTGCTCTGGGGGCGCCACGTGTATATTTTTACGACTATGGCAACAATTTCCCTTATAAAATTAGTTCCTCTGAAATTCCGCAATATGGCGAGGTCATTTTCTTTGGTCGGGCTTTACTAAATATAATAAATGCCATTGTAAAAGAAAAAAAAAACATGCTCTTTTTTATTTATTTTTCTAATATTTACCTATATAGTATATTTTATAAATATATTTACGTATACTACAGTATAATTTTTTGTTGTTGTATTGTTGTATTTTCTTTAATGTCAATGTTATGCATCTTCAATGTTTCCTACATTGCAAGGTTTCCTGGAAGATATTTGCTTTAAGCAATAAGATCGCCTTTTGCCTAACACTGCTGCCTGAACATAAAAAAACTTACCGATGTTGTTATAAAACTGATGTTGTTTGCGTGCAAATAAGTATTTATTTGTATGGTATTGTATGCATTGTAATGGAATGTGAAGTATTTTCTAGAGTTTTCATTTCTTTTCTCTAAATCATTTCAATTTAGAATAGTGCAGATTTATGTAAATTTATTTTTAATTTTAATGAAATGTATGACTTATAAACTTTGTAACTTTACGTTGGAAGCATAAATGTTTATTCAGGCCCTGACACTTGCCTGACATTTACTAAGTTTATTTCGGTTTAACTAGTTCTAGTAAGTGTAGGATTTAACCAAAAATATTACCGTTGGACATTAACTACCTAAAGTTCAGTTTTACCATAATACTGTAGTTTTAATACTGTAGTCGCTAGTAAAAGAGCCAAACGTTATTTATGATAGAGGCCTTTTCTAATGTTTATTTTTTATCAAATCTGTTCAGTAATAAATACACCGATTATATAAAATTTTACACAAAGAGAATCGATCATTTGTCATTGGTTTTATGCTGATTGAGGTCAAGTAAAAATAGAGCATTATTTTATTGTTTAGTAAAATAAAAACAATACAATACAATACAATGCAATACAATATAATATTCTTTATTGACACCAAAATAAACAGTACACAAGAAACATTTACTGAAATAAACATATAATGTGTGGATATCTCACACACGGCCATCTGACCCCAAACTAGGAAAAGCCAAAAAAAAAAGCAAGGCAAACACAAGGTGTTCACCACACGAATGTTTGCCCTGGGCGGGATTTCAACCCGCAACCCTGTATGCTCCTGGCTGCTTTGAAGGCAGACTACCAACTAGGCTACGGGGCCGTCAAGTATTTGACTATCAATCAAGTCTTTCGGCTATTTAGCGTTATTATACTCTATCAAGTTTTGGCTCGCTGTCATTGAATGCGAATTCCTTTTTATTGGCTGTATTGTTACTAGACTTTTGGCGCCAGATATTGTCACATTCACAATCACGAGACTCACGTGCACATTCTTTTGATGTTTTATAGTGGGTCCATAACCTTATTTATCATACTTAGTAGTAGCTTCGTGTTAGGCCTGCCATTTATGCAGTTTTAGCTAATTTCATGACCTGACTGAATAAAGTATAAATATAGATACTATAAAGTATAACTTTTTTACAACGCGAATGTAGAGTAGCAATATGAATAGTAACACTTTTGAGAGATGGTACCGTTTTTCGTAGTTTTTCATTATATACCTACCTATATGTGTAGGAATCTCTACTACTAGCTTTCCGCCCCGCGACTCCGCCCGCGTTGAATTCATATTTTTCCTGTGGAAATGAGGAATTTTCCCGCGGTAAAAAGTAGCCTATGTCTTTTCTTAAGGTTTATTCTATCTTAATACAAAATTTCATTAAAATCGGTTTAATAGTTACAGAGCCTATTATTGTATGCAAACAAACAAACAATCAAATCTTCCCTAATATTAGTAAACTTTAAAATATTATGTAGAAGGGGCAGATGCAGTGCCAAACGTTGGCATTATGAACATCTTCCTACAAGGGTTATATTTCCAGTAGTAAAAGTAACAAAAACGAAGTATTTTTTTAATTTAGTCGCATTAGTGTAATGATTCCAATAATTTTGACAAATAATGAATGAATGTATGGTTAGTTGATTCACACACAACCATTGAATTTCTTGCCTGTCTAGTTCTCACGCTATATTTTCCTTTACTTGTCGGAAAAAACGTACACATGGGTTCAAAATTCTAAAACAAACTTGTTAATGGCAGGATTCTAGTTTCAAACTAGAGCGGTGTCATCTATTCGTACTTTTCGTAGCGTATTTAGCGGATCATCATCATCATTTATTACTTTATTTATTACTAAGGGGTGTTGTTCTTGATATTTTTTTTATGGAAAAAGCTTGCTCTTTTTTTTTAATTCTATATTTAAAATTATTCCAAATTCAATTTGTTTTTGAGACAAACTTTCATGAAGTCTTTTTTTTGTTAAAAAAATTAAATACTAGCTTGACTCAGAAGTGGAAAAAGCGAAAATTTTCTTAGGCTGTATGTAACAAAAGAATTTTCTTTTTTCGTGTGCTAATACTAACCAGAAGCCAAAATGTGTACTATTACACATCAGACATCAGTGAACATTGTAACAGGCCGCGTTCCATTACACGCAGCGTAATGACGGTCATCATCGCTTGATGAGCAGATCACTCCGGACGTGACGTCACAAACAATGGACAAGGACGCTGGTAGCCATCACTTTTTGCGCTTTTCGAATTTCGAATTGTTTTGATGTAGTTTTTGAGTTGAATGTCAAAGTCAGTTTTTTCTATAGCAAATCACTATCACATAGTTACACTATGACATCAAAATGAGTTGCCTTTTTTCTTTCTGAGGTGTTTGAATTTCGAAATGCGCCATTATAATAAAATGAAGAACGTCGTCGACGTTTACAAAAAGGGAATCACAAACAGGATAAATAATTTTTAATTTAAAACACGAAACTGTGACTCCTTCGAATCCATTGAAAGGGAGGTATTGCCTTAATCCCTGATTACAATTGTTTTTGATTAGACTGGTGAACGCTTTATACTACCAATTCCTTGGTCTCCTTTCCACTTACTAATCTTATTTAAATCAGCTCATGGCACACAGACACAGGTCAAAGGAAGATTTTCTGACAGCTTAAAAATAAAAAAAAGAAACGAGCGTTCTTTAAGATTTCCACAGATGACGCAAGTAAAATAATGTGAACAGTGAGATTCATTGTAGACTTTTTAACTTTTTTTAGTCGGATTGTACCTACATGGTTCTGACTGAGATTAATATTAACATAATTAGTTTATTAATTTGAATGTTTTCTTACAATCCAATACAATCAATACAATACAATATTCTTTATTGACACCAAAAATGAACATTACAAAAGAAACATTTTTAAACAAATACAAGAGTCAAAGGGCGGCCTTATTGCTAAGTTGCTTCTGTATTTACTACCTCACTATTTACTAGTGCCATGACATGTGTTGAGCTGTTTTGTAAGGTACCTATTTTTTCTTAATTTTCCACTGGAAAACTTCCCATTAAAAAAAAAAGATTGGAATTCCTTGAAATTTGAATTGAAATGTAGTAATTATCGTGCACGTGTGCGTGTGCGCTATTATGGTGGTGTTTGGCCGTCCTTGCGCAGGCGCGGTTCCGTGAAAGGCGATTGGTTGTGCGTGCCGCTAGTCAGCTGTTGCCGTGAATGGTCGTGATAAAGCTTTAAGCCGGCTCTACATTCTCCACAAAACTACACGAAACATGCCAAATACGAGAGTGTACCCCCCTGGTATTGGCCTATATTCGCGTTGTCTCACGTATAGTGGCCCTTCGACAAAAGTTTAGGCTCTCGGCAAAACTCCATAATGTGGAACGGGCTTTAGAATAGCTGTCCTTCAGTTGGTAAAAAATATAGCATTACTTCTTAATTTATTATCATCTGATAGGCTTTTTACGGCTCGAAAATAAAGTAGGTAGGTAATCTAAATCACAATGGAATTTCTTCTTTCCTTCCTTAGTGAGGCGTCTGTAGTTTACAATGACCAAATCTAAAAAAATATGTTGGCCGAGAGCCATGTGCGAGTCTTTCAAGTAGGTACTTTCAACTTGACATTTCTTCTACACAAATTACTCGTCGGTTTTTATATGGATTTTAAACAGTATTTTTTTTATGTATTACATACAAAGATCAGTGCAGGACTTTCGACAAAGACCCAAATATGAATGCCCTTACAACATCCTGATTAACATCCGCAACAAAGTAAAATTTTTCACAATAAAATAATGTAATTAGCATAAAAAATAAATGAACAAAAGAATGAAATAAATATGTTTGAACTTTCATGTAGGTTTTACATTTTTATTCATCGGTAAATAATAATTAATTCCAATGGTATATCAAAACATGGTACAAAAGTTACGTTCTCAAGAAGATGCATTTTGTTAATTACCTATATTATATATTAATGCTGTATTAATTGTTATTTATAAAATCCTGACTAATGTCAATCATGTTAATATATTATATGTAATAGTAATAAATAACGTTAGACAAATTTTAATTCTGATCAAAATTTGCATGCCTATTAAACTGAATACAAGCACTACCTATTTAAAAACTTATAAGAACTGTAATAACTGTGGTATTCTTGCAAATAAACATATCTGTTTTCTGAGTTCAAACCTAGACAGAAATGTGAAATATCCTAGCTACGTCTATTGCCGCTCCCAACTCGCTCGGAGAAGGCAACTTTTATGGCCTCAGAACAGCGATAAAGATACTAAAATTAGGGCATAAAATGGCGATAAGGAAAGCGTACGGGTGACAATGCGCGGGCGACGCGCGACTCGCTATTAGCGCGCGCGCCACCCGTGACCATTGCCAAGGCCGACTAATGTACGCAGCGTTTTCTTTAGGGTACCCCATGTTGAAAAGACAACCCAAAGTCAAAGACTCAAAGTTCATTGGAGACTTTTTTGGCAAAATGTAAGAGAAATTTACAAAGGGGATACAAGGAAAATATCTGTTAAAGAAAGAAAAACTATAGAGAAAGACGTTATATATAGACACTGGGCGGTCACTCCATACAGAAAACGCGTTTGACAAGCTACTTCTTTTTGAATATCAATTCAAGTCAGTGGAGCTAGGCGCTATGTAAAACACCCCGAACACCACCGGCGGCGGAGTCCCGCGGCGCCTGCGGGGTGCGGGGCGTGGGGCACTATATCGGGCGGAAAGTCATTTTAGCGCGGGGGGGTGAGTGTCCTTTCTGTACATGAAAAAAAAGACACTGTATTTGCAATAAGTTTGCTATAATAACAAAATTCTTCACAGATTTATTTCCCTTGCGGAACCTTGAACATTAAAATCTAATTACCCCTGTCTCTTTTCTTCCGGTAACCATTTGTTTGTATGTAAATGAGCCGAGGCAGATGTTAGATGATTTTGTTTTTCTCGTAATGGCCTTGTGAATTTTTATTCTGCCTTTGAGCGAAAAATGATTCGTGGAAAGGCAATTGTTTTCTTCACAGGGGCTTTCGCTTCTGATCTTGGGTAAGCAGTATTTAATGATAATAATACTAAATTAAAAAAATTAATAACACCCGACACAAAACAGTTATTTGATCCTTTCAACAACTAGAAAAGAGCTGATAATCTTCAAATGGCTGAAGATATTTTCTTGGATCATAGCTAAGAACACTCTTGATTGTGACATCTTGCAAACAAAAAAAATACTACACAATGTTACAAAAAAATACTAGATTAAAATCGACGCATCCGTTTAGGAGCTACGATGCCACAGACAGACAGACAGACACACACGTCAAACTTATAACACCCCTCTTTTTCGTCGGGGGTTAAAAAGCGTTTGTTGTATCTTCTACTTATTTTATTGCCAACTATATTCTCGTTTTAATTTTTTTTTTGAAGATTTTTATCCTACGCTGTTGCTGTTACTGTCTTACTTCATCGTCATTTAAACTAATACGACGCTCATTTAGATACGAGTATAATTTATACGTTTCATATGATTACGAAACATTGTATTGCATCGTAAGTAGGTACTCTTTATATAAAAAATAATAATATTTATTTACGTTTAGATGATAGAAAATATGACGATTCACAATTTTCATGATTGTGCATAACTACATTGTGGTAACGATAATTTCGATCAACTGTGATTTCTGACAACATTATTGTAAGCATTATAACAAGTATTTATGTTACTTAGCACGCAAATTCATTTGCTACCTGTAGTTGCTACCTGTACTCATGATTGTCCTTTATTTTATACTAGCTTTACGCCGCGGCTTCGCCCGCGTTATCAGTTTTTCCCGTGGGAATGAGGCATTTTCCTGCGGTAAAAGGTAGCCAATGTTACTCAGGGTGAATGTAGATTTCTAATGGTGAAAGTATTTTTGAAATCGGTTCAGTAGTTTTTGAGTTTATTAATTACAAACATACACACACACAAACATACAAATCTTTCCTCCTTATAATATTAGTAGGTATAGGTATGAAGTATGATAGGACAAACAGATCTATCTATTTCTTTGGGTGTAAATACGTAAACAGCCTTATGATATCCCCACCGACCGAGTCTAAATATTTGGTTTTCACATATGTTAGGACAGTGCAAAAGTTTCAACATAATATCTGAATGTTCAAAAATAATAACTGTGTCTTTGTTCTAGTAAACTTTTCCGTACAAAATGCCATCATTATTTCTCCTTGTAAACCTACACCGTTTTTACACAGTAAGAGAGACACAGCCTTCGTCGGGGTATCTGGTGTCGCTCTGTTTCAAAGGCGATGGTCGTTTTATGTCCCTAGCGCGGATATAACGACTCACCTATATTTCCGCATCTAAAATGAGAGGTTTAAAATCTGCACAAAGGAAAGTCGCGACAAGTTCGAGTTGCGAAAGCTCACAATGTTTACAGGTGAAGAATTTAGCGATTCGTCTTTTTGATCGAAGTGATTTTCTGTTCTGCTCTGTTAACAGCTCATATTATGTCCCCACCGAGGGGTTCGAGCCTACTCTGAAATCAGGGTGAAGTGATTTTACCGCTCAACAATGGTATGTCTTCAAAGAAAATGAAAAATTTAAAATAAATATTATGTCAGGTCATAGAAAAAATCAAACAACCTTTCGTATGGGTTGTGGTAACAGATGTTAAGAAACTATTCATTGGTGCCATATTCCGAGCAGAGAGCGCCGAGAGTCCTTTGCCCAGCAGTGGGACACACAGGAATAAGATAAGATTTCAAAATATTTTCAATAAACTGCTAATGATTTACAAATCAAAACATAAAATAATTCCATTATTGTTTAGCTGCCACCGCTCTGTCACATTTACTGATACTTAAATTTCGCGTTAGATATTAAATATTTAAATGCTATTCCAGTCAACATAAGCGTAGATATAAATTTCAAATCAACTTTAAAATATGCGCAAAGTTTTATGCCTTTTCGTTCACATTCTTTTATTATTATGTTGGTACTTTCTTAGAAGAGTTTTTGCTTGTCTGAACACTGTTTCAAAACTTTTTTTTTGTGTATCAAGTTTCATATTTCATTATTAGAGAAGTAGATGGATAACTAAGAATAGGACGAATACGTACTTTAATTAGCTTACTACCAGCTCCACCGTTGGACTAAATCTTTCCCATGATCAGGTTTTTTTACAATAGTTTCCAAACTTGAAAAGCGGTTTGGGTTTTCACATTTCAAAACCAGTCCGAGCTGTTACAGTTATCATGAAACACTAAGCTATAAGATCTTACCCCCCCTAAACTAGCGTGTTTTGAGCGTCGGCTCAAAATCATAAGTGTCCATCTTTTGTTTCACTCCTAGTCTTGCTGCCTATGAATGATTGTATAGTATGCACGACCCACGATGACGACGCTCGAAAGTCCCTAGTGTGGGGAGTCTAATCAAAGCGCTATAAAAAACCCGCCTTAGTGAAATTTCCTTCTATTCAATAAGATGAGAGTATTGACTGTGGGGCCTCCTTGGGGGAGGCCTTTGTCCAGCAGTGGACGTCTTTCGGCTGATGATTGACTGTCACGACAAAATTATATCTTGTCACTCGTGAAACATCATGCTAGCCTGCTTCCCTGGACTGGTTAAAAAAGCAAATCTTTACGATCGAATGTTGGGCCTTGACTTGAAAACTATTGAGATACAAAAACGTTTAAAAGTTGAAAAAAAGTAACTATTTATACTTACTATTCATCTGACTTGCGAAATGCTCAAATTAGTTTTGGTCGCTTACAAAAGGAAGACTTAAATTTCTACTGACACTTTTAGTACTTCCAGTGAAGTTTTCCAGCTAACTTGTGATATCATTATCTTTAGCAGATGGCGCCACGATCGATCTAAACTAGACCTGTTGCTTCAGGGTGCTCCACTAACCTCGAACAACCCTCCCCTACCCCAAAGCAAATCCTATCTTATCTTACCTACCTAAGCTTCACTTTTCTTTGTTATCCTTACACACAGCCTCCAGATGTCAGCCTATCTTCATGCATTAGACTTTGAAGTGTATATCCGTGACAATAGGACGGAGTTTTGTGTGTCGGATAAAGTAATTCATATGAATGAGAGTCGTCTGCAGAATAATGTTGAAATATGGCGCCTGATGATGTGAGTTCTATTATTTTCCCTTTGTCTGCCGTCTGATTGGATGTGGTATTTATCAGTTGAGGGTTACGAGCAATTTCTAAGCAAAAAGTTTTGTACTATAGTGTTTACTACGTTGTTCTTTTATTATTTTGGAATCATTCTTTATTGAGAGATGTTTCAAGTTAAACCCGGTTTACAATTTTTAGTAGCCTATTTTGTTACTTTGCTGGGCAAAGGCCTCCCCTCCATTACGCCATGCATCACGATCAAATACCAATAATAAAATGCTTGCTGATATCCTGTGGGTTTTGCTTGAGGTTTACTCACCTCACAAACCCTGGTATCTGAATTATTGAGCCACCTAAGGCTCCTGATATGGCTCGTCTACCCGACTACATCTGTAGATCGTAAGCTGTACATTCCTTCTGAAGCACAGAATTATTCCTTTATTTTATTTTTCCCTTTCCTTTATTTTATTCAGTCTGCAGTGTCCTAAACATAAGGTCCTAAGTGGAAAACGTCTCAGAAAAATAGGTACATTAAAACTGGCCAGTGCTTTTCATATCATACTAATATTATAAAGAGGAAAGATTTGTATTTGTGTGTGTGTGTGTGTGTGTATGTTTGTAATGAATAAACTCAAAAGGCTACCTTTTACCGCGGGAAAATGCCTCATTTCCACGGGAAAAATCTGTTAGCGCGGGCGAAGCCGCGGCGGAAAGCTAGTCACTAATTGTAAATTCCTTTTATAAAAACAATTTATTAGTTCTAGCATGCATTTCCCAATAGCATGCAAAACAATGTTTGATACTTGTTCAAGCAATGCGTGACTCGCGCTCGTACAAGACTTCTCACGCTATTCACACCTCGTTTGATGCCATCCAAACGATCTTGATACTTGCCAGTCATGTCACTATTAAGGTAACTCGGTGGCGCAATTGAGACTATAATCTTTTGTCGTAGTTATGAATATACAAAGCTGTTGGTTTTTAAAGCGTTATTCAATTTTCTTCCGGTATATTAAGTATTTTGTTTACCAATAAATTTTTATGACAAAAACTGGAAAGACATAAATATCGCCACCACTAATTATACTACGCTTTAACTTTAGAACTTTACGTAAATTTTCTCAACTTGAAAAAAAGAAAGCTAACTTTAAATATAATCAATCATGACTGTATGGACACGCGTGATGATACACGACTCGAGATAGTTTTGTTGTCTCTACTTGCATCCTATCAGAGGAAATTTCAATATGACGGATTTCTCACAGCTTTTCTGATTTAAATTTGAGATAATCTCTTGTCACAATCCTTCATGCTACCGGGGCAGGACGGCAGGATAGTGTTATTATTACATGCACGGAGATCGCGATTTTCTTTGCGCCCGCGCACCGCACGCTTTCACGACACGAGCAAAGCGCACACGACTGATTGCTCAATGCGGATAGTACAAGCGTTTTAGAATAGCGGCAATATCTAGCGATCACGAAAGTTGAGCAACCGAACGAACGGTCAGATGTGGGATGGGTGACCAAAACTGTTAGTTAAGTGTGGTTAAGTTATTAGTACCAAAATAGCGATCGGTCTATTTAAATTACAGGGACACCGTTAAACGAAGATATATCAGCGCGGTTTTACTGTGTGTGCGTGTGAACTTCTATGAGAATGTATATTACTTAATTGTTATTATGTATCAACATGTATTATAGTTTATCATCATCATCATGACAACTGAAAGACGTTACAGTTCCAGCTAGGTAAAGGCTTACCCCAAAGATTTCCACAAAGACCGGAACTTGGCCCGCTTCCAGCGGCTTCCCGCAACCCTCATCATATCGATCCCAACATTAGCCGTTGTCAGTTCTACACGCCTCGCGTCGTAAAGCTTATCCTTCGGGCTATGTCGGTGACTTTGATCCGTCTGCGTATCTTAACATGCTTCATTTCTAAAATTCAAAATCATTTATTGCATTCCATATGGTGGAAAAGGATATTAAGCTGCTCCCTCACCGGGAGCATTCGCGTGTAATGTAACGTTACAGATTTGAGCATTACATCAGTGAAGAAGGAGAACCGAGCATTACAATGCGCACCTTGTAATGATACAAAACGGGCATACATCAGTGAAGGAGGAGAACCGAGCATTACAATGCGCACCTTGTAATGATACAATGTGTAATATCTTGATACAACTTGTAACATCAATGCGCTTCACTTCCCATGTACCTAATGCTCAAAGTCGAATCTATATATTACACTAGCTGTTGCCCGCGGCGTCGCCCGCGTATATAAAGGGTCAGTAGCCCTGAGTTTAGTTACTACGAAAATCTATGTTAAATTCCGACTTATTTAAAATGGATGGTTTGTGAACGCAGAATATAAATTTGATCAAGTGCCATACGAAGATTTTATTTTCTCCTTATAAATTTTAACCCCTATTGCATGCAACCCTTGTGGGTTTGATTTATTTACTGTCAAATATAATCCTGCAAACCTCCCAGAAATTTTTCTATTTATACTCTAAGCCTGCAAAGTTTCAAGTCAAAACGACCAACAAATTTTTTTTCTCCATACAAATTTTCCACCCCTATCTTAACCCGTTGAGATTGTTTGTCGGAAAAATCTCGAAACACGTATTAGTTTTTTAAACGACTTCAGAAATGAAGTCGGTTAAAAAGAGGAGTTTCTCAATTCGACCGTATATGTATATGTTTTTTTTTATATTAAATATTGTCCAAGGATTTTTTTTTCATACAAACTTTCAACCCCTATTTTCACCCTTAACGGTTATTTGTCGAAAAAATCCCGAAACACGTGTTCATTTATTTATTGTCAAGTATAACCCTGCCAAGTTTCAAGTCAAAACGTCCAACGATTTTTTTTTCTTCATACAAACTTTCAACCCCTATTTTCACCCTTAACGGTTATTTGTCGGAAATATCCCGAAACACGTGTTCATTTATTTATTGTCAAGTATAACTCTGCGAAGTTTCAAGTCAAAACGTCCAACGAATTTTTTTTCTTCATACAAACGTTCAACCCCTATTTCAATCCTTAGGGGTTGTTGGTCGGAAAAATCCTGAAACATGTGTCCGTTAACTTATTGTCATGTATAACCCTGCCAAGTTTCAAGTCAAAACGTCCAACGATTTTTTTTTCTTCATACAAACTTTCAACCCCTATTTTCACCCTTAACGGTTATTTGTCGGAAATATCCCGAAATACGTGTTAATTTTTTTTAGTCAAGTATAACCCTGCGAAGTTTCAAGTCAAAACGTCCAACGAATTTTTTTACTTCATACAAACTTTCAACCCCTATTCCAACCCTTAGGGGTTGTTGGTCGGAAAAATCCTAAAACATGTGTCCGTTAACTTATCGGCATGTATAACCCTGCGAAGTTTCAAGTCTAACCGTCAAACTAATATTTTTTCTTCATACAATCTTTCAACCCCTTTTTTCACCCCTTGGGTGACGATTTTTGAAAAATCTCCGCTTATCTCATGTTTACGTCACCCAAGATTTTTTTTTGCCAGTTTTTACCTTTCTAGGTATAGCGATTCGGGCTGGGCGTTTATACGAATTTTTTTCTTCCTACAAACTTTCAGCCCCTATTTTCACCCTTAGGGGTTATTTGTCGGAAAAATCCTGAAACACGTTTTCGTTTATTTATTGTCAAGTGTAACCCTGCAAAGTTTCAGATCAATATCTGCAACTATATTTTTTTCCCCATACTAACTTTCAACCCCCATTTCTTCCCTTGAGTAACTATTTGCGAAAAATCCTGAAACACGTGTTCGTTTATTTATTGTCAAGTATAACCCTGCAAAGTTTCAAATCAATATCTGCAACTAATTTTTTTCCCCATACTAACTTTCAACCCCCATTTCTTCCCTTGGGTAACTATTTGCGAAAAATCCTGAAACACGTGTTCGTTTATTTAATGTCAAGTATAACCCTGCAAAGTTTCAAATCAATATCTGCAACAAATTTTTTTTCTCCATACTAATTTCAACCCCCATTTCTTCCCTTGGGTAACTATTTTCGAAAAACCCTGAAACACGTGTTCGTTTATTTATTGTCAAGTATAACCCTGCAAAGTTTTAAATCAATATCTGCAACTATTTTTTTCCCCATACCATCTTTCAATCCCCACTTCTTACCTTGGGTAACTATTTTCGAAAAATCCTGAAACACGTGTTCGTTTATTTATTGTCAAGTATAACCCTGCAAAGTTTCAAATCAATATCTGCAACTAATTTTTTTGTCCCATACTAACTTTCAATCCCCATTTCTTCCCTTGGGTAACTATTTGAGAAAAATCCTGAAACACGTGTTCGTTTATTTATTGTCAAGTATAACCCTGCAAAGTTTCAAATCAATATCTGCAACTATTTTTTTTTTCCCATACTAACTTTCAACCTCCATTTCTTGCCTTGGGTAACTATTTTCGAAAAACCCTGAAACACGTGTTCGTTTATTTATTGTCAAGTATAACCCTATAAAGTTTTAAATCAATATCTGCAACAATTTTTTTTCCCCATACTAACTTTCAATCCCCATTTCTTCCCTTGGGTAACTATTTGCGAAAAATCCTGAAACACGTGTTCGTTTATTTATTGTCAAGTATAACCCTGCAAAGTTTCAAATCAATATCTGCAACTAATTTTTTTTCCCCATACTAACTTTCAACCCCCATTTCTTCCCTTGGGTAACTATTTGCGAAAAACCCTGAAACACGTGTTCGTTTATTTATTGTCAAGTATAACCCTGCAAAGTTTTAAATCAATATCTGCAACTTTTTTTTTTCCCCATACTAACTTTCAATCCCCATTTCTTCCCTTGGGTAACTATTTGCGAAAAATCCTGAAACACGTGTTCGTTTATTTATTGTCAAGTATAACCCTGCAAAGTTTCAAATCAATATCTGCAACTAATTTTTTTTTCCCATACTAACTTTCAATCCCCATTTCTTCCCTTGGGTAACTATTTGCGGAAAATACTGAAACACGTGTTCGTTTATTTATTGTCAAGTACCTATAACCATGCAAAGTTTCAAGTCAAAACGTTAAACTAATTTTTTTTCTTCATACAAACTTTCAACCCCTATTTTCACCCCTTGGGTGACGATTTCCGAAAAATCGCTTCTCATGTTATGCTTACGTCACCCAAGGAATGTTTTTGCCAATTTTCAGTTTTCTAGGTTTAACGGTTTGGGCTGGGCGTTGATGAGCCATTTCATCCCTTTTGTCACCCCTTGGGGGTGATTTAATAAAAAAATGGCGAAACACGTGTCAATTTATTTATTTTTAGGAGTAATCCTGAAAAGTTTCAAACCGGAACATGCAAAAAAAATTTTCAAAAAAAAAAGTGACAACCCTAATTTCTACCCTTGGGTGTTGTTTTGGAGAAAAATCCCGAAATAGGTGTTCATTTATTTTATGCAAGAAGTAATCGTACAAATTTTCAAATCAATATCTGCAACAAATTTTTTTTCCCCATACTAACTTTCAACCCCCATATCTTCCCTTGGGTAACTATTTTCGAAAAATCGCTTCTTATCTCGTGCCTCCGTCACCCAAGGGATGTTTGTACCAAATTTCACCTTTATACGTTCAGCGGTTTGGGCTGGGCGCTGATAGGTCAGTGAGTCAGTCAGGACTTTCATTTTTATATAATAGATTACACGCGAATGCTCGTCAGTCAGGGAGGTATTATTGTAATGTAATGCTGAAAGACGAATCTATAATGTTACATTACACGCGAATGCTCGTCAGTCAGGGAAGTATTATTGTAATGTAATGCTCAAAGACGAATCTATAATGTTACATTACACGCGAATGCTCCCGGTGAGGGAGCACCCTTACATAATAACATTTTAGAGCAGCACATATGGACCCGGCAGGGCACAGCAATCTACTTAAATTCTTCTATCGCTCTTTGAGTTAATAAGTTTGAGCCCGCTTATGAGGCACATTGTAAACGACCACGTCTCGGATTTTTGGATATTCTTGCACAGACTTGATATTGTACAAAAGTCGCTTTAATAAAGTTTGTGTAACAAAGATCAAGTGTGTTCCTTGAATTCAGTCAATTTGAAGGTCAATTTATAATTATGTGATAGAAGTAAGAAAAGCCTTAAAAGCTCTCAATCGATTAGCGACCTTGCTTGCAAGTGAAAAGGTCGTATGTAGGGTTGTCGTAAAAACGCTCCGTTAATAGCTACTTAATATCATACTTAAGTTAAAATCTTACATAGGAAAAATATAATATATTAGTCTAGCGATGACGTAATGGTGGCACATAAATATGCTGTCAATAATACGATCATTGTTATTTTATTGCTTTGGTCAGGCTCAAGCACGTTAAATGGAAAATATTCCGTTTTCACTAGCATGCTATTATTGTACTCGCGTAGGTACATATATAATTCCTCAATGGTTTTCAGTACCTACGATATAATTAATGTGCTTGAGTTTGCCAACTATATAGGTAGAGTTGAATTGTGGACAACCCTGCATTATGACTTTTGAATAGCTATACGATAGTAATTATTAATTTATTAGTATACCTACTTATCTTGTCAATCGCGCTTCTAATTCTAAATGATAGTCTTTTAATAATCCTATTATTAAGTTTTTTGCCGTTTTATTATTTCCACGTGTTTATAATATAAACAGTAGGTAACAAACTTAATAATGTATATGCTTTGACTGTTTTAATCCAGTGCATTTTTTTTAACAAAATTGACGTATAAAAATTCTAATTTATGCCAAGCTCACCTTTATTCATTTTTCAATACTACGTCAAGAAATGATCTTGCAAAATAACACCAAAATGTCAGTTGTATGAACTTGTATGACCAATATTCATAAACAAGTTGGTATTTTGATGAAAATGCACCTAAAGAAACCAGTGATATTTACTTCTATGCCAAGTCCATTTTAAACATGAAACGAACAGTCCCTATTACTTTGCACAGTAGCCAGCATATATGACTGTACAAGTTGACCTTGAGAGCGCCCGTATTCCGTAGCAGTAAGGGTGCATTTCGTAGTGCGAGTTTCCAACCGTATGTGCTGGCTTCTGTACATAGATTACTTACTAGCTGACGCCCGTAGCGTTCCTTACTATTGTATGAATTTGTATGCCACGATTCAGAATACCATAAATTAATTTTTTTAGACATAAAAATATCCCTTTACTGCGATAGTAAATAATTGAAATACGTATTTTTATTGTTGCTTACTGAAGAATATAAATTATATTATATTCTATTAATAGCTTTCCGATTTTAGCGATTACTTAATCCCAAACTTAGCAAATACTGCAAGACAACAACGGCAGCAACTTTTAGATACTTACTTTTTCGGAAATGAAAAATATTCCAATCTTCTACACAATATTATTTTCATTTCAATTGGTCAAAAGCACAGAACATTTAAAATGTTCTGTGGTCAAAAGTGTATGGGTTCGAATTCCGCCCAGGGCATACATTCGTGTAAGGCGATGAGCACTTGTCTGGATGTTGTTTACGTTTGTATCATGGTTGAGAAAACAAGGTCTAACAAGAAGACCACGTGACTTGACACAAGCCTACGTCATCTGCTGTTCATCCTTGTCGAATACGTATTATTTGACAAGGATGAAGAGCAGATGACGTAGGCTTGTATCAAGTTTGACAGTACGATTGAGACCTTGTTTTTTAGACCATGTATATATCTGTATCAGCTAGCTGACACACATAGCACAGGCTCTGCTTAGTTTGGGGTCAAATGGCCCCACATTTATTATTATTTACTGACATCTGCTCAATCTATTAATGCAAAGATTTTATATCAAAGGCTTTTATTTACCGGAAGCATAAATCGAGACACTTTGTAAAACCTATATGACTAGTTCTATAACAAAGTAGTATGCTTATTTTGCAATTACCATTACGCAGTACTTTAAACGTTTTCTCGGATTAGTAGCCTTGTGCAAATATGTGTTTTAACTAAGTTTTTATAGAGAATAAATTCAAATATCTAACAGTGGAGGTCACTGGCCGTTCTCTAAGTTTTTGTCCCACTCATTTGATGTTCAGCCCATATTATGTCCTCACCGAGGGGCTCGAGCCTATCCTATTCAGGGCGAATAGGCCTTAGTCGACCACGTTACTCCAGAGCGGGTAGGTCAACTTCACTTATAACAACCTTTGAATTTCATTGCAAGTGTGTGTAGGTTTCCTCACGATTTTTTCTTTCACCGTATTTCAATACATGTTCAATAAGCGAAACGACACATTGGTACGTGCCGATGCAGAGAGGTGGGAGCCGTTTCGCTTCGCGACTCCCTCCTCTCTGTGCCGATGCTTGGACCTTCGTCCTATACCTCCGGAACGGAAGACATCGATAAAGATACAGAAGATTGGTACAGTAATTATTTTATCTCAAGAGTGCAGGCGAGCCTTTCTTGTAATGTAGTGCGTATAGACAAGGTCTAACAATCGGACTGTCAACTTGACACAAGCCTACATCATCTGCTGTTCATCCTTGTCGAATGCGTATTATTCGACAAGGATGAAGAGCAGATGACGTAGGCTTGTGTCAAGTCACGGGGTCTTCTTGTTAGACCTTTTTTTCTTAGACCATGGACTACTAAACTGAGCGCTACGCACACTACCACAATGTGCACACACAAGTACAGTCCGCCTGCACTCTGTGCTATGAAACATCTAGTATAGATCTGCCACCCAACAAAAATTAAAATATACCGTCTGCCTTTTAAGAACATTTAGTTTGAACAGTAACGTAATTAAGTCCTCACGTACTTAAAATAATTGATAGGCACTTAAATTAAGTCGAGATAAGATTAAATTTGCTTTACTAAAGGTGCTATTCATAAAGTTCATTTAGTTTTAAACGAAACTTGAGCAGGTTCTTAATTGAATGTGTTTTTCAAGGTTTTAAATTAATTAAATAACTGTGTAATGAATCATGCGGCTAAGGTTAAAAGACATTGATTTTAAGAACAAAAAGGGCTTAAAAATGAATTTAAGGTTGGTAATAAATCAGATGCTTATTGTAAACATTTGTGTACCAAGATGGTCTTTGATTTGACTAGATTTAGGGCTGCTGACTGAGAAAGTTTGAAAATAGTATAGTTTATAAATGCGTAGTTCAGTAGTTGTATAATATGTTTTCAGTTTTGTAAATCTGTTCTTTCACCTTGAAACAACTGTATACTTTGGGGACTGGATTGGGCACTGTATTTACAATGCAAATAAAGCTACTTTTATATATGACCCATGAGTCAAACTCGTGCTAGATTGATTGGTTATATAGTTTATTTTTATTTTGTTTCTTCTATTTTTGACTGGTTGCCTTCCTCTAATTATAGGTGTATTTCTTTTACAGTCTTTGTTATATTAATTAATAAGTAATAATAAGCAATATTGTAATTATAAATTATTTTTTTAAAGAGGAAAGAACAAAAGATGTTTTCCTGTCGAGATATGTTTCTTTCTTTCTTTCTTTCTTTCTTCGGCGGGTTCTTCTCCACAGCAGCGCACACATTGCGCGAACCTACCAGTATAATCGTATAAAGATTTATCGCATCGCCTCTTTAAATTTTAAGAGTTTATTCTTCATTAGTGTGAGACGAGAACCAGCCTAAGTTTGAGCAAAACTTAACTTTATTAAAATTTGACGTCGAAAAGTGATTCGGGTAATCTTATTTCGAATAAAACAATGCTTCTTTTTTTAAATAGAAAATCTAATTCTATTTTTGAAACGATGTCACGACAAGAATTGGACTGGAGAAGCTCACTAAAATATACTATTGATTTTATATATATCGATCGATTTGTTTGAGCTTCATGAGCATATTACAACATGAAATTTTAACGCGTATTATTTCTAAACACTTACACACTCATTCAATGAATCCGTACAGTAGCTTACACGTCAACAAAGATTGACTACAGTAACTAACTCAAGTGACCTGGCCAAGGTTGCTGTTAAACTCGTTAGGAGCCCCCCTCCCCCCACTCCAACTGTTTTACCCCCGCGCCCCCCATTATGTAAGACTTCCCTGCACATGTCATGTCCTACCACAATAGTAGATAGTAGTATGAGTCATTTATGAGACCAACGTGTGAAGAGCTTCGTTGTTGTAACGGGTGTTCCTGATTTGAAAATGCAAAGGTGGATATAAAAAATGAGCGTCGGGCGGTCTGGTGGTTAAAGAAGTTGTTTTTCGTTCAGAAGGCGCGGATTCAAGTCTTTGCACGTTCCAGTGTGTTTCGATTTATAATTCACATTACTTTTATTCGATGCTCTTCATTTATTCAAAATTTAAGAGCAGGGCTCTTGTCCGTGGAGCATTCGCCACCTCTCCCTATCCATAGCCAGTTCCTTGACTTCCTGGTACAACACGACTTCAACTTTTTCCTTCACTTGGTCTAAAATGTGCGTCTTGGTCTTCCACGTCCTCTCCTGCCATCTATCTTCCCTTCCATTATTGCTCTAATTCGATGCTCTTACGGTGAATGAAACATACTTAGGAAACCTGCACACACCTGCGAAGAAATTCATAGGTTGTTGTAAGTGAAGTTGACCTACCCGGTCTGGACCAGCGTCGTAATAATCGACTTAGGCCTATTATGAACCTGAACAAGGGTAAGCTCGAGACTTTAGGTGTAGTGCTGTAAAATCTAATTTGAACCACTCTCTAGTGGTATGGCTTTGTTGTAGAGACGGTAGGTAGAGAAAGACACTCAGAAAGTTCAGCACTCATGGCCCCCTTTATTGTTTGACATACGAAAGTCATGTCAAAAAAAGTATAAACTCTTTTTTTGTTACGGATCGAATGCCGGCTAACAGAACGTTTCTCAGCAAATAAATAAGAGGAGCTCTAACAAAAACGGTCGCCTCGTTAAACAAACTTACGTTCGCATATACACAACATTGTTTCCTCACTAATCTCAGTTAGAGAGAAGTAGATTTAACATTGCAGGTATCAACTCACATCACAGTCACGTAAATCTAGAAGTAAATACACACCAATTCTAGGAAGTACATTATGATGATTGGATCTATGTAATTATTTGACAAACTGATCAATGATCATGTCAATATGTTTACAATGTCAACATAGAATACTAAGGAAGTTAAGCGATTATTTTGGTAGAATTGGCTGCAATATTTTACGATTTAATAAAACAAAATCAATATCTACAAAGAAAGTTTAAAATCTAAAACCCTTTTTGTTCTGAAGAATGTAAAAGGGACATAATATGGTTTTTTAATTTAAATAAGAGCGTAGAATCGGGCCCATTATTTGTATTGTATAAATTAATTGTGACTTCTGACTAAAGTGTTTCCCATTTCCTAGTTAGTGTATAAGGTCAATTAACAAAATATAATGAAACAATCTAATGGATTTTTTTGACAGATATGACAGAAACTAAAAGGAATTCCCTTGATTACGGAACTATTACCAGTAAGCATTAAGAAGCTGTCTAAGCGAATAGTTCCATTTTTATTTACGTCATTTAATTTTAAATAGAACTGTGATTTCCTTCTTCCTACTTTAAATTTAATGTTACAATTAGATGTATTGTACTCGTATATTTTAATATAATGTATTATTTAGTTTAAATATAGGTGACTAGCTTTTCGCCGCGGCTCTGTCCGCGTTAATAGATTCTCCCATGTGAAGGTAAAATGTAGCCTTATATTATTTTCCAAGGTCCATTCTATTTTTGTACCAAGTTTTATTAAAATCGGTTCAGTAGTTTCGGAGCCATTTAAATGCAACCAAAGAATCAATCAAATCTTTCCTCTTTATAATATTAAGTATAATAAAGACTGGTATAACCGTAATTTATTATTAGAATTGCTTATAATTGGTTCACATGATTGTATACAATAGAATTTCTTGGGGATTATAAGATTGGAAGCTTTAAGACCTCAAGAGTGTGACTAGGGGCATCTTCAGACCTTGACCTTGTAAGAACTTGTCATTCTAAGAGTACGATATTTACGAAATTTTCCATACACCCAGAGATCTCAATTTTGGCCTTGAATAACTATACCTTAGAGTATAAATAAAAAATTTTCTGGAACTATACCTATCTGCTACTAGGAATAGACACACGTGTTCATTTGTGTTTGCTTCAAGACCATCGATCATGTCCTATAATCAACCGGTAACAACTTTACTGACACCGGCGCGCAGCGGTTCTCAAATTGTTTATTTTTTAAGAGACCTTAATCTTTTAAAACAGAAACAGTTTGGCCGTTTATACAAACGGCCAAAGTATTCTAAATGAATATCATCACTACATAGTATAAAACAAAGTCGCTTTCTCTGTCCCTATGTCCCTATGTCCCTTTGTACGCTTAAATCTTTAAAACTAAGCAACGGATTTTGATGCGGTTTTTTTTAATAGATAGAGGGATTCAAGAGGAAGGTTTATATGTATAATACATGCATAATATACTTAAGAATAATCCACAATAACCATTTTCCCGTGCGGAGCCGGGGCGGGTCGCTAGTATAGAATAAATGATATATAGATACCACCAGATACCTCCGTGGTTGAGTGATCAAAAGCTCGCATGACGTCACGGAAGTTCCGTGTTCGTATCCTGGTGGGGACTCGTCGAACTAATGTCACTTTGTGTCACTAATGTCATTTTCTTAGCTTGGTTAGGACATTGCAAGCTGAATCACCTGATTGTCCGTAAAGAAAGATGATTCCGTTTTTCGGAAGGCACGTAAAACCGTTTGTCCCGGCTACTATCTACGGATGTAGTCGTTATAGAAGCCATGTCGGAACATTTCTGTTTAGGGACTCAGGGTTTGCAGCATATTTTTCTATCTTGTTCTAGACGGTACATACCAAAAATAAATCTGAATAGAAATAAAACAACATTTTCCATGTTTAGTTCTTAAAGTGGCACTTCAGGTCTAGACAGACACTCACAGTTTGAAAGCCTTCATAGTAATGTATTCGCAATAAGGTTAACGATTCGAGACCCATTGTCTTTATAGGGGGTCATTTGCGAATTCGTCTCGAGTATTTTTGTGAGTACTAGCCCTTAGTTTGAAATTCGGTGGACATAAAATATATTTGACAAAACTTATAATTAAAACAAATCTAAATATGTATCTTAAAAACCTCGTTATTCGTCATCAACTCATTTTGAATTTTAAAAGAGTTTGACATTAGATAGAAAATACAAATACAAATATAGAAACTTTCGATGCATAATGAATGACTTAAATCCAGTAGTGAATGCCTAGGTTTGTCTTTATGATATTTCAAATTTAAGATTTCATGAATACTTATACATTACTGAAATGTCGGCTTTAAAAGCTTTATAATTATTAGCTAATAATATCTCATTTAACCAATGCTATTCCAATATCTGATGGGTATAAATTTAAATTTATAGACTTTTATGAATGGTGTAATTTAGCTGTATTGAATGCAGAAATGAAACGTCCACTCCGGAAGCCATGTTTCATATAAATTGCATTACTAGGAAACATATCTTTTGAGCAAACGTAAAAGCAATATTGCGGATAGTTTAAATCAATTTTATACGAAACGAGGCGCATCGAACATTTTTCATTACGACTTAATGGAATCATAAATTGAATAAAAATATTTTTATGGAAAGTGTTTATTTATAGAGTTTTGTTTTTTTAGTACAAGTGCACATAATGCACATTTTTGTGTAACTGTATCGTAATTATATTATGTTGCTCATCTTAAGCTTTGGTATATCTAAATTAAGTCAACTAACCAAAAAATATCTTTGTTTGTTACAGGTAAAAACGAGTACATCATTTCTTTTCATAAAGAACTACGACTCAAAATAAAGTAAGAAGCAGGCAGGTATTGTATTGCATCGTTACGAAGAAAAAAAAATCCGAATATTTTTATTGTCTTACTAATTTCATTGTTTTTACTAATATATTATTAAGCATCTAAACACACACGGCCATCTGACCCCAAACTAGGTAGAGCCTGTACCTACTATGAGTGTCTGACAGCTGATGTACATACATATATAAATATACTTACAACATCCAGACATAAGGCACAAGTGCTCAACACACAAATGTTTGCCTTCGGCAGGATTCGAACCCGCGACCCTGTGCTTCGAAAGCAGGCGCACTACCAACTAGGCTACGGGGCCGACTTGGACACTGTATTAAGATATAGCCAATATTTTACCACGGAAAAACTCGAATGCAATTTTTTCATCATCACACGCACGCTGGCCTGAAAATAAAATTGAAGAAAAATTTCTACAAGAACTCAGAGGAGACAGCACGTAACAAGGTATCAAATGAACCAATCCAATCAATGCAATCAGTAGCTTCTATTTCTATTCTATATGTCTTAAGGAAACACTGCGACCTCTTATTATAGGAAATACAAGTTTTTTGTTACTCATACGTGCTTATACATCATTTTTTTTAAGATTAGAGAAAGGTTTTTTATCGTATACATTAGAATCTGCAAAACGAACCCCTCAGCATGAAAATAAACCAATTTGGAAAGTATGCACTAATTATAAAAGAGTAGGTATTAAGTATAGTTACTTGTTGTACTTAGGTTGTAGCGGATTTTATTGATAAATAAAGAACTATTAGAAGAAAAGAGGGGAAAGTAACTTAGATAGTTTTCCCCCCTTGTCATTTATTGCTTGCTGTACGACCTACCTGAGTCTTATCTTAGGTGTCATACAAGGAGATTAAAAGTGCTATAGCTCATAAAAATATGCATCTTTCCCCTATGCGAGTATAATCAACAAAAACAGCTTATTCGCCTGCCAAGTGCGGAGATTATGGCGATAGCTATCTTTATTTTATTTAACTGTACCCCTACCATGAGTTGCTAACGTAACTTACGCGCTCGATATCGACTACGTAAACGTGCATTTAGTATGGAATTAAAACTACGCCATCTATTGACAGTTATCTGAAGTAAAATTTCTCCATACTAAATGCACGTTTACGTAGTCGATATCGAGCGCGTAAGTTACGTTAGCAACTCATGGTAGGGGTACTGATTGTTCTGAAAAACGTAGTCGTCCCATACACATACTGCTACAGACCTATACTCAGTATAAGGTCTTAGTTCAGACTAAAATAGATCTTCTTGTGTCGCAGTGATCATTGGGTAAAATTCGCTCAATCCCTCTCCCCCTGAAATCATAATCATAGTCAAGCAGTAGAGTAGTAGTGGGTGGGTAAATTCACCAAGTTAACCATGGTCCAAGAAAACAAGGTCTAACCGTTAGACCACGTGACTGACACGAGCTTACGTCATTTTGCGCTGTTCATCCTTGTCTATTACACGCATTCGACAAGGATGAATAGCCAAAATGACGTAGAAATGACGTAGGCTCGTGTCAGTCACGTGGTCTAATGGGAATACCTTGTTTTCTTAGACCATGAAGTTAACCAAGGTTTCATAGAGCCCAGAGATGTAGAGTGGTCAGTGTACTAGAGTGAGCGACACCCGACACCACCGGTGGTGCGGGAAGTAGCGCGGCGCGGCGCCAGCGCAACTCATTGTGCGTGTTCACTACGCATGCGTGCCAAACTCATAGTTCAAGCTGCCAGTTTTGATGCCAACGCGGTTGGAATCTTACAAATCTTACGTCATTACTTTAGCCTACAGATGTCCACTGCAGGATAAAGACCTAAAGATCATCTACAACGATCGGTCCTGCGCTGCCCGCATCCAGTGGCAAAAAAAAATCCGACAGTAAAAGTAAAGTAAAGTAAAAAACACTTTATTACTTTAATTAAATTATAAACTAAACTATATTAAAAAAAAACACTAGATAACATAATGTGCAAAGGCGGTCTTATCGCTTGCAGCGGTCTCTACCAGAGAACCTTAGGGTAGAGGATACACAAAAGTCACCAAACACTATTTAAAAAAATACCCACGTTAATCGCGTTTCTTAAAAATCTCCTATTTTCATACCATACTTTTTAAACAAGAGTTTTCTTTTAATCAAGGGTGCTTTTTGTTCCTGTTAGGAGGTTTTTCAGGGACAATATTCAGAATTACATATTTTCTCGTAGGAAACTAGTAGTTTTTCAAATATACTTGTATTTTGGGAAAATATTTCAATTTTAAACTGCAGTATTTTAAAATATAAAAATTTCTCATCCCTTTGGCGATCCAGCGGGGTAAGGTAATGCAGCCAGCCAGTGTAATGGGGACTTTCCCCCAGGAAGGTGGATAAATTTTTACTTGTGTATATTTAGATATTAATTTTACTTTATAAATAAATAAACTTTTTAAATACCTAAAAAAAAGTCTGTACTCGGCTGTCTTAACATTTACAGATTCCAATCCAAATATCTTTACCATTTCATCCATCATTATTTTTATCCAACTTATTATTTTCTGATATTCTATAATATAATTTGTTATTTTTTGTTGTCAAACGTAATAAGAGGATTCATCACTCAACATCTTGCTTTATTGGGTAACACAAAACCAAGGTAAGAAATGATTCTTTTTTATTATTAGATATTTTTTATTTACTATTTCAAGCTATGATTGGTTATCGAATCAAATCGAAACGATTCTATTTTTAAGTCACTATCCATAAAAAAAAATTTGAACCTCTCTTTGTTTGTTTTGTTTTATGTTTGTTCTATCTTATTCCACTCAACGTATTTAAACGTAAGTTTAGACGAAGATAGTTCATATTTTTACCAACGGAAAATATAAAAAAATTTGTTGGAGTCGCTTCCCGAGTTTTTTTTTTAATTTTTGCTTCTATTTGAAATTATTTATAGTAAAATACGTTAACTAACAGAAAGTATCAGTTGAAAAAGTATTAAATATTTTGATACTTACCTTATTCTAATGACATTCCGGCTATTTCTAGCTTGGCGATTTTGTTCCTGTGAGTGAGATGACCGAAGCGAGTAAAGGACCTGGACACCTGTGTAACCGCGACAACAACTGCGTTCCCTAATCCGTTTGCCAATGGTGGATATTGTGTAACGCCTCCCTTTAGTCCAGTTAATGGACTGTTGTACGCTGTAGTAGTAGATCATACTACTATGCAGATTATAGCTACGCCACAAACAACACTTCACGAATAGTACAGACCGACAAGGATTTAACTAAACGTGGCCAAAAAAGGAACTAACGCCCAAGCCAAACAAAACGTCAACTTCGATAGTCTTTTGTATAGCGAGCAGCGCCCTCGTTTAAGTTCATTTATAGCCTTGTCAGACTGTACCAACATGATCGTTACTCGAGAAGCTATGGTCGACAACCTGTCATCATCTTATCACACTTGGCACGTTGTGTAACCTGACAGGCTGACGAGATGATGGACTTAGGGCCGTAATTATAGGAGCACTCGGTTCAATTTGTTATTCAACGCGGAATACCATGTGGCGGCACTAGATGTGTATTTGATATGTTATGATGTTATTTTATTTTATAAGCTACTAAATAGTATGATGTTCACAATATTTTTGCCTAAAAAATCTTATTAATAATGACGTTCATTTCTGTCAAAACTGATTATAAGCAAAAATAAAGTACTTTTATATTTTTTTAAGTACTAAATATGAAAAATAATGACACTAAAGGTGATATATAAGATATTTTGTGCTATTGAGTCTATATATTTCCAAAAATATAATAATTATATTCTAGCAGACCCACTGAGGAAAATACAGAAGCAATTTTTTATGTGATTTCCGCTCGTTTTTAAAACCTCCTATTCGCCTGTGTTGTCCTAAAAAATGGCGCAATATTTTTCTAGTTTATTTATACAGTAAAGTAGGACAATTCTAAAAGTTAGAATAGAATGGTTTGAAATGGCAAAACAAACAATGATAGAGTCATACTTCAGTAATACATAAGATACAAAAAACAGAAAGGAAATCACAAATGAACTATGTAAAAGCATAGAGATTATTTGTTGGTTTTCCAATATAACAGTAGTGTTTTATTTAAATGTTGTTATTGTTTATTTATAGTTTTACTGCATAGATTATCTCATTTTAAGTACATAAATAAGCCAGGGTAAAAAATAACTAACATTATCTTCCACGTGACAGCATAATAACTCTTAGAACGACCACAGAATAAATAATAGTACTAGGAACAACTGAAAATAGTTACAAGTTATCTATTACTTACTAGAAACTACTTCATTTTCGTACAACTGTTTGTAATAACAAACTACGAAGATAACCGCAAGACCTATTAGGCGTTTCGAAGAAACTACAAAATGTATGATAAGTAGCTTCTAAGAACCTTGGGTTATTGAAAACTTGTCGTTTTCCTTTAATTTTCCTCTGTTCTATAAAGGGTCTTACTATAAAATTTCTGAAAGATAGACTCATCGTGTCATTGGCTTAATAGCCAACGACATGATGTTGCTTAATAGCAACGTGGTAGTGAAATAACGCTCTAAACCTTTCGGTTTGTAACTCAGACCATGAAACTTTACAACTTTTGTTCTGGACTTTTTTTCGAAATCATAAATTTTACTTTTCATACAAACAGATCAGCTGTCTACGTCTAGCCACTTTATGGGCGCGTCGATTGTTCAATTTAAGTCGAACTCTAAAATGGATTAGTGAAATACCTCTAGAAATAAATAATTTAGTCTAAAATGGATAAAGTTTAGATATCTCGGTCCTTCATTTTAATTCTACTTGTTAATATCTTCAAGTTGCTATCCTTTCATTTTCCAGAAAGATGGATGACAGACGACCTAAAAAGGCTGAACAAGATTTGAATTAGATTGACATACATAAACATAAGGACTCCTTTTCGTGAAAAAGAACATGTTTTGTATATGGACAGGAATAAACTTTTAGAATCATATACAAAAATACTGTAAAAAATCAAGTTATACTTCAACGTTGCATCCTCAAGATTTATATAATAACTATGTAGTCCACTTTTCATTGTACTGGGCATCGCACAATATTTAGAGCTAGTATCTAAACTGTAAAATAAAAAAAGTAATAATTTGATTCCTACTACCCCCTCCCACCTCGCTGCCCGCGCGCCGGGCCCCTGCGCTCGATTGGTTCTGGCTTCATTCGCTTTATTTGTGCGGGCATCGCAATTTCTCTTCGGAAATTTCGAAAAATAAGTGTGATAAATTGAATAGTTTTTTTTTCGAAGTGTTTTTTTTCGTTAAAATGGGAAAAAGAAAACACAAACACAAGCGAAAATCCCATTCGCACAAGAAAAGAAGACGTTATGACTCGGATTCCTCGACGTCTTCACAAGAAGGTTAGTTTTCTTTATTGTTTTATTTTGTGTGTATTTATACTATATTTGTATTACACGCTTAGGCCTACCACCTTTCTAGATTGTCAAACAGTAAAACTTAAGTGGAAAATTTTAACTTCTTAAGAAAACATCGAGTTTCTTTAAACAGGTACGAGTACCTACCTATCTACCTTTGCATTGATAATATGTTGGATAATAATTGTTACTAGATCGATCACTGTGACGTGCGCACAGTAAATAACTTAATATAATAGTCTAGCGGCGTAACGTGCTTATGTCCAATGACTTAAAAACTTTTTACGGAATATCATCATCCTTTTTTTATAAAACTTATTAACGGTTATTATACTCCGTGGCGAGCACACGGCTGATACCGCTTAGTCCAGCGGCGTAACGTGATTACGCTCAGAGACTTTAAAAATATATTAATATACCTACATATATATTATTATTATTTTTACAATAGTACAAGTGCCTAAGCATTGCCTTTGTTTTGTAATATTACAGAAGAATATTACGAATCTGACTACTACTACGATATGCCATATTATGATTATGATTCTGAAGATTCAGTTGACAATGGCGAGAATCGCCTAAGATCTGTCGTAGCAAACAAAGAGCCGGAACAGCCGACTACTCCATCCGTACAGAATACTACAGCGGTAACAGCGGCGCCACCGCCTGATGGAGCCACGCCTAGCACCAGTAAAGAGACTCCTACTCTGCCATCAGAAATTTTAGAAGTGCTGGGGGATCCCAAAGATACGGAAGAAGTTTTTGGACCTAAAATACCCGATGAAATCGCTAAACGTTGGGGTCGTATATTGGTTGACGGCCTCACCAAGGAACAAAAGACAAACTTTACCGAAAAAACTTTGGTACCGGAAAACTTTCGTTTAGCTAAAGCCCCTATATTGAATCAGGAATTAATACCACTGCTGAGTGATGCGTCTAAACACCGAGATAAAATTTTAGAAAAATCGCAAAACCAGCTTGGATTGGGTATTTCGAAACTCACGAATTTGGCTTCAGCAGTGATTGAAGGCAAGTTGGATAAGATCGACATTTTGAAGCAAGTATCTGAGGCAAGTCAGATATTTCTAGATCTTCATCACGAAGATACTAAAAGAAGACGAAGATTAGTGGCATCATCAGTAGATAAAAAGTTCCTCAACATAATTACCGGTGCTAAGAGGGACGATTACCTATTTGGAGTAAATCTAGGGGAGAAAATTAAGATTTCTAAGACAGCCGAAAGATCAGGTTTACAGATAAAGCGCAATGACACTACGTCTTTGCCTAAAAAATACCCGCATCAGGGAAACTGGAGAGGGCCCCCTCGAACTCAAGCTCAACGGACGAGGGGACAGGGAGGCCACAGGAGCCGCTACTGGGCGAGCGCGAACCGCCGCCCACCGCCGCCGCCGCCGCCGCAGCAGGATCGTCGCCCGCGGCCGCCGCCGCCACCAGCCAGGACAGCGAACGCACCATACAAAACTCAATAGAGGTACTTCCCCATGCGGGCAGATTAAGATATTTCTTAAAAGAATGGCAGTCGATCACAGACGATCCAGTGGTATTGAGTTATGTAAAGGGCTATGAAATACCTTTCTCTGTTCCTGTTATTCAAAACGTAGTACCTAAAAACAATAATTTCACTCAAACTGAAAAGCAATTGCTTTATAACGAACTCCAAAAGTTAAAGAAAATATCGGCCATTTTAGAATGTGAGGATTTACAAGGTCAATTCTTATCTAAAATATTTCTTATTCCGAAACCTGACGGGTCATCTAGATTTATTTTAAACTTAAAAACATTAAATAAGTTCATTAATCCTCAACATTTTAAGATGGAGGATATTAGGACGGTTACAAAGTTAATGACAAAAGGCTGCTATATGGCAACAGTAGATTTAAAGGATGCTTATTTTTTAGTGCCAATTAATGACAATAGCAAAAAATTTTTAAGATTTAAATTTCAAGGTAGTACCTACGAATTTCAATGCCTACCTTTCGGATTATCTTTAGCCCCTATGGTTTTTACAAAACTACTTAAGCCAGTGGTTACTTTCCTTAGAAGCAAAGGTTTTGTTATAGTAATTTATTTAGATGATATAATATGTATCTCTGATACCTATGAGGAATGCTTCCTGTGTGTTACAGAAACAATCAATTTGTTAAAGAGACTAGGATTTGTTGTAAATCTTAGTAAAAGTAAATTAACTCCATGCCAAGTTCAAACTTACCTTGGTTTCGAATTAAATTCCATAAAAATGTGTTTAAGTTTACCACGTGAAAAACGTATCAAGATTAAAGATTTTCTTACAAATACTTACCAGAAAAAATCATTGATCATAAGGGATTTTGCTAAACTATTGGGTCTTCTCTGCTCGGCTTGCCCAGCGATTGCCTATGGATGGGTTTACACTAAACGATTTGAAAGAGAAAAATTCCTAGCTTTGCAAAGTAGTAATGATGATTACAATAGTATCATGCAAATCAATGATAGTTTGCAACCGGATTTCTCTTGGTGGATTAAAAACATTTTGACTTCTAGTAACCCTATCCATAAAGGACAGTATACTTTAGAAATTTATTCTGACGCATCATTGACAGGATGGGGAGCCTTCTGTAATGGTGAACGAACCCATGGTTTCTGGAGCACTCAAGAAGCAAAAAACCATATAAACCTTTTAGAGTTGTTGGCTGCTTTTAACGGTCTAAAATGTTTCGCTCGTTCTTTGAATAGTACAGAGATTCTTTTACGCATAGATAACACCACTGCGATATCTTACATTAATAGATGCGGGGGCGTGCAATACGCACACCTCAACGATATCGCACGCGAGATATGGCAGTGGTGTGAAGAACGGCAACTGCATATATACGCTTCTTATATAAGATCGAAAGAAAATTTTGAAGCTGACGCCGAATCACGCCATAGTAATTTAGATACTGAATGGAGCTTATCTGAATCGGCATTTAACAGAATTAAACACAAATATGGCCACCCGGAAGTAGACTTATTTGCCACACGGTTAAATGCAAAGTGTCCTATGTACGTTTCGTGGAAACGAGATCCGGATGCTTATAATATCGACGCATTTACTTTAGATTGGAGCGAGCATTTTTTCTATGCCTTCCCACCTTTTTCACTTGTGTTAAAAAGCTTACGAAAGATTGTTAATGACAAGGCTACAGGAATCATGGTGGTACCATACTGGCCTAGCCAACCATGGTATCCACTGTTCTTAATGTTATTAAGATCGGAGCCTATTTACTTTAGTCCAAATCCTGATTTACTTATATCTCCTTTCAGAACTTGTCACCCCCTTTGGAACAGACTTACCCTGGTGTCAGCTGTATTATCAGGGAAGCATTCAAAAGGCAAAACTTAACTGATGATACGATCGACGTCATGATTTCATCTTTAGCCGAAAGTTCTTTAAAACAATATAACACTGCATTTAAAAAATGGTGGCAATTTTGTGTCCAAGAAAATGTTGATTATCACTTATGTAACATCCCGTTAATTTTAGATTTTTTAACCAAATTATTCAAACAAGGGGCGAGCTACTCGTGTTTAAATACCAGCCGTTCAGCACTGGCTTTGATATTGGGTAGGGGGGTTAGTGAAGATTACCGGATCTCCAGGTTTCTCAAAGGTGTTTTTAGACATAAACCAAGTTTACCTAGATACCAATCTACTTGGGACCCTAACTTAGTTTTAGACCATGTCAGTAACTGGTATCCTAATGAAGATTTGCCATTACAGACGATAACTAAAAAGTTGGTAGCTCTGTTAGCGTTGTCAACAGCACAACGCGTCCAGACGCTGTCGATGATCCGCTTATCCAATATCAGAACCAATGAAACGAATATCGAAATTATTATAAATGATCTTATTAAGACTTCTGCTCCGGGTTCCTCTATGCCACGATTAGTTATTCCTTTTTTTCCTAATAATGAAAATATCTGTCCAGCAAAAACTTTAACCTCGTATATTAACAGGACGCGAGAATTTAGACATCTACCAAATACTGATAAACTTGTTTTAACGACGAAAAACCCGATTCATAATTCTACTACGGCCTCTATAAGCCGATGGATCAAGTCGGTACTCGCCGAGAGCGGTATAGACATTACAGTGTTCTCCGCCCACAGTACGCGCCATGCGTCAACTTCGGCGGCCAGCAGGAAAGGTTTATCTGTAGATATTATAAAAAAGACTGCAGGCTGGTCAGGAAATTCGCTAGTTTTTGCAAGATTTTATAATCGTCCTCTGTTGCAAGGCGAGGATAATGTTTTTGCAGAATCAATATGTGATATAAATACAAATTAAAATAATCATACATATTACTAATGTTGATAAAGTCTTACAAGGTAATTTAATTTCTTGGAATGGAAGCAATTAATTTTTTATATATCTGGAAAAATAATTTACTTTTTTTTCAAGGAGTTTGTTTGTTTTATTTATTTATTTTTCAACTATTTCGCTATAGGCGCTAAACATCTACATAGTTATTATATAAATCTTGAGGATGCAACGTTGAAGTATAATTAGTGGTTAAACGAACTTACCTTAAGTGATGTTTGACCATAATTATGCGAGACGTTGCATCCGAAGAGATTTATAAGAACCCTTCCCACCCTTAACTTTTGTTTACTAAAAGTTCCCTAATGTTACTGCGAAATAGTATTTTGTCTCTAAATATAATGAAGCCAGAACCAATCGAGCGCAGGGGCCCGGCGCGCGGGCAGCGAGGTGGGAGGGGGTAGTAGGAATCAAATTATTACTTTTTTTATTTTACAGTTTAGATACTAGCTCTAAATATTGTGCGATGCCCAGTACAATGAAAAGTGGACTACATAGTTATTATATAAATCTCTTCGGATGCAACGTCTCGCATAATTATGGTCAAACATCACTTAAGGTAAGTTCGTTTAACCACTAATATGACGTGAATGATCTTAAACAATTTTCCACTATTCACGAATATTGCTCTTTATCATTTTAAAAAAACAACAACTATAAAAAACATCCTTTATTTATAGTATTTAAGTGACTGAAAAAGTTGAAGCGCAATAAGCAACAATGGACATAGCCATAACTAATCGCTTCCCATTCAGTTTACGTTCAACGTAGATTCAGCGGATATGAATCACGTAAAGAACAGCAAAAACATAATATAAAAACATAATATAAAATGTACAGTGACGTACAAAATTATGTAGCGCCGATTTAAAACAGGAAAACAACTGCGAACGAGTTTTTATGACACAATTTAGCAATAAAAAGCAATGTATATTGTGACAATTTGTTTAATATAATACTATTTTATGAATGGTGAGAAGTAAAAAAGTGTCATACGAGTATTTGCTTTTTTTTTTTGAATTGACCTATGCTTGTGTCGAAAAGGTACGACAAATCAAGCTTCACCGGACTTGCGGGGGAGTGGAAGACTCTACCCCAAAAAAAAAGTCATATACCAACGCGTCTAGGGGCGGCTCGAGGGAGCCTCGGACCACGGCCTAGCGCGTTGATATTGAAAAACATCGTGAAGGAGACGACGCCTGAGGGCTCCGTCTCTGATTTTCAATTTTGATTTTGGTTCTGGCCGCGCCCCCGCCGGCGGGTGCAAGCGTTGTTACCTGAAGGGTAATTGTTACCTGAAGGGTATTTACTACCAGAAGGGCATTCTGTAAGGTGTAATCTAAATTCTTTGACTGCTTTAACTGCATCAGTGATTTCGTCGTCACGTTCGGAAAGGATATGTTTGGGACGGCGGCGGAACCGCGTAGTGGGGTAGTATTTGCTTCATCTCTGCAGATTTGTAGTCTGTAGAATTGTCTCAGGGTAAACGGGCTAGGCTAAATACACCGTGAACAACTGGTTGTTTGTCCGGAACATAGTGGTAGTTCTCATGAAACTGGACAACTTTCCCTAAGGAACATAGGTAGGTTGACATCTCAAAATTTAAACTAAACTTGTCATGCAAAGTGGCCGGTCACGTGACTGAAGTTTATATAACTTACATTCACTATTGTCAGTTCATACAAAAGTAGATTGGTTACCTAACCAGTCCCGTATCCTAGCAGGTAAGGTAGTGTGCCTGCCCTCGAAGTAAAGGGTCACGGGTTCGAATTCCGCCCAGGACAAACATTTGTGTGATGAAAACTTATATTTTCCTTGTGTATAGATTTTTTAAATTTATATAAGTAGGCATGTATTCATCTATGTATATATGTATGTAAAATATCAGCTGTTTGATACCCGTAATACAGGATCTAACTAGTTTGTGATCAGACGGCCGTGTGTGAGATGTCCTACATATTTATTTATTTATTATACTAGCTTTCCGCCGCGTTAACAGTTTTTCCCGTGGGAATGAGGCATTTTCCCGCGGTAAAAGGTAGCCTATGTTACTCAGGGTGAATGTAGTTTTCTAGTGGTGAATGAATTTTTGAAATCAGTTCAGTAGTTTTTGAGTTTATTCATTATAAACATACACACACACAAAAATACAAATCTTTCTTCTTTATAATATTAACTAGCGACCCGCCCCGGCTCCGCACGGGAAAATGGTTATTGTGGGTTATTCTTGAGTATATTATGCATGTATTATAGATATAAACCTTCCTCTTAAATCCCTCTATCTATTAAAAAAACCGCATCAAAATCCGTTGCGTAGTTTTAAAGATTTAGGCGTACAAAGGGAGGGACATAGGGAGGGACATAGGAACAGAGAAAGCGACTTTGTTTTATACTATGTAGTGACAAACATACACACACACAAAAATACAAATCTTTCTTCTTTATAATATTAGTATGATAGTATGATGACAATTGTTGTCAGTCTGCCTCACACACTTCACAGTTTTGTTCCTGAGTGTATTCCCGTCAAACGCTCGACACAAACACGATTTATGCAACGGGAATTGATTCCGTATCCCGGTTCGGATTCTGGATTTATTTGTTTTTAAAAGCGTTTTAATTGGATTCATTTTTAACCTAGAGCTCCGAGTGTTTTTCATGCTATATTGGTCTGAAATCTGATGAATAAATCCTATTCGGCACCAGAGCACCTGTTTTTTATGAAAATTACTCAACCATGGGCAACCCTATTGTCAAAATTTTGTAATATCTTTAGGTAAAATCGTACTCCGAACAAAAGCCTTTTGAATTTTACTACATCTAGCTCCACTCAATACAATTACCACTCAGGAACGATATCTGTTTATAAACAATAAACTACATTAAAATGTTACTAGTGTTAGTTAGCTAAGTCAGAAGACTATCTAATAAATTTCACTGAAACTTTACTCGTTATTATTTTAGAATACTCGTATAGTGTTTGTCGCTCATAAGTAGAATAGTACATACGTCAAAAGTTGATATCAGCACCGCACCGATTGCGTTCGTAATTAAAAAAGTTGGAAACGTCAGTTCACAAAACTGAAAAGTCACGCTAATTCGAATCCAGCCCGCACTTTTTTATATTTTCAATTAGGAATAGGAGTCAAACCAGCTTTACTTTTTCCTGTTCGTATTGAACTTTGTTGCCAGACAGTGCCAATTATGGACGATAAATCACGGTATAATAAACTCACGGATATTATTGTATTGTTCTTTCACAATGACGTATGTAGGATTGTGCTTTTTGCGAAATATAATTAGATCAAAAGCCGATTTGTGCAGGTTTCATTTTGGTGGAGAAACAAAAACATGCGGGCAGCGTAGAACCGATTGTGTGGTGATCTTTGGATTTGGGCAGAGGTTTTTTTTCAGCTGTTTTACAGCTCTGGGTACGAAGCCTTTGTCCTGCAGTGGTCGTCTTTCAGCTGAAATGGTGATTTATTTTTTCTTTTACTTCTTTCTATGTAAGAGTGTCAATTGGTTGTTTTGTTACATTTATCTGAAATCGGTAAAGAATACATCGGCACATGACATTTTTCAAACCTATTATAACAGAAGTAACAATACCATTGGGCCATCTACCAAGGATTAGCATACATTTTTGAAAACGTATTATCTGCATAAAATGGACAGTAAATATACAAATACATTGTACGAATATGGATTTTCACGCTATCTTATGTAATGTCGCACTAAACGAGGAGTCATTGTATGCACTTTACACGACAAATGCCTTAAACGCCAGAGATACGTGCCGAGAAAGCACATAAGTGCAGTAATGTCACAGAGCAACATAATATTATCCTTGCTATGTTGCAAGCTGAAATTTTTACATTATGCGGCAAGGATTATAAATAATATAGGTACATAAGGTGCAGAATAAATAGTTTTGTCTTTTAGGCAATGAATAACATGTGGGACATAAAAAAGAGTGGTAGCCTAGTAGTAGACTTCGTAACTATTTTAGTAGTAGAACTTATAACCAATTTAATATTTTATTTATTGTATTTGAAAAGCTTTGTCTAAATTAAACCGAAGTTGACTCTCGTCTCAAATTAATGAAGAATTCTAAAACAATACAAATTTTAGAAACAGGCGATACCATGTCAGTTTGTACAAAATGTGCCAGATTTGCTCAATGTTTACGATTCTATGGAAAAGAACCTGCCGAAGACACTCCACAGGATCGCATTTTGTGGTCTTTCCTCTTACAGTACCTGGTTATATTTATAATTAACTAGCTTTCCGCTTCGGCTCCGCCCGCGTTAACAGTTTTTCCCGTGGGAATGGGGCATTTGTCCACGGTAAAAGGTAGCCTATGATACTCAGAGTGAATGTAGCTTTCTAATGGTGAAATAAATTTGAAATAGATTCATTTGTTTTTGAGTTTATTCATTACAAACATACATACATACAAACAAACACAAAAATACAATTTATTTCCTCTTTATAATATTAGTATGAAGTATGATGAAATAGTCATATGTTGTTGATTGTTATAATAATATCACGTTGTATTTTTAGTGAAATATATATTATAAGGAAACCTTTAACGCCTTTTATAGAACTCATACTATTTCTGAATGTCATTGTTCATTCAAATCCTCAAAAGGGAAACCACATAGAATTTCACATTCGATATCTTTGTGTTCATAGTTCTAAACATGTCTTTCACAAATAGTCTTCTTCTTATATTGGGGTTACATAAATATCTTTCCTATCTTTTGAATGAATTTCAATAGCTCTATTGAAAAGGATCTGAACATAGGTGTGGAAATACTTAGATGTTTATTCGAAGGTCAGTGAGAGTTTTCTTGTATTCCTTAAAATGTGTAGGTCAAACGGGCGCATATAAAAGTTACGGGTGATGATGCAACCTGCAACCTTCCATACTGTATTTCATACTAATTTATAAAGAGGAAAGATTTGTGTGTGTTTGTGTTTGTGTTTGCATGTGTAAACTCAAAAACTACTGAACCGATTTTAAAAATTCTTTTACCAACAGAAAGCTATATTCACCTTGAGTAACATAGGCTACCTTTAGCCGCGGGAAAATGCCTCATTCCCATGGGAAATACTGTTAACATGTGCTGAGCCACGGCGCCGATTCAGGAGAAATTTGTGAACAGGTGTGATATTTTTTCACGATTCAGTTTTTTATTTTTTTTCTTAATGACGATATAATAACTAATAGATCGATGAGGTTTATAGTTAGCAAAGCAACCAGTTTATAAAGAGATTAAATGAGATGGGTTAAAGAGATAAATATATCCATATCCGTCCATTCATCCATATTAAACTAATATATAAAAAAATAAGAAAATGTATTTGTTTGTACTTTTTCACGTCGCAACTATAGATGTACCGTTCCCGGGAACATTCCCACCATTCCCAGGGAAATTCCCATTCCCATTATTTCCAACAAAATTTGCTGTAAAGCTGGCTAAATGTGGTAAATCGGGTTGGTGTTTTTCGGTTAGGTACCTAACGACCCGACCGACCCTACAGATCTCACTGACTCGACCTAGTTGGCCTCAAACGAAAAGTAGCATTCTTATCGGTCCCCTCAGGCGTCGTCTCCTTCACGATATTTTTCAATATCAACGCGCTAGGCCGTGGTCCGAGGCTCCCTCGAGCCGCCCCTAGACGCGTTGGTATATGACTTTTTTTTGGGGCAGAGTCTTCCACTCCCCCGCAAGTCCGGTGAAGCTTGATTTGTCGTATCTTTTCGACACAAGCATAGGTCAATTCAAAAAAAAAAAAAAAAAAAAATTCTTATCGGCAAGCTATGAGTGTTGTAAGGGAGTAATAGTTGGCAGCTGGAGAGTAAAATGGGCTACTTTTTACTGCAGGAACATAACTTATTCCTGTGGGAAAAAAACTCTTACGCGCCCGGAGTCGCGGACTTGGTCTTTGTCTGTTCTCTATGTATTATGCAAATAGTAAGCGAGTTTCTAGTATAGTGGCGATGCGTTCTAAATGTTTATGCATTATTAAATTTTAATGCAGCTTATTAACTCTTAGTTCAACGACATAGAGTCCATTCACTCTTCATATTGTTACTGTGACGTCTTTAAATTGGTCTAGTGTTGTGAAACTTGTTTTGTCATTGTTTTATTTTGTGTCTCAAAAGCAGGTTAAGATCAACAGATAGACTTAGATCCGGTCTAAAAACATTACACGGGTAAATTAATTTCCCATATTACTACTGGTATTCTTCTTCTTTTCGTGTCGATTCGGCGACTAGATATAAGAGGACCAATACTCCGCCACTGAGATTTCAACGTAGGTATATTCCTTAGGGAAAATTGTTCAGTTTCATGGGTACAACCACTATGTTGCGGATTAACACCAGTTAAATTTCACGTTGTTTAAATACAAGATGCAGACACAAGGCAAACACATTAAGTGATTATCACACAAATGTTTGCTTCAAAGGCAGGCGTACCACCGCTCCGCCATTTTTCTTATTTGTACAACTGTAGATATTTTTACCCGTAATTTTTTTATTAATTAATAAATAAAAGTAATTGTATATATTGAAGGATACTTAGAATTATAATAGTTTCATCATAGAGTAATGTATCCGTCTTACAATGTATGAATTAATTTAACAAGTTGGACGTTATTTCGTGTCGCGAAGTGTGAAGTGGTAAACCGCAGACCACCATGTTGACAGGTCATTTGGTAACCGATAACCGATACGGTGAGAGAACCGAGAGTGGCTTGGCTAGGAAGGGATGCTTGGAGTTGATATATTATCTTTACTAAAGATTGAAACTGTTTCTATAGAGCGTCGGTGGCCAAGTGGCTAGGGCGTAAACCGACGGCCGTTGGGGCAGAAAGGTTCTTGAATGGCGGCCGCGCAGAAGATGTAGTGTGGCAGGCCCCCCACGAGGTGGACCGAAGATCTGGTGAGGGTCGCGGGAAGCCGCTGCAAGCCAAGCAAGACAAAAACATTGTGGAGATCCTTAGAGGAGGCCTTTGTCCAGCAGTGGACGTCTTTTGGCTGACATTATTAGGATGATGTATTTATTTATCAATGTCTGATATCATATCGACCACTTTTGAAGAACACTTACATTTCCTACTCATACAATATTATCCCATAAAACTATTTAAACCACTACTACTCGTTAGGTACTCTACTCACTTTTGTGATCAGAGCATAATAGGTTAATAGTACAACATAATAAGTATTTTTCTATAACATTTTCTTTGTTCTCAGGTACGTCAGACTCCCTACTTTCAAGCCGTCTGGAAAGTTCGGTATGTTAGCTCTAAATCTACTTAGTTAAATTTTCTGCGAACTTGGACTTTTGACACAGAGTTATTTAATTAACTCAGTCTACATTAGTCAAAGAGACAGAGGGCAATGTGGTTTTATTATGGTTGAATAATATTATACAACTTAATGGGCCCGATTCTACGTATTACGCTCTAGCTTAAATAAAAAAAAAACGGTTGTCTGTAAAGTCGGTTTATTTACGATAGTTTAACGTGACAACGATTGTGCCTATTGTCACTCGTTCCGCGCTCTCGCTTGCACTTCAAGCCTTAAATGGAACGCCTCAGCCGCACGGTAACGCCGCATTGTGTCATGTTTTTTCGTGCATGCATGCAGCCGACTCCTTCGTTGTCACGTCAAAACCATATGTCCCATGTCCCTTTCACGTTCATAAGAACGAAAATATTAGATTCATTCATCTCCATCCTTTCGATTTCCTTAAAAACTTTTCGAATTGAGCCCAATATCTAACTTAGGTACTCGTACGTAAGAGGCTGCCCAAGAAGACAAGTTCGGGATTTTGAAAATCCAAAATTTGGATTTGGGTCACTTTTAATAGGTGAAACAGGCAAATAGCTATGTACCTACTTTAAAAAAAGTCTGCTATTGTGTAAATATCATTTCTACAAAAATTTGACGTTCTCAGAATTAAGGGACCTCCTTGTCGATATCCGTCCGGAAAAAACCTAACGTGTGCAGGGTAAGGGCCCTTTTTCAAAGAAAACGTCGCAAATAGCAAATTTTTCACCAAAAATAATTTACATTACCGACTTTTTCGTATTTTTGATGAAACCAATGAAGCAAATGTGGAGTCAGTATTTATTCATTTTACCATTTCCTGGAAAAGGATATTTCGCTGAATATCATGGAATTTGTGCGCCTTCAATATCCTAATGATGATTCGCATTTTGAAATGTAAGGTAAAAATGATTGTTAAAACTTCCAATTCCAAATCAAGTAAAAAATTACTTCATCTTAATCAAGGGAATCAAATAAGAAATAATGTGTGATGCGAAAATTACCACCTCGATGAGACGCGCTGGACAACATTTTTTATTTGTAATTTTTTTTTCGTTTTTGTTGTGTTGATGCATAAATTATATTTTGCGAAAATTGCGTAAATTTTGACGGAATTTGTAGGAATTTTAGTAGTACAACTATTGATGTTGTTGTGATTGTGTTGTTGTTACAGTCCCGATATTAGCAGTAATGACGAAAAAAAATAGGCAAAACCTAGTGTGTACGCTCAGTTAGTAATACAATGGACTATATCCATAAATTCCATCAGAAATTCGGTACTCGGCTCAAATTTCGTCCTCAGCACAAACAATGTGATGAAAAATTCATGCCGTTAGAAAATTAAAAATGGCGGTTGGTGCTTCCAAACTCGATCAAAGGCTCAGGCTGATTGACTTCCAAACTCGTGCCAGCTTTATTGGACATTTGGGTCTTCAAAACACTGGATTAAAGATCTAATGCTGGTTACGCTAAGTTGAATTTTAGCTAAAAACGATTTAGAACCTTTTTGAACTTGAAAGCGATACTCTTAAGAGTATGAATAGAATGGCGATACTGTTTTTGAAGTATGGACTTTACTTAGATGACAATTGAGAGAGCACTTTGCTTGTAGAACTAAATGCCGATTGGGCTATGTCTTGGTTGTTACACATATTATACACCGTGCTTTTTTAACCGTCTTACAAACGAAGCCCAATGTATATGCCCGTGATATAGAATATATTGGCAATGTTATTTTTTTTTTATCAATAAAATAATAAAAACGTGAAGTAAAATAAAATAATGCAAAATAATTTTGAATCAACCTGTACATAATATTTACAATTTAGTAACAATTTGCTCATGCGTGAGAATCGTAAATAATGGGAAAACAAAAGAAAAATATGAGATAAACACATTTTTCAATCTCTCGATCGATTATTTTATTAAACAAATCCTAGATTTTTTTTTCTTAAAAAAAAAAAACATTGCCAAGATATTCTATATCACGGGCATATACATTGGGCTTCGTTTGTAAGACGGTTAAAAAAGCACGGTGTAGAGTGGCGACCAATGCTGCATTTGTTTAGGTCTTTGAAATCGGGCCTTCCGTTCAGGAGCTACGATGCTACAGACATATTATATACATAATACTCTCTTTTTGGGTCGAGGGTTACAGATAATGATCATTATGATGCGGCGAAAAAAATCTTTTGCTGTGGGTGGGTGTTTGAGTGGGTATTTCTATCGAAAAAAAAATTATTGCGCTAAGACCCGTAAACAATTGTAATAATGTGTAGTAAGCGCGAAAGCCTCAAACAAACATTTGCATACTATCGGTACTATATACAGTATTTTAAAATTATCAGTATATAAAAATTTGGTTAAGATTAAAAAAAAAATCTAATTCTATTCTTTTTCTAAAAAATCTTAACCAAAATTAGGGCAAATCTTTACAAGCAAGAACTTTAGCCACAGCTGTTAACAAAACCTTACAAAGAAACGGTTAGCGAGCGCGTGGGCGTCTCGCCGACTATTTTCAAACTCGTCAAGCGAGCAAAACGGCAAAAATGTGCTAATTCATCGTCCAATGACGTTAACGTAAAAGATATTACAAAGTTCGTAGGAGTGGAGGCTCTAATGAATAGGCACTGATGAGTGTGGGCGTAAAGATGGGTATTTACAGGAATTCGCCTTTTCACTAAACTTTGTTGATAGTTTTCTATAGAAAACCCTCACTATGAAGGTCAGACTAGTAAAAAAATCTGTAGGCTGGCGAGGATTGAAGTAAAACTAGAATATATACTAGACTAATCAAAGCTCATAGAAACATAATTATATACTTTATTTCTTACAACGGTTGTCATTTGATTAAAATACAAGTACTAGTTTTTCGTTTGATATTTAATATACGAAGTACTTTCAATTTTTGGGTGAAATTTGTAGCGCGGTCATTTTGAAAATTTTGTGAGAGGCCTTTGTCCAGTAGAAGACGTCTTTCGGCTAAAGAAAAAGAAACTATAATTTTCCTTTTCTATCACCTTAAATACGCAAGCCAATATTCGCTGTGACCTTCAACAGACGGGAATCATAAAAATCCCAAGAAAAAAATCTAGTGAACAGAATAGGTTCTTATAATTGTACGTCCCATTCAGTGGAGGGATGTCACTCGTCACTCCGTAGCCGTGACGGGATTTGCCACAAATATGACAGCGCGTTACAGACCGGGCCACTGGGGACCCACGGCGGGCCATTAAATAAGGCTTCTAAGCAAAAACTATCTTATTATCTATTTTATACCGAATTTTATTGATATTTTTGCAATATTTATTAAGGATCAAAATAATCTCATCTCATCATAAACTTTAACCGCCGTAATGATTTAAAAGTAAGAGAAAGAAAATGAGGGAATATAAACTTATTAGATTAGAAATTTTGACAAATTATGTTCGAAATAATCATACTTTATACTAATATTATAAAGAGGATAGATTTGTATTTGTGTTTGTTAGTAATTAATAAACTTAAGAACTACTGTGTCGTTTTCAAAATTATTTCACCATTAGAAAGCTACATTCACCTTGAGTAACATAGGCTATCTTTTACCGCGGGAAAATGCTTCATTCTCACGGGAAAAACTATTAACGCGGGCGGAAAGCTAGTATTTGTTAAATTGATAAGTCCACTACGCAATACCTTGCATAGGTAGTTCTTATGTGGAGAAGAACAAAATATTCAAGAAAAATATTACAGAAAAAGCAAATGCTCTTTATAAAATTTAAAATGGAGCATTTGCCTTTTTGTAATATTTATCTTGAATATTTTGTTCTTAAATGGCGTTTCCTGTCCTACCGGTGAATTTCCACGGGCTGCAGGCTGCATTCAATCAAATAAACGTTATTCATATATTAAAAGTAAATAAATAAATATGTGGGGACACCTCACATACGGCCATTTGATACAAACTAGACATGACCATGTGTGTCAGAGAGATGAAATATATACATATATAAATATACAACATCCAGACACAAAGCAAACACAAGTGTTCTTCATACGACTGTTTGCCCTGGGCGGGATTCGAACCCGCGACCCTGTGGTTTGTAGGCAGGCGGGCCCTAACTTCCCTTATTTTGTGGCCACGAGACGACGTTATTGCCAAATAATTACATTTCCGTCACCCGACTTTGCTCGGTCATTTGTCACGCGCGTGCCACCATCACACTTGACGCAGCGCTAATTAATGACGGCGACGCAACGGATAGTGCTGTCCCATTCTAATGGACGCGTCTGATAAGGACAGCAACAGGTCTTTCAAGAGGCTCATTGTTGTTAATAAGGTGTTTATGTTTAGATAATTTTGTTCAAGTTTTAATTAAAGTCGACAATTTATGCCTTCATGTTCGTTAAATTTGACTTTGTGGTAGATTTTTTAAAGAAAATTATTAAGATATGTTTTTTGACGTTTGGTCTTAAAAATTTGAACGCTGGTGGTGTATCTGATTGGATAATAGGTTCTTCTTCTCTCCTCCACACTCCACATCATTGTGTCGCAATTTAGCAATAAAGTAATAAGTACCAGTAATTATACCTCTACTGCCTTCCTCCTTTAATATTTGCTAAAGGGAATATGAAAATAAATATTCTCATTTACTTTAAATAGAAAATAAACTGGTATTTGTATAACTTTAATTACATATACCTTTCTTACTGACTTTTTCAGATAATATGTTTTCGTAGAAATGGTGAGCCACTCATTTCATTACTTTATCTCGAGAAGTTTTTGTTTGTTTTCGCAGGTCAAGAAAATTAATTGAAAAGAGAGTTTTGGGAGGAAATAATATTTGTTTTCTACTTTTTCTGCTTCTCGAGTTTTTGATTATTCTTAACGTTTTCGTGTGATTCGTGAAAACGTAGAACTATAATATCAAATTAATTAATTTTTTTTCTTACCAGCATTTGTTTCACGTCGCAAGAATGTTTGAAGGTTAATAAAAAGTGGAAAACAATTTGAGTGAAAATTACTACTTGGAACTGAAAATAGTTAAACTTAAACAATAACTCTTGCAAACTTTTCATTACAATTATAATTATTTTATACACTCTATGGCTTTGTTGTAGTAATTTCGCCTACTTTCATTAAATAGGGGCGCGAGTGCGAATTTAAAAATACCTGTGTTTGCCTTTTGTCTAGATCTATTTTTTAATTATTTGTTACTTATCAGTTATTTAATACCTACCTACAATACAAGCTTTATTTAGTTTGGGTCAGTAACCAAAATAAGACAAGGGTGGTCGCCTAAGGCCTATTCAACCTAATTTCGGGGTAGGTTCGAGCCCCTCGGTTCGGACATTATATGAGCTCTTGACATCGAAATCCAAAAATTCCTTTAGTAGCTTATTTATAACCTAAATAAGCTTAAGTAGTAATCCTCATTATGAATTGAGAGTAACAAGAGAATAAACCATTTGTTCCCTATTTGATGTTTGGTTGAATGAAATGCCTTTTCACTTCAGGTAAGCACCTGAAGTGAACATCAATAGCTTCCCACGCCTATTAGCAAAGCGGTAATCAAAACAGAGAATAATAATAGGTTCTAAATATATGTATAACAGGATCAACTCGAGACAGCAAAAGTTGTTTATATTAGGTAAGCAAATATGCTGTTATCTTTTGCTTTTGAAGTGGGTGCGAAATGAAGAAATCATGCCAAGATTGTTGTTTGATATCAGTTTTCATTGGATAATAAATTATTGGTTACCTTGAACCTTCTGTCAAATAAAAGTGAACAATTGATCATATTGGTCGATGAAATTGATCGATTTCACACACACATATACACACAATAATTTAAATTTTTGAGGATTTACCCAGCATTCTTAAAACGTAGAAGAACCATGTAAACATCGATAGATAATATTTTCTTAAAGTCAAAAGTTAACAAACTTGTATGATTTTATAACATTACTAGCTTTCCGCCTGCGTTAACTGTTATTCCCGTGGAAATGAGGCATTTTCCCGCGGTAAAAGGTAGCCTATGTTACTCAGGGTAAATGTAGCTTTTTATGGTGAAAGAATTTTCGAAATCGGCATAGTAGTTTTTGAGTTTATTCATTACAAACATACATTCACACACACACACACAAAAATACAAATCTTTCCTCTTTATAATATTAGTATAATATAATACCAGGCATACATCGCACAGTGTGTGAACTGGGAAAAATTATCAAAGCTCATAGCGCGTACTCGTAGCTATATGCTACGAAATGGTGCTACGATGCGTAGCGCTTTGGCTACGATTTAAATCACATGGGGTCTATTTCTAATACAGAACGAAAGTTTTAATACGTGCATACGGTTGTATTTTAGTACTTGTTTAAATTAAGTTTTTGAGAATATTATTAACTAAACAAAATCACCTTTTATCAAACTCAGAGATATCTAAAAAAATTGCTAAGAAGACGTAATGTGACGGTAATAACTCTTGTTCTCATAAATGGATATATCTTTGCATTGATCATAACACTATAATACCTACTATAATAATATGATTATTATGAAGAACGTAATATGTGAGTACTCTTTACGTGAGTAAACATATTGATGTCATCATCATCATCTCAGCCGAAAGACGTCCACTGCTGGACAAAGGCCTCCCCCGAGGACATATTGACGTGTGTGATATGATATGCAAAAATAGTAAGTAAAATCTTTATATGCATCAAAATACCTAAATTAAAGTAATTTTTTAAATAACAATTACAAAGAACTTTTATTCGGATCCACAATACTAGCTAGTAACTAGTTCATCATTTACAGATTCGTAAAACACAGAAAGTAGCGTTTATAGACGGAAACTAAGGTTACTAAATCAGCCATGAAGAATACAAAGTAAAAAGTATTCACCATCTTCCATGTCCTATCATGTAAATGTAAAGGAGATGTAAGTAAACCGTTCGCGTGAAAGTACGAGTCGAATATATTGGCGGAGGCGGCATCAATTTGTTTTCATTTGCGCACGTCTCGGACCGATAAAGAACCTTTATTAAGGTCGATTCAGGAAAACAATCCGGCATCAGGTTCGCTTGTATCTGTTACCCTTGTAAAGGAAACGCTGAACATTTTGTGTTAGCGAAAGTATTATGTTCAATTTTGGTTTTGTTACTTACATTTTCATTCAAGTCCGGTGAAGCTTGATCCGTCGTACTTTTTCGTAAATGGTTTTGTATTACGTGCAATAGATTTCTTTTGGTCAAAAAACCGGCCAAGTGCGAGTCGGACTCGCGCACCGAGGGTTCCGTACAAACCTGCAAGGTTTACAAAGTTCGTTCATTACGACAATCGAGTCATAACTATGGTAATCTTATTGCAAAATGAAATTCATAACATTACAATGGGGAAAGATGGAGGAGCATAAATTCTGATCTCTTATCGTTTAAGTAATCCTTTATTTTATATTAACACATATCATTTATCTATAATATAACTGAAACACTTATACTAGCCTTGCAGCAGACTTGCGAAAGTTCTTTTATTAAAGTTATTTATTTACTAAGTCTTTGCCGTTTGAAAATGTTGCCCTCCCCATACATAGTATAATAACTCGCGGTCATTGCTGTAACTACAATTATGTTTACAATCACAATTTTTTTGGTGGTATAACTACTTAAAATTTTAAGCTTTTCGGAATTTTTCTGTTACCTGTGCTGTAAGCTATTGTTTCTTACCAAATTTCGAGATTCTATGTCAACGGGAAGTGGTCTTTAGGTTTTAATTCCCTTGCGTGTAGTTGCGAGTTTCAAAATATGCGGTATCAATGGTTGTACTTTTGCGTTTTGCGTTTTTGCGTTGACTTAGATTTTTTTTTTTTTTCACGGGTTAAAGGCAATTAGATCTAAGTATTTGATATGAATTTCAACTTGATAGCTCTACGCGTTCATGAGGAAAAAAGTAATAAGTTTATATTTATTAAAAAAGATGGAGGAGCATAAATTTAAGACAAAGATCTCTTTATCGTTTAAGTAACTAAGTACTAAGTAAGTATTTCAACTTGATAGCTCTACGCGTTCATGAGGAAAAAAGTAATAAGTTTATATTTATTAAAAAATATATATTTTGTAATGTAACTAAAAATTTAAGGTTTTCGGAATTTTCCCTTTATGTGTGCTATAAAACGTTGCTTCATGCCAAATTTCAAGATTCTAGGTCGACTGGAAGTACCCTTTAGGTTTTGATTCCCTTGCGAGTACTTGCGAGTTTCAAAATATGCAGCTTCTTTTGATTGCGTTGACATAGAAGTTTGATTTTGTTACAGCTTAAAGGTATTATAGACCTGAGTATTTGGTATGAATTTCAATTTAATACCTCTACGCGTTTATGAGGAAATGGGTAGTAAGGTTAAAATTAGTAAAAAAAAATATATTATGTGATGTAACTAAAAATTTATGGTTTTCGTAATTTTTCCTTTATCTATGCTATAAGACGTTGCTTCGTACCAAATTTCAAGATTCTGAGTTCACGGGAAGCACCCTGTAGGTTTTGATTCCCTTGCAAGTGTCGAAAATTTGCGGCATAAACGGCTGTATCTTTTGATTGCGTTGGCTTAGAAGTTTGATTTTTTCACAGCTTCAAGGGACAGTAGACCTGAGTAATTGATATAAATTTCAGCTTCATACCTCCACGCGTTCCTGAGAAAAAGGGTCTTGACAGACGGACGGACAGACGGACAACAAAGTGATCCTATAAGGGTTCCGTTTTTTCCTTTTGAGGTACGGAACCCTAAAAAGAGTTCAAAGAATTTATTTTTTAACTTTTGGATATTTACATCACTTAGTTAAGTTAAACTTACAATATTTTTTTTGCGAGTACATAATTTCTAACAAAAAAAAAAACGACTTCAAACAGTAAACTAAAAAGCAGAAAATAAATTTACTTCGCACAAAGTAATACGTATCTTCATTAATCTATCCTCCATGGGAAAATGGTTATTGTGGGTTATCCTTAAGTATATTATGCATGTATCATACATATAAACCTTCCTCTTGAATCACTCTATCTATTAAAAAAAAACACATTAAAATCCGATACGTAGTTTTAAAGATTTAAGCATACATAGGGATATAGGGGCATAGGGACAGAGAAAGCGACTTTGTTTTTTACTATGTAGTGATTATGTGTATGTGTGTGTGTTATATCCCTCGTCTATTCTTTTATAAATCCATACTCCCAGGAATGGCAGGCACCGCACGCTCCAAGCATAAAACCTTGCTGCTCTGCTTTACGTAATATTGAGGGATAATTGAATAAGTGCAAGAAAAGTATCCTCAGAGAAAAGGTATGCTTTGTAAACTAGGTTATTTAACAATTTTTTTTTTCGATTTAGAATTCTGCTTCTAGTATTCCCAAAGTTACTTAAGAAGACTCCAGAAATACTTCGAACAATCTAAAGAACATTGACAAATGTTTGGTTTTAATTCTGTTTTAGGAGCGAGGGGGGTTGGGGATTGAAAGGAAAGGAAAGGACCTACATTTTCCAGTATTTACATTAGTCTGTAGGACTCTCTCAAGACTAGGTCTCGGTAGGTTCTGTGTAAGATAAATGTAGCACGTTTACTGCGAAAACAAAAGCGTTATTTTCGGACTCATTATTCAATTCTAATCTAATATCGACAGGTGATTTTAACTTTTTACAATATTCTTCAAACGATTGTACAGTATAACCGTAATTAAACAAAAGCAATTTAACGTTCTTCAACAAGAAACATCACATTTCGGTTCTTTTTTGTTGGTGTATTTATAGTTGTTACTGTATCTCTTTTGCTTTCCCTAAATGTGCGTATCAGATTATGGTATACTAGCTGTTCGCCCGCAGCTACGCCCACGTTGTTTTTTGACTTTCCCGTAGGAATGAGATATTTTCCCGCGGTAAAAACTATCCAAGATGTTGACCAGAGATATAAAGTACGACCATGCAAAATGTTATTTAGATCGGTTCAACAGTTTCGGAGATTAGCCCGTACAAACAGACAAATACTGAAACAAATAAATAAAATAAAAAACGGCTATATTCTATATCTATAGACTCGGTTTTTAACTTTTTTTTCTAGGTACAGTCTCCTGCACAGAAAATGGACCCCACTTTCGTGAGCGGTGGGTAGTAGCCGCTTACGACAGGGGGGGTCCGTTTTCTGTGCAGGAGACTGTACAGGTATTAGACCTCAACAGTTTTATCATGTAGATATAGAAGAAGTAGAACAATTACACCAAAACACAAGCATATCAGTTCAATTAGTTAAAACACAGTGATCAAATTCCTGTCTCGCATCTGTTTGCGCTCACAATCACCAGTCAGCTGTTAAATACTCAAGTGTCTAATGTCGCATCCCTTGATAACGACCAATCATGAGTGGGCGGGGTGACGTGATCATTTCAGCTTCCAGGTCGAGTGTTGACGTCATCACAGCACGAAGCCTGTTGATTGGACGATCAATTGTCGCCCACGCTTGTTTTGATGGTTGTGTGTTACAAGGCAAGTGGTCGCATGTGGTGATGTCAAGGGTTAAGTTCTATGAAACAGAAAATATGAAGTTTTCTACGAAACGGCTGATAAGCTTCTCAACGGAGGAAGATTTTTTAAATATTTGTAGGAGCCGGTTCATAGCGATGTATACCTACGTACATTAGGAGTTTTCATAGCGCCACACTTTAAAATTTGTAATCCGTTTTGTTGATCGATAACACTATCGGATTTTACAGAAAAATAAACTTTAAAGTTGCAAAAGTTTACAGGTCTTCGTTTGTTTAATTAATGCAGAATAAAATTTGATTGAAGAAAACACAGTCGTTTCTACTATTAACTAAACAGTGATAGATATTGAATCTAGTCTACAAAAAATATATATTCATTGAAATTTTTACGACAATTTCCTACCGAACCAAATTACATTTTTGGAGAAAATGTGAAAGTCCTGAAGACCTAACGCCCTTAGGATCCAACTAGAACTGTCAACCAGCCCACCGAACACTATTACTCCTTAGTACAGGAACAGGTCGACAGCTGGAACCACACGGCTGGAAGCAAAATGGGTCAAAATAGACATGCAAATTCGAAAATATAATTTTTTTTCATAATTGGAATGTGCCTACCAGCCAGAGATAAGACTCGCAACAAAAGGAGAAGACACAACCAATGCCACAGAACCATTTTACCTATAAAATATTATTTAATGAGTGTGGTACAATAAATTAAATCACAAAGTCCTTCAGTCTCTTGTCCTTATTACAACAGAATGTGGCAGTCATTGTTTATATTTTAATATGAAAACGAGGGATCCATTTTCAGGTCACCTTCAATTACGATGTGCGCAAATGCTCGCTAATATTTACGCAGGTGCGCATAGTCGTGCAGCGGCGCGCGAAATGCGCGTTCGCGTAGTCTTTTGTAATTTGTAGCTATCTGTTTGTTTATTTGTTTGAGATTATTCCATGTAGGCCAGACAAGGCCAGTCTGGATGTCTCGTTGATATTGTTTAAAGTAAAGAAATATGTCTTTGTGTATTTTTGTGTGTATTTGTCTGAAATTTCAGTTTTTATGAAGCAAACTTATTAATTATTATTATTTTATTTTATTTTATTTTCTTAGGGAGACTTACAGACGAATAACAATAGTGTGTATTGATAATCATTTAGTACAATGCTAATGAAAAATCTCCGCCGATAGAAATCAATTAATTGTGCGGAAAGAAGAAATTTAAACTTACAAACAATAAAAAAAGGAGGTAAAAAAATATATAGTGAAAATCGTTCAACTGTAGGTAACATCAAAAACGGGAGGGTATGCGCGTACATACTTATTAAATCTATTTGTTAAAAAAGCACTGTGTCATCTATTAAGGTCAACTAAAATACATTAAATATCAGTGGTTTTATAACTATGATTGTTTTATTTAACGTGTGTTACTGTGGTTTAATAATGCTTATTTATTTAGCCCAAATAAAAAAATATTATTATTCTATTTGAATGAGTCGAAAGGCTCTGCTAAGTCGAAAGGCTCTATCAAAGTGAAATAAAATATTTTTTATGAAGTTTTTACCTACAAACAACAGTTAGGAAATAAATCAAACATTAGCGTATTAAATGTAATAAAAACTCCCAAGTAAGCCATTGGGCCAATAAACCTTAATAACAGCGAATACCGTTTTTGTATGGGTTCGTTACTTAATATGTGCGTGAGTTTTTTATTTCATTTCAACGATCCTACGCACTTTATTTCCCTCGAGACCTATAACAATAGAACCTACGGACCTTTTAGGTAATTCCTTTGAATAAATGAAATACTCCCACCCTCCCTCGTTTTACAAAACAACTGTTTCAGTGTAAAAGTCACATACAGAGATTTGATTGCGCACATTTTGTACTAACTAGCTTTCCACCCCGCGGCTCTGTCTGCACTAACAGTTTTTCCCGTGGGAATGAGGGCTTTTCCGCGGTCAAAGGTAGCCTATGTTTTAGAGTTCTGGTGTTTGAGCTATCTTCTTCTTCTTATCGAGTAGATTTCGAGGTTAACCTACCTCACAAACCCTGCAGCTTTAAGCTATATTATTTAAAGTTTCATTCAGATCTATTCAGTAGTTTTATCGTGAAAGAGTAACAAATATCATGATTTTTTTGCACTTTTTAAAGAGTTTCAAAAAAGCTTAGTTTAAATTAAAATTCTTTGGTTCATAGAAGCTGATGGAGTAAGAAACAATTTGATGTCAGACAAAAATGATTTGAAAATTACATATCGGATTCCTTTTATTTTATTGGTAACCTAATGGGTGCTTGATGTGAAACAATATACATTATAAACGTTAGAGTACAAAAAAAACAATACAATACAAAACAATATAATTTACAATGCTATAATAAAGATCCATATTTATTTAGAAGGAACAGACGTACTAGGATGGCATAAATACTCCATTATGCTAGAAAAGAAAATACAACTACATTTATTTAGTAGCAGGAACATATTGCCATCTAAACCAACATAGGCTATTTGATAAAGAAAAACAAAACATGAGGAAATAAGCTCCTTGAGGAAGATTTCGGTGTAATAATAGGTACTTTTACGTCATGAATGAGTTTTGTTTATAGTAGGGATTCACGCAATTCCGCCCGCGCTAACAGTTTTTGCCGAGAGAAAGAGGTATTTTCCCGTGGTAAAAGCTAGACTGTGTGTGATGTTATAAGCTGTATTATGGTAACGTTTCATTAAAATCCATATAATAGATTTAACTTGAAAGAGTAACAAACATCCATCCTCACGAACTATCGCATTTATTATTACAGCTAGTGTATAAAAAGAGTACAACTAACAAAAATGAATTTGAGACGCGGACAGTACTATTATTTTCTTCTGTGATGCGGATTAGGTATTATTTTTAGGCCTACACCATTGAATATATGGGTTACTTAAGGCGTCGCCGGCGCCTAGACGTCGCTCGCTTGATTATGGCGTGACAATTAAATGGAATAGGCTGTATAGTATACCACCTAGCAACTACGTACCTATTACCACAGAGAATAAAAAGCTCCATGAATTATATAACCATTTATTATTATTATTTTAGGACTGACGACTATTGTATCGATTAATGTTTTAAAATTTGGTTTCGCCAATATTTAAAATTTTTAAAAATTTTCAACTTTTGTTTTCTTAGATTTCTTTTAATTTGATTTAAGTTTTGATAATAGTCATGTGTTCAGTATAGACGATTTTAATCGAAATCTATTTATTTTTACTGATTTTCCCATCAGACCTGAAACTGACATTAAATATGAAATATTGATAAAACATCTTTCAAAATTAGTTTTAATTGTTTATTTCTCAATTGTGTGGTAGCCAAATATGCAATTGTTACTGTTATTGTTATTAAATAAACAAAACACTAATTTCATACCATTGAAAACTCGATAGAAAATGACTCTATTTATATATTGAAGGCGAAATAATGTAAATAAAGGGCTTGGTGTTATCACGAGGCGCCTCGGCGGCGCTGTCGTGATTACAGCCTCTGGTACAATTAACTAGACAACTTGACAAGGCTCTTACTACCTAGACTTAGCAACAGAACCTACTGAACTTCCACAGTAAAAAGAGAGTTATGTACCTACTTACTTGCTTACTTATCGTGTGCGTTTCCCTACCTCACAAACCCTGGTGTCGGAATTATAGAACCGCCTTGGGCTTCCGACATGGCTCCTATAACGACTTCTGCAGATAGTACCTGGGACCATCGGCTGTTCGTGCCTCCCGAAGCACGGAATCATCTTTCTTTTCAGACAATCAGGCGATTCAGCCTGCAATGTCCTAACCAAACCGAGGAAAGTCTCACAAAGTGATATTTGTTCGACGAGTCCCTACCGGGATTCGAACCCGAAACCTCCGTAACGTCAGGCGAGCTTTTGACCACTCAACCACGTAGGCTGTAGGAGACCTACTTACTAAAAGACAGAGAGCGTTGGTCGCTAAAGGACTAGGTCTGTAGCCTCCGTTGACTTCCATTAGGAAGTTCGCCGGTTCAGACATCGGCACGTATCAATGAGTTTTGAAATTTATTATGTACGTTTTACGATGCTCTTACGGTGAAGAAAAAACACTGTGAGGAAACCTCCTGCGAATAAATTTGAAGTTTGTGTGTGAAGTTGACCAACTCGCACTGGATCAGCATGGTCGACTAAAGCCTGTACACCTTAATTTCAAGGGAGTCTCGAGGCCCTCAGTAGAGACATATATTAGCTGTTAACGGGACTTTCAAGTCCATACGTCTTAGGCTTGATATAACACCATTGCCGCTGGACCGCCAATTTTACTAAATATCTTTTAGTGACATTTCACTCAGAGAGTACTGGTAAAAAAAAAACAGTTTTCCTCTAGAATATTCCATTCACTCGTGATGTGTTGTTTACTATGTAATCATCACCCTCATGTTTAAACATTGTGCTCATTCATACTGACCACGATTCTCTCGGCAAGGGTGTGCATAATTAATTTTTGTGTTACTGAAAAATGGATGAGCCAACAGAGAAATAAATATAATAAAAAAAGTATAAATATAATAGAGTTATAAGTTTATAACCAAGGTGGAATACTGGCGATCGAAAACACAAAAATAAGCCTTTAATTATTTTTAGAATTGTTATACTTCAATAGCATAATTTGAGAATGAAACTCTATATAGGGTCTTCCAGGCTAGGGATTTTCGGGTTTACAGTCTGTTTCAATTTAAAAATAATTATAAAGTCTTTCGGTAAACATGACACGTTGCTTTGGAGTATTTTTGATATAACTCTAAACAAAAAATAAATAATGTAGGCAAAACTAGTAAGTAAAAGAAGTCTAACCTGCATAAATTCGATATCAATTTGTACACCGGACAAAACGAGTACTTGATTTTCGGTTCACTATTTTTTTACACTGAACAATTCTGATTTTTCGGTTCAGAGGGCTGTAAGAATCGAGGATATTGCGCCCAAACACCCACATACGAAACCAATGCAAATTTATATGACATCCATTGTATGCTCCAGTTGTTTCCATGACCTTTACGAGCTGCGTGGGAGTGGGAGGAGCGGGAAATTGTAATTCCTCCCAATGGATCGTGGAAAGTGATTCTTTTTCATCACAAAAAAGATTTTAACATTAACATACACTGTGAAATTTAACTGGCTGTTTATCTGCAACACAGTGGAGGGACTACTATTTGGTATTCTGTGACAGTGGTAGTACTCATAAAACTGAACAATTTTCTAATTCAATTTTCCATATTATTTATTTATTTATTAAACATTTTATACAATCTTACAGACAAAATCCAAAACAATTGCTTATAAGATAGAAAAAATTAACAAAATATAAAATACAATACGAGTAATAACAAATTCCATTACATCGAAGTATTTTAAAATTATAATAATTACTATGCTACTAATACTTGTTTATAACAAAATTGGAACACCATTTAGGAACTTATATTTTCATTTTCACAATTTCTAAGACAATTATAATCTTCTTTTACGTGACCGGTCACTTTGAATGACAGGTTGAATTTTAATTTTGAGACTTCAACCTCTGTTTCTTAGGGAAAGTGGTTCAGTTTCATAAGTACTTGTTCCGGATTAACAACCAGTTAAATTTCACGGTGTACGAGACAAAAAATAACAAAGATATAGCCCATTAAAGTATCGTGTGACGTCACACCGTGCTACCTGCTATAATGATGCTATGCTATGCTCCTCGTATAATGATAGTTTTAGTTAATACTTCGAACGAAAAATGAAAAACATTGAGCTAAGGCAGGGACTTACCGCATCTCCTTGTCTTTCCGGGCCACATATTGGCGCACTGCCAATTGTGCCACCGTGTCTTTGTAACCTAATCTAACCTCACCTAACGAAGATGCGGATTCAAGTCCCTCTCCGAGCTTTTTGTTTTTCATTTTTCACTTCGATTTAAAAACATATTAAAACACGCTAACAGTGGGAAAAGAGTCATAAAGTAATATTTGTTACAACATGTCGCTTGTCTCACCAGGATTCGAACCCAGAACCTTCCTAATGTGAGGCAAGTAAATTACCACTCGGTCACGAAAATACCGTAATCCTACTATATACAATAATAATTATAAATGCGAAAGTTTGTGAGGATGGATGGATGTTTGTTTATCTTTGATGTAAAATTTCAATAATTTAGCTTATACATCAGAAAAACATTTAGTCTACCTTTTACTGCGGGAAATTCCCTAATTCCCAGGAGCCGCGGGGCGAAAAGCTGTACTTTTATAAAGAAGCAGGGATTTGGTGGTGCTTAGCAACAGACTGGGAGCGACCAATCTTAATAAAGTGTCCTGACTTGCGGTAGCGTGTGGGCCGGGTCGTTGGGTTCCCTCTAATATGGTTGAACCCGGCGATGGCTGAACCATACGTCAAACCCGTGAACGTGGTGCTGCTTGGGGGGACTGGTTTAGTTTTTCTACTTTGGCTGGTTGCCTTCCTCTAAATGTATATTTAGTTTGCACTCTTTGTTATATTAATCAAATTGTATAAAATAATAATTTATAATTCTGTAAAATATTGTGGAAATATGCAACGCCTGTGGAGTTTCTTCCGGCAAGTTCTTCTCCACATTTGTAAAATCTTACTTCAAATAAAAACTTTTTGTACTTTGAACTTTTTAACAATCTGTAGTAAAGAAAGTGTGTGTATGTCTAGTATATCATCTACATAGTGTGTATTTATAATACCCCAGAGAGCAAGTCCCATTAACTTTTTATCGAACAGCTTCTATTGAAGTTAACCTTCTTTTTACGAGGTGTTGTGAGCTTAATGGAATATCCAATCGATTGGCTCCTGACCCTTTACTTACGAGTACTCCTTTTGTTCAACGTTAGTGATATTATAAGAATATAATATGCGAACTATAGATTATAATTAATAATACCACTCTGATTGTTATAATATAATAGCATATTGATAAGTCAAATCAAAATATACGAGTACCTACTTTATTGCACAAAACAAGAACAAGTACAGTACAATACACAAAGGGTAGAAGAGAAGGCAAGTGGCAGCTTTAACACTCTAAGCAATTTCTTCCAGGCAACCAAATTGGGCAATAGTAGCAGGCGTTTAGGAAGAAATAAATCAAGAATGTTGAGGCTTCAATTTGTTGAATGGAATAGAAAATTTTATACAATAATAATTCTTTGCGAAAATGTCCGAGGTCCTTACATATGAAATTGCCAAAAAAAGTCAAAACCGCCTTCAAACAGTTCATAGACCGCTCCCAGGATTTTTTTTCCAAAGGTATCAACGATCTGCCTATAAAATGGCGGAAGTGTATCGATAACAACGGCGCATACTTCGATTGATTAAATAATAATTTCATAAAAAGAAAGCTTGTTTCACTTTTTTGATACTGAACGGCAATTTCATATGTAAGGACCTAATATAATTTAGTTTCTAGCGTAGGTAGCTACTTTAATTTATCAACTTTACTGTTGACGTCACAATTTTCCGGGAAGGATCACCAAAGTAGTCCCAAGGGAAGAATTACTTTCCTACTAATTACTACAGTAGGTGCCTAATAATTCGTGACGCTATAATACCCCATTCGGGGTAGCTGGGTGGCTTCTTTGGCTGGACTTAGACTACTAATCACACTAATATTATCACTACATAGTATAAAACAAAGTCGCTTTCTCTATCCCTATGTATGTAAATTGTATAAAATAATATTTTTTGTAAAATAGTTTGAAAAGATGCAACGCCTGTGGAGTTTCTTCCGGCGGGTTCTTCTCCACAGAAGACAGCCAAATTGTGAACCCGCCTCGACGTCGAAAAGTGATTTGTAAATCTTACTTCGAATAAAACATATTTCATTTTCATTTTCATATGTCCCTATGTCCCTATGTATGCTTAAATCTTTAAAACTACGCAACGGATTTTGATGCGGTTTCTTTTAATAGATAGAATGATTCAAGAGGAAGGTTTATATGTATAATATATGCATAATATACTTAGGGATAACCCACGATAACCATTTTCCTGTGCGAAGCCGGGGCGGGTCGCTAGTAATATTATAAAAGCTAAAGTTTGTGAGTGTGCGAGTGTGTATGTTTGTAACATCATCACGTCTAAACGGCTAAAGCGATTTTAATAAAATTTTGGTGTGAAGTTAGCTGACAACTTGGATTATATAGGTACATATATGCTACTTTTTACCGTGGGAAAATACCTCATTCCTACGGGAAAACCTGCCAACGTGGGGCGGAAAGCTAGTATACTATAAATAATTATACTATTTTAAATTGAAGCGAAGGCTCTCTTCGCTCTCTCCATAACTCCCTTTCTTGCCATGTGTACTGAAGGCGTTTAGCTAGTAATAACTAAAAAGACTACCGACTAAAATATTAAAAAAAAACCGAACCTAATCCGACCGACTAGTCCTTGTCGGAAGTTTTGTATTTTAGTTAGGTAAAATAGTAACTTTGGTCGATAAAAATAATATTACCAAAAAATATCGGGTCTTTTTATAAACCCTGTATAGTTGTATACTCTCTTCTATGTCTGTGACGCCCTTAAAATGTGGTATAAATTACACAAGAGCCCCTGACATCTCTACTCTGTTATTACACGGTGTAATTGGCAGAATATCGTGTTGTTATTTCAGCATGACGTAGATACTGACAGAGTTTACAATAACGGTTGACAAGGGCTTCATTTAATAAATCAATTTGTAGACAAAATTATTATGTTGGCTTTTTAGGCCCCGATCGCGCTAACTCCAAAGACTTAATCAAAATTAAACTTTAACTAAAACCGCTGTCAAATCGCGCGTGTGTAGGACTGAATACTACTGAATAGTTCAAAGTTTAGTTTTGGATTTTTAGCGTGATAGGGAACCAGATTTTGACAATACGATTATACCTAAGCTAGAGACGAAGGAAACTGAGTAATTTGAGAGTTTTAACGTAACCAGTCACATAGAAAGCGGGCGTAATCTGTGTTACAAGTTGCATATTAACGCCGTGCCCCGTGCCGCTCTTTCCCGCGCGTGTGGCTTTCGAGATTAGGGTGTTTCTTAGAAGCTTTCTGTATTTCGAATTCCGACCTTTATACGTGTAACATTTAAATAATCCGTGGTATTAGGATTTCCTTTGTATTTCAATTTTAAATTAGAAAACAGGCATGCGATGTGTCTATTAAAGAACCTATTGTAGGTATACAAGTATTTGCTTAGAGAATGTAATACATAATTAACATTCAAAACGTAATTATTCAGATCCAAATGGTTTCTAGTAAAATACGTTTTATAGTCGCCATTATAGTTAACAACTTATTAATATTATGAGCTGTTAATATAATATGATTATTTATTTAATTATATATTTATTTATTTTGTTTTATTTATTAGGTTCACATGTTGATGGATGATATAATAATATGTCCCTACCGTGGTGCTCGAGTCTACCTTGAAATCGTAGTAAAGTATAAATAACGAATTGCTTTGTATGTTTGATGTGATGTTTAAATTTAATAACTCTAAATAAAAAAATTAAAAACCCTCGCCACAAAACCGTTACTTATATCCTTTCAACAACTAGAAGGGAGCTGATAATTTTCAAATGGCTGAAGATATTTTCTTGGATCATATAGCTAGGAACAGTCTCGATTGTGACACCTTGCAAACAAAAAAAAACTAGATCAAAGATCAAAATCGGCATATCCGTTCTGGAGCTACAGTACCACAGACAGACAAACATACCTCTTTTTCGTCGGGGGTTAAAAATCATCAGCCGAAAGACGTCCACTGCTGGTTAAAAATGCTGTCCTACAATTGTATTTTTTTATAATCCTCAAAAAATAATTGTTGTAATGGGCAACCCAGAGTCCAGACAAACCAATAATCCGTGTATTGATTGTCGTTTTTAATCAATCAATTCCGTAAATTTCACTTATCCAAAAAATGGCCCATCAATTTCGGTTATACGACGTATTGTTCAGCAAAAAGGTCAGTTAGTAGGCGTCCCTTTAGTAATTAATCACAGCTTTTGGTCGTGTAAACGTGCTATAAATGCTCATATTGGTGCCATAAAGGTTAATATTATTCCATTAGTGTTCGTCTATCGCTAATAAATATTAAGTGGTTTACTGTGACTGTTGGAAGACTAAGTTTTCCAGACGTTTATTGGAGTCAAAGGGTCGAGACAATATCGATGAATTCATCGATGTAGCGGTTGTCATTTTAATATCTATAGGGTCCAGGTTGGGAAACAAGTTTTACGTCATTAGAAAAAGAACGTTTTCGTCAATCTCTTCTTATGAAAAAATAAATTATAGTTTAAAATTTTGGCTTCAATTAGTATTTCGGCTGCACCAAAATGTATTTTTGTGTTAGTTATTGTCAGAACACGGGCTGTTTAAACTTTAGCGGGAAAATGCATCATTCCTTCGGGAAAAGAAATGCGGTCAAAGCCGCGGGGCGGACAGCAAGTTTGCAATGTTAATAAAATTTTACCTCAAACAGAATTTCTGTCTTAAGTCGTATATACATAAAAGCATTACTATATTGGTGTTACACAAATTAAGTCATGTTCTTATTTGGTCATCAAAGAAAATTATTTATATATATCATTTGCTCCAACAGCATAACATAACATATTTTATAACCAAAATAAGACAATTTCGAAAGCAATTAACTCGCCGTAAAAAGAACTTAGATTGAGACATAATTAGAGGCCATATCTTTTACTGCACTTTTATATGTATTTCTTCATTTGGGTGTGTTAAGAGGGCCAGTTGCATTAATTTACTTAACTAGGTACCCATTAACACGTTTGGTCGCGTGGAATTCTACGATTTTTAGTAAGGTTTATTTTTGCAATTATATACAATTTGGATGCGAAGTACCTACTGAGAAAAAATGTTTGTGTTTATATTGTTGTTACTGTATTTCTTGTAAATTATTACTGGTGTCCAATAAAGTATATTCTATTCTATTCTTTCATTTTTAAGATGATTGAAAATATTTGTTATTCTCGCGTATCTAAAATTAATATTTTACTTAAATCATATAGACTAGATTTAAATAATACCTGTTAAGTGTAGTTAAGTAATATATTCAAATTATAATAATAAAGTAAAGCTATTTTACAAATCCCAATTTAACATTTTAAATAATTTACAATAAAATTGTATCTAGATTGAGAAATTTGCATGTAAACGAAGCCTTAGTGCTATAATATGATTGCTCGATGAACAGTGGTAGTGCGGTAAATTGCCACTTTCGATAGCGAAAATAAATAATTTAAAACATGGTAAAAAAGAAAGATTAAATCAAACCAAATTTTCTCCGTGAGTGCAATATTCTTTAAAAGGGGATGTGTCTTAAAAAAGTGAATAATAATAATAAATTTATGTAGAAATTTGTGTATGTATATAATCTACTACTTGATATTTATAGTTCATGCTCTGACTACTTTGTAAACCGCCGTGGTAGGTATATCTTAGGATTATATCAGTACATTTTTATTAAGACGTCATTGAATGACTTGGGTTTTCACTTCTGTGTTACAAGTACATGACTTTTAAATACATCATTTTTCTCACGAATGAAGTCAGACGTTTTTTGTACGATAAACGTTAGGTCTATGAAAAATCAATTTTACGGTGAATTCACACTTCACCTAAACAAATCGGTGTTGAAACTTGTTATTCCCAATATTATGTAAAACATGTAAAATGATTTAAAACTACCTGTATATCTTTAGCTATAAGATGATAATTTAACTTCTAGGATATAGAAAAGAAGAACGATAGAAAGAAAAAACGTTTATTCACTTAAGCTGTGACTTGAAAGTCAATGATACTATATGTATAGATATACTGATGATGATGATGAAATTATTAATACCTACTAAAGGGTTTATTAAAATTAAAAGTAATACATACGAAATGATAATCATTTTTTTATGATTAAACAAGGGCGGTTTTTCCACCTTCCTTCCATATTTTTTTTGTAGTCAAGTCCAAGTTCAAATTTCAAGCCACGAATGTAAATGTATCTTTTGTTTAACTAACATACACAAACAAACCGAATTGCTCAAACATCTATGACGCAACAGCGAGTACATTGGATTCGTATTGTGTACAACAGATGTCTGATTTATAGTACATTGTGAGATGAGAGCCTCAGAACAACTAAATTATTACTAAGCGCGATGTTCCTTTCTATTCGGTTAGAGCCACTCATTTCTTGGTAATAATTATTAACTGAAGAGTTCGAGATGGCTATTCAAAATGCCGATTTGAATATTGCTTAAGTTTGCGTAAGGTTTTGTTAGGGAAGTAGAATTTTTGATTAATTAATTATTTTAATTTAACTCTGACTGTTTCAAGGATGTTATAAGTACTTTAATAACATCCTTGAACTGTCTATACATAGAATTACCTATATTATAATAACACTAAATTTAAAAAAAAAACTCCTGACACAATAGCGTTACTTGATCCTTTCAACAACTAAATAATAAAAAAGCGGCCAAGTGCGAGTCGGACTCGCCCATGAAGGGTTCCGAATCAGCAAGTAACATAATATAAAAGTTCTTGTAGTTCGTTGTAACTTTGATCGATGTTTTAGTAATAGTGAAAGGGAAATTGCGGTTTACGATTTATGACGTATTAAAAAAAAACTACTTGCTAGATCCCGTTCAAACCAATTTTCGTTGGTAGTTTGCATGGTAATGTACATCATATATTTTTTTTAGTTTTATCGTTTCCTTATTTTAGAAGTTAGAGGGGGGGACACACACATTTTACCACTTTGGAAGTGTCTCTCGTGCAAACTATTCAGTTTAGAAAAAAATGATATTAGAAACCTCAATATCATTTTTGAAGACCTATCTATAGATACCTCACACGTATGGGTTTGATGAAAAAATTTTTTTTGAGTTTCAGTTCTATGTACGTAATACATACCTACCTATTATCGCGCTAAGACCCGTAAATAACTGTAATAATGTGCTCAATGATGACTGGTACACTTACATACAATTAGTCAATTCATTTTTAATTTATAGAGATAGATATATTGGTTTTGTGTCACGGTTATGAAGAGCCTAGGTTGGTAAAGAAACTAAAAATGATGTTATGAAATTTTCACTTTAGGACATGCAGAGTGGATGAACCTAATCTTTTTATTTTCTTTTCACAGGTAAGCCACCATTTACCACCTCCGACGGTACCTACTCCAGGTAATTTCCGGTGTAAATACTTGTACCTTATTTTAATTATTACGCATAGAATGTGGACTGAAGATGATCTGGTGCGGCCTTTGTCCAGCAATGAACGTATTTCAATATCATACTGTTTTTGCAACTTACAGTACGGTGCAAAATTGAAACAAGTTTTTTCGCTTCAGACAGTTAAATACCCTTATCTTTGTACCTGAAGTATTTCCTCAGTTTAACGTATTGTGTTATTCCAAGAAACACTTCATTATTTATTAGTTTTTTGAACCTTTATTTAAGTGGAAAACGTGAGGTTCTTACCGGTTTTATATATTTAACGAATTACCTTGCTGGTTACTGAAAACAGGTTGAATTAATGTTAATATTTGGGTATTATTATGAGACTTGTGAATTTGTTCGTTTTCATATAAAAAAAGAGAACGTTTTGCTGCCCATAAACATGGCATAATTTTCAGGTAAAAAAAAACTAGGTTTGTACAGAAGCCATCACATGCGGTTGGACATTCGCTCTACGAAATTCACCCTCACTGCTACGGAATACGCGCGCTCTCAAGGTCAACATGTCCAGCCGCATGTGCTAGCTACTGTACATTGTTATTTATAATAAATAATGATTAGTATAATGAAACTTATTAGGATCAAAAAGTTATTTGTTGTTTGTTTTTTTTTAATACATTTAAAATGTTTATAAATAATTTTACTATCGTGACAAACATTTTCTTAAAATTTGAATTCGCGGTGCATACCGATGAAAGATGGGTTAGCGGCCGTGTAAATGATTCATATGTGTGCGTACGATGATTCGGGCGCTCTTATATAGAGTGCAATGAGGGATTTTCAAGATGGCATTTAAGAAAAAGAAAAGGTTTTATTGACTCAAATAGATGGCGTGCATGTCGGATAAAATGTCAAAAACGAGCTTGTCAAACCAATGAGGGCAGCTAAAAAACTGGCGACACTGTTGTTGTCACGTCAATCGTCACGCATTTTATTGTGTTTTAATTTCGTTTCGTGTTTTTGCGTGCTTATTTGCGTTTAAATTTTTGATTCGTTTTACCAGTGACCTTTTTGCGACTAAATTTTGTGACTTCTTTTCCTACCTTCAAGCACGTCTTTTTATTTGATGTAAGAGTTAGTGCAGCGCCATCTCTTATTTCCATAATGAAACCTTTTTTTTGTTTTTAGAACTGTCAAAATGAAAATCCCTCATTACTGGCTATCTTTCTTCTGTGTTAGAACGGTGCAAAATCAAAAGTGTTCAGCTTGGCGTGCTAATGACTGTACTTTGAATCTGAAATATCGTGTATTCAGAACCATCTGCGATATTAATCATGAAACGTAAACATATTTGACGAGAGACTCCGCAATGACCGAACCTTGAAGGGTAACGGGCAAATGGAGTACTAATCCCAAAGGGATACCTATTAGTCCAAGGGTCCACTGTCTCATATATTTTACATCGAAATACAACAAGGTTTTATAAGAATATAAATCGAAGCGAAAAATTAAGATCATACTATGAACCAATATAGACCAATAGAAGCGTTAAAATATTTCGTTGGGCTTGTATGGAGAGTTGGTGGTATAATTGGTAGTACGCCTGTACGGCCAGGATAGCCCAGGAGGTGCGGGTTCAAGTCCCTGCCCAAGCTCAATGATCTTAATTTTTCGCTTCGATTTTATAATTTAATAGTATAGCTAACAGGCGTCATCTGTTGAAAAATCAATAAACTAAGGTTTTATAAGATCTTAACTAAATTTCGTAGTCAAAATTGATTTATTTCGATATCAAAATATCAGCAGAGCTTATAAGCGTCTGGGATTCAAAATTAACTGACTAAGTTGACACTGGCCTAATGCGGACTGGTCAAATTTAAATACAACTTTTAAAATTATTCGTATCATATCATTACCATAAAAGCGAATAAACGACTTAATTTTGTACATCATCCAATAATCGAAAAAAAAACAACATACAAAGATACTGACAGGAAAGGTCAAATACGAGTACTTAGGAGCTTTTAACTTGTATTATGTTAGGAAATTATCCTAAGTTTGGTAAGGATATCGCATACTGAGTGTCTGAAAAGTAATATGTCAATTTGTTATTTTGAACAACCATTATTCGTTTACAAAGCAATATCGAGACATTTCTTCAGTACAATTTATAGGCTAATTGAACTCTTTAATATATGCATAAAATAATGCATTTGCATTTGCACATATTTGTATAGGTGATTTATATACTGAACTGACGCATTCTTTTATTTACTTTCAATGTAAAAAATGTCTTTGTTGTAGTTTTATAAAAATGCAATAAATTTTCCATTAATTACTTTTTTTTTTTTTTCTTAAATTCTCTCCATAAGCACCTAGCCGGTAAATACGTAGAAAAAAAACCTCTTATGTTTCATGCTTTCTTTGTACTAATGTATCATTCATATATTCGCATGTCAGCACCTAGCCTATAAGGTTGCGTATAGCCAAAATTGATCGTATTACCTCTAAGGGTATGATAATGTAAACGAGATACGTATAATGGAGATACGCGTCTACTTCGGGGGGTGAGGCCGATTTTAAACTATCAAACAATGTTGGGGTGGCGAACTCCTATAATCTCGTAAAGTGAGTGATATGTTAAGTGTGTGAAAACAAACATTTATGTGTTTTGTAGGTCTTTCATATAAAAAAAAGTTTAATGTATGCATTAAAATATTTAATAAACTACTAATCTGAAATCATTGCGGGATCACTATTTGGAACGAAAATTAAGTAATTGGCTATTAGAGCGCTGTTTTTGTAGCACAAATGAGTTTCTGTCTTTCGATCCAAAAAGTTTTTGAAATGTGAGGTATTATCTGTGTGTGTGTGTGTGTGTGTTTTTTTATATGTACGTATATTGAGAAATGTAAAGTAGTTATCTTTTTGTATCGCAATAAATATTATATTTTTATTTATTTTTCTTTTAGATATTGATTGCACTTATTTTATTTATCATGACATTCTGAAGAATATAATACCTATTTGCATGCTTAATTATTATGGTTGAATGGTTACATTTCCCCAAATATTGACATATTTATAACTAGCTGTCTGCCCGCGTTGTTTTTCGACTTTTCCATAGTAATTTTTAACTATTTGACTATATTTATTAACCTAACGCTGCTTGATTTGGCTATGTTGACCTGGGATATAAGGTACCACCATGAAAAAATTAATTCAAATCGGTTTACCAGTTTCGGACACAAGCCTGTACAAACAGACAAACAGCAAACAAAAAGAAGAAAAATCTGGATATGCGATATAACTTTTTACGTCCCCCTGACTCGATTTTTAGTATTTTTTTCTATGTACAGATTTTCAATACAGTTTTATTATAATTAATTCTCTATAAGCGAAGTACACGTGTGCATGCAACCATTGTCTTACAGCTGTTGATAATTAAAAGTAGATAAATCTAGGAGTAATTTATCTCACTGTTATCGTATTAATTTAACTTAATGACTATAGTACTATATTAATCATCTGAACTGAGCATCTGCGGTTAAATGACAACACGTGATAATGTTAAACAAAGTATGAATTGAATCTGAAAAAGCTTATTAATAGGTAGTTAATCTAAGTCCCCACAGAGGGGTTCGAGCCTAGCCTGAAATTAGGGTGAATGAATAGGCCTTAAGGGCCGTCTATTAATCACGTGATGTTTTTATGCAACTATTTAGATTCCCCCTTAAGGGGGGTGATATGTGGTAAGGTTTTGTACTACCCCTCTCTACCTTACCTAAGATCACGTGTATTTTTATTGTACACACTAAGTAGGTATGTTTAAAATAAAGCCTTAAGAGCGTAGCTGAGCCGCATTTTTCCATACAAATATAGGTATTCTCCTATTTACGAGTAGGTACTTCTAGAATCCGGTGATTAGAACCATACATTTTATAAGCAAACTAGTTTTACTATGGCTATGCCTCTATCATTTATTTCTTTGCATCAGACAACCACAAAACGAATAAGGAAAGTAATTTTAAGGTAATAGTACAAAAATAGACCACGCTGGCCCAGTGCGGGTTGGTCAACTTCTCACACAACCTTCGCAGGTGTGTGCAGGTTTCCTTTAAATATTTTCCTTCAGCGTAAGAGCATCGAATACCTAGACGTACAATTTTAAAATTGAACACACATTGGTACATGTCGAGGCTAGACCAGCGAATTTCCTAATGACGCAAATGACGCCACTGACGCTCTATCTACGTAGAGTTATTTTCAATACAGTCATGTTACTAAATCTATCAGAAGTTATACGAATCTGCATTTTATTCCAAGAGTGAAAAGATTTCATTTTCTTAGGTGTAAATAGAGAAATAATTGATTATCATTGCTCCACTCATTGTTTCAATGACATTAATGCTTGAGCGAGTTTAAAATCGCTGATAATTTTGCAATTATAGAACGATTACTGACATTGTTTTCTTTTCTTTTACGTACTTTTTACTTTATCGCTTCAAAACCGTGTCAAAGAATAAACCAGAACTATACACAGTACGAGTGATGGCTTAGAAAATACTACTGGAAGGACGTCAAATAAGTAAGTAGAAGTAATCCCCGATGAAAAAGAGGGGTGTTATAAGTTTGACGTGTGTCTATCTGTCTGTCTGCCTGTAGCATCGTAGCTCCTAAACGAATGCGCCAATTTCTATCTAGTTTTTTTTTTGTTTGCAAGGGTCGCAAAATCGGGAGTGTTCTTAGATATGATCCCAGGAAATATTGTCAGCCATTTGAAGATTATCAGTTCTTTTCTAGTTGTTGAAAGGATCAAGCAACGGTTTTGTGTCGGAGTATATTAAAATTTTTAATTTAATGTTATAAAGCAATTTTCTCTAGCAAACTTTTCTCGGCAAAGTTACACTAAAACGCCACGCCAAAACAAAAAAAAACAAATTGACACTCTTATACTGGATTTCACAGTAATTTTAATCGGACTTGGAGAAGTAATTACAGAAAAAAATAGTTGTTTTGACTTCTGGAAAAAGCTTATTTTAGAAAGTTGATCAGATTTATTGACTGAGCTCGTTCTCACTTACAAATATCAAAGATCACACATTCGCACTACATTGTGCTGATCACAATACTGAATTTTCGCACACATCTTAAAAGCGGCGCCATGGTTATGCTTCATAGCTGTCCTAACTTGTACAGCTACTATTCTAACGTCCTTGCTAAATAGTAAGTATGTAATTTTCTTACGACATCTACGAGCCACATCACTCAACTCAATAATTGGACCCATTTTGTGAAATTTTAAAAGAGACTGTTTTTGACAAATTTCCGAAAAGCTAATTGATATTTTATTACTTTAATGCAGCAGTTATTTCCTTTTTAAATTAAAAAGAAACTGGAATTGTGCTTATATTTTAGACTAGCTTTCCGCCGCGGCGCCGCCGGAATGAGGCATTTTCCCCCGGTAAAAGGTAACCTATGTTACTCAGGGTGAATGTAGCTTACTAATGGTGAAATAATTTTTGAAATCGGTTCAGTAGTTTTTGAGTTTATTCATTACAAACATACACACCACACACAAAAATCAAATCATTCCTCTTTATAATATCAGTATGATCAGATGGAAGCTTCTCCGTGACGTGTTTTGTTGTCGAAGGGATTATACTTCAAAACTTCAGCCGAGACCGAGAGAGCTTTTAAGGCGCTGCTTGCCAAATTTGATCTAAGTATCGAGGGGCTGCCGGGCGAGCGTCGGTGACCTAATGGCAAGGGCCGTTCACTTCCATACGGTAGGAGCGGGTTCAAACCTCGGCATGAACAAATCGAATTTATACGTACGTTTATTCGACCCTCTTACGGTGATGAATAGAAACCTGCAGAAGCCTGCGAAGTAATTCAAAGGTCGTGTATGAATGTAACCAACCCGCACTGGGCCAGTGTGGTGGACTAAATCCTATTCACCCTTCAGGGTAGGTTCGAGCCCCTCGGTGGGGACATACATGGGCTGTTAACGATTATACTATTGAGGGGCCAGGGATTCCTTGCCTATATTTAAATAAATTACGTTATTATAACAATATTGAATTAACGCGACGACAATTAACGAAGGACGGTAAGAACCTAAGAATTTTCTCCGCCGTAATGTAATTTAGCTACTAACCGGGTGTTGTTAGATCGTCCCGCGGGATTAGTGATGGAAATAGTCAACAAATCCATACTTCCATACTATAATATTATAAATGCGAAAGTGTGTTTGTTTTTCCTTCCTTCACGCCCTAATAGAGCCACTAATCGACTTCATTTTCGGCATAGAGTTAGTTAAAAGAATGGAATGTGTCATAGGCTACTTTTTACCGCGGGAAAATAACTCGTTTCCAGGGGAAAAACTGCTAACGTGGGAGGAAAGCTAGTATTAATATAAATAAATTTCAAAAATGTATTATTTTGTACTTTGATCTCCTATTTTAAGAGTTTGCCGAATGACAGTAATAAATAATGAAATGGCTAGTAGCATTAGGTACATATAATAAAGGACAAAAAATATATATTCGCGAAAATCTAAGAATGTTTATATTTTGTATATATTTCGGCCAATTTGATTTAAGTTTGCTTTACTATGCTCCAAAAGCTGTACCAAAAAAATATATTTCTTTGTTTGTGAGTACCTACTAAGCAAGAAAATATCAGTCATGTTTAAAGTGTTTTTATTCATAGACGTAGTGTAAACGTGGTCTAGGGGAGTATCGATTTTTTAATCTTATGTCGTAATTGTTAGTCTAACCCGCATGTTAGATCATTGATCATTGTGTCTATCTACATTTTTTTTTATGTAGGTACCGTGACTTTATTACCTATTTAAACTTGACAATGAACTTATCGATTTACGTATTGTGTCATTTTACATTCAAGCTTCAGTTTAGCCACTACACCGCCGACGACGCATTAGGCGATCTTACATTTAATACAATACAAATATTCATCCAATACCAATCTCCATCTATCTGGGTCTTATATCCATACTAGCTTCCCGCTCGTTTTTCCCGTGGGAATGAGGATTTTTTCCGCGGCAAAAGGTATTTATTACTTTCCAAGGTATATTCTATCTTTATACCAAGTTTCATTAAAATCCGTTCAGTATTTGCAGAATCTATTTAATGTATACAAATTAACAAACAAAGATACAAATAAACAAACAATCAAATCTTTCCGCTTTATAATATTGGTATAGACTTATACCTATAAATGCGAAATACGGAAAAATATCTCATTCTCAGGGGAAAAGTCGAATTAGAAACGAGAGCGTACCGCGGGCGGGCAGCTAATAAATAATAAAATTAAAACAAATATTCTCTTTCTTTTGAAGGTTTCTACTCTCGCCTAAAGGTTGCCTGGAAGAAATCGCTTAAAGCGATAAGGCCGCCATTTGCCGCATATTTATGTTCGTGTTGTTTTTATGTAAAATATTTTATGTGCAATAAAGAATATTTGTATTGTATTTGTATTGTACTCTTCGAATTTCCTTTACCACTGATTCTTAAATTATTTACGTTTTATACTCAGAAAGTAAAAATCAGAACTAGGATTACTCGTAGGTCCGTCCAACATCTGTCACAGCCAATTTCCGAAACACAGAGATATCCAGTATCTTAAAATACTTAATTCATGGTTTATATCTTCGAAAACCATTAATCAACATTATCGATAACTCGGCATCAGTCGATCGCATCTCTACAGCCCTGCAGGACGCTAATTCGCCCGCATATTCGGTCGTTGACCCGACTTGTCGATATCCAACCACTTAACTAGGTATGCGTGTATTGCCAACCTAAATAAAGCCTTTGCCTAAGAATAAACGCTTACGGGTTAGAGAGTACGAAACTTTTTTATTATTAAAACGTAAGACATTTACGTTCGGTTTTGAATACGATCGTTTTAAAAGACATCTGAAAAGTTTGAAAGTACCAGAAAATGAGGAAAATAAAAACGTGATAAGGAAAAGGATTGTTAAATACAGCAAAAAAGGTGAAAATTCTTCGTAAGAAATTGTGTGATAATTATAAAGGAAAGAAACCATGACAAGTTTGTTCGACCTCGTTTCAGGAAAACCTTTTTTTAGCAAAAGCTTAGCAAAAAGTTAATTCGCCCCAATGAATGACAGTATGTGAATAAAATAAATAGGCCTGTATTTGACCTGAGATTACGGACTACTATTTGTGTAAAAAATAGCTATAGGTATAATAATAAAACAAAATTAAAATTACTAATTTAATATAAATAAATAAGTAAACCTTATCTATAAAATACAGAACATAATGGTTTAATTTAATTACTCTTAATATTATTATATAAAACACCACTGAGATTTAAACTAAATAATTAAATTTTCTATGCCTCAGTCGGATCATTAGTTGCTTGCTTTACTGGATACGAGTAAACCTTTACTTAAAACATATATATGACAGGTTTAATTTTAGGCGATTATTTTATACTACCCTCACTCAGTGCTTACTTTTGTAACATTATTATGCTAATTGTCAAAAAATAACTTGTTTTCGATTGCTAGTTTTAAGCTTTCTCAGTAAGTGAATTGTAAAATTCTTTATGCGAAATTAATTTCTTAAACTTTGCCCAATATAGACCAAATTGCAAACACACACACACACACACACACGACACGTCACTCGTCACTTTTAAATCAATCTTTTCGGTAAAATGATACTGCCGTTGAATGGGGTGCCTTTCTTAAAAATTAATATTGCAATATCGATTGGCTTGGAGCAGTCGGTACATTCCACTTTATGCAAACGAAGATCGGGTTGCGAAAACAAAGTTAGTTCGCGAGCTGCAGTGCAGGTTGTGGATTTAAAGAGATTCCCCCGCGCTAGCGTCTTTCGAGCGCCTTTTGAGCGTCTTCGCGTCGTCGAAGAATAAAACAAAAGACGGACGCGGATAATTGTAGCGCGACGTCGACGCTCAAAAAACGCTAGTGTGGGGGTTGTCTAAAGCTTGCACCACTTGTTTTTGGTAAAGCTTGCACTTTTCAGGATTCTACAGAATACATATCTTGTAGGTTCTGCTGGCAAGCATTGAATGATACTTTTGTAACCTCTTTTTAAAATTTCGTTTTGATATTAAGCAGACAAAACGTGAGCTAAAGTATGGTTCAGGTACATAATATTTTAGGTAACATTAAGTGAAAGGTAAATTATTGATAAATACGAGAATGTATAGGTAATGTAAAGGAAGGGATACTATCGGTTTGAGAAGGAGTCTTTTCTTTGCTTGTATTTATAAGGTGATTGAAATTATTTTGAACATTAATAATTGCGTAGAATATGTTTTTCTTGAGGCATTTAATAGAGTTATAAGCCAAAATTTCAGATTAATGAAAAACCTATTGGAATTATGATAACCTTTTTGGTAACCAGCACGTTTGTAAGTACGCTAAAAAAGGATGTATCTTTCGATGTTTTATTAGCGACCAATTACCCTAAAGGCACAAATTGTGATATAAGAGGTTCGTTTCCTTTTACATTGTAATAATGCAAGTGAGAGGTGATTGGACTTTGGAAACCAGTTTTATTGCTTCAAACAGGGAAAGAGTATATATAACCATAAGAATAAATCCATATTAAGTGCCGTCGTAATTTTGTAACTCCAAGTAATCTTTGTCGGTAGTATTTTCCTCAAAGGAATGTATTATAAACTAGCTGTCCGCCTGCGGCTACGCTCGCGTTGTTTTTTGACTTTACAGTCTCCCGTAGGAATGAGATATGTTCCCGTGGTAAAAAGTGTGTCCCTTGACTGGGGATATAAGGTACCAACATGCGAAATTTCATTTAAACCAGTCCAATAGTTTCGAAGATTAGCCCGTACAATGTACTGAGCCGTTTAAAAGTTACTATAGTTTTTTAATTATCCCACGGGAACTCTTTAATTTTCCGGTATAAAAAATACCTATTTAAGTTGTTGACCGGGGATATAAGTACCACCATACAATATTTTATTTAAATCAGTCCTGTAGTTTCGGAGATTAGCCCGCACAAACAGACAAACAAAAAATTTAAAATGGGTACTGGATAATAATGTTCTATGTCTCTTCTTACATTCCCCTGACTCGGTTTGTTTTCGACCTCTAAAGGTTTTAGAGTTTTATTATATAGATGTTTGATCATCTGTACAACTCTTTTATAGGAACATAGATAGTATACAGTTCTACTTACCATAAAATTGGACTTGAATTTTGTCATCTTTTGCAATTCAAACGTTTCGTTTCATATCGTAATTGTACCAAGCGTAAATATTTGATATTTATATAATTTACGACTTTACGTACCTTTAAAAAAATACATAAAACAAACGCCAAAAAATTGGTGCTCTTTGGTATTTTTGACTTCATTAAGAGCTACGAAAAATATAAAAATCTGGATATGTTCTATATCACTTTTTACATCCCCCTGACTCGGTTTACAGACATTCGACGTCTTCAGTTTTATTATATATAAAATATAAGTGTTTCTCTCAAACTTGCAGCCGTTTATATTGTAAACATTCAGCAGGAAAGTTTCAAGGTATGAAAGATATTGGAATATGGTACCTACTAATATTAATAAATTGAGATTGTCTTTCTGTCTAAAGGAACTCAGCGGGGCGTCCTGCTACCGACAGGGCTTTGACAGCGATCGTTTTTCAAGAACCTGATACGTAATAGGAAAGGGTCTTGTCTGTTTTATAATAAGGCTAAATATTGTATTCGTTAGGGATTTGTTATTTTTTTAATTTGTGGAGAACGAAGAAGGGGCTCATTGACCATCGATTGTCGGAACAGAACAGAGGTCTTCTTAAATATCATACTAATATTATAAAGAGGAAAGATTTGTATTTTTGTGTGTTATGTTTGTAATGAATAAACACAAAAACTACTGTGCCGATTTAAAAAACTTCTTTCACAATTAGAAAGCTACATTCACCCTGAGTAACATAGGCTACCTTTTACCGCGGGAAAATGCCTCATTCCCACGGGAAAAACTGGTAACGCGGGCGGAACTGCGGCGGAAAGCTAGTTACTTTTAAAGTGGAGTTTCTTCTCCATAGACGAACGTCACTTTTTAACGTTACGTTACCGAGACACAGCACTGTAAATTTTCATCACTACATATAGTAGTATAAAATAAAGTCGCTTTCTCTGTCCCTATGTCCCTATGTCCCTCCCTTTGTACGCTTAAATCTTTAAAACTACGCAACGGATTTTGATGCGGTTTGTTTTAATAGATAGAGTGATTCAAGAGGAAGGTTTATATGTATAATACATGCATAATATACTGAAGGATAACCCACAATAACTATTTTCCCGTGCGGAGCCGGGGCGGGTCGCTAGTGATATTATAAACCGTTAAAAACTGGTTGTTTATCCGCAACAAATTAATGGTAAAAGGTACTCGTAAAATTGGACAACTTTCTCTAAGGAACCTATCTTTTTAAAATAAACTTGTCACACAAAGTTGTCCGTCATCTGACTTAAGGTTGTATGAAAATCAACTTGTTTTAAAAAGTTGTCCGTCACGTGACTGAAAGTTGTATGAAAAGTTTTTTTTTAATTTTCAACCTATTTTCCTTAGGGAAAGTGGTTCAGTTTAACGAGTACTACCATAATGTTGCGGATATACAACCAGTTACATCTAAAGGTGTATTATTATTATGAAAATTAACTTGAGAAAGACAGTGTTGTGTCTCGGTAAAGTAATTGTAAGTTATATTTGGAGGATACACAGGTTCGTATCCTGCTTATGTTCGAGACAATTTGTTATTGTTTTTAAGTTTCAAATATTATTTCAATTCGATTTACTAAGCATATTGTTTTCGACATCCTTACTTTAAAACATTACGTAATTCAATTCTCCTCTACCTTAGTACTAAGCCAGTTTCTAATTTCACTGTCTTATAAACTAAGGGAGTTCTGTAAGTGACACACAGTTTCCTAATATTTGAATAGGATATACAGTAAGTTTAGTCAGATAATAAAATTATTCTGTGCTATATTTGGTTCGCTTTAGGACGGCTGTTTCAGGAATACTCTATTGAATCGGTTTCCTAGACAAACGCCTTAAGATATTCACAAGAAAGCTGGTTTATATGCAGTAATAAAAAAGTGCTTTGTAAAGGTTGTCAGAGTAAATGAATAAATAACTAGCAACATGTGCAGTGAACACTTATCGTCTGAACAGAGTACTATGAAGGGTAAAGAACTTTAGTAAAATTATTGCGAAATTACAAATTACATTCTAACAAACTGCGCTTTTAAATTATTATATATTTTATTGCACACATATAAAACAACAATTTACATAAACACACTTTTCACGGGTTTTTACCACGATTTAATTTTAAACCGATCAGTTCTGCCGTGACTCTCTAAGAATGTTCATAATTTACAGAAATTTTACAGCAAACGCGAGCTTATCTCTACACAGAGATCTCTTCCAGCCGACCTAATATAATAATAATAATAGTAATAGTGTTTATTTAACTCCACAAACAAACAAACAATAAACAAGTAATACTTAAAAATTGCTGTATAACATAATGCAAGATTATTTGTGCTGTATCTTGAGACTTCATGTCACCCTCTCAGTCATCAGTACAGTGCAAATATAAATAAAAAAGAAACATAATATTGAGTATGCGTTTAGGTGTGTGTATGCGTGTGTATGTGTGCCGTAAAATAAGCATAATATGAATTCGTGATACTTGCTTTAAAAAAAGTAAATGATCACTTTTTTTCTATGTAACTTTCAAGTACTTTCAACCCAATCCAGTTTTGGTAAAAATTAGCAGACGGACGGACAAACACACGAGTGATTCTAGTAATGGGTCCGTTTTTTCATACTCACAAAAATAAAACAAAGTAAAGGATTAACTGGTAATGCTTTTAAAATTCAGAGTGAAAAAACACACTACGATTCAGACAAAGGTCGAAAGAATAACAAAAATAACAGTAAAACGTTATCTGAAACGAAAACAGCAGCGATACAATCCCGTGTAATTTGATTGTTTTTCATTAGGTAAGTATAAAAATAATCAAAAAGCCGGTTTGTTTGTTCGCGCTGAGAAAATAAATTGAAGCTCGTGCTTTTACTGAGCTTTTCCGCAAATCATTGGAGCTTATTTCTGACTATAATGTTTTGACATCTTTACAATGACGAGTGCCGAATGTGACGAATCTGGAATATGACGAGTTAGACGAAGATGACTAGTGTGGAGTGAGTCACCAAAATCGTAATATTTAACGAATCCATTGACACCTCATATAACAAAATCTGGTCAGCTCAGAAGCAATCGCGGAAACATTACGTACTATAACGTACAGTAGCCAGCACATGCGGGTGGACGTGTTGACCGTAATAGCGCCCGTATTCGGTAGCGGTAGGGGTGAATATCGTAGTGCGAATGTCTAACCGCATGTGCTTCTGTACATACCAATATACAACATACGACTGTTAATGTTGTTATTTATTGGTAGAGTGTTTCGCTTCCCCGCAAGTCCGGTTCAGCTTGATTGGTCGTACTTTTTCGACACGCTTCACATATGTTTTAACTTGACATCTCCTGTTTGTTCCGAAGATTTTCCTGGAATGTTCAATAAGTAGTTTCCTCCCTACCCTCGTGTAGTCAATTAAGTGAAACGTGCAAGCTCCTCACTCCCGCGCAATGATTTCCCGTAGGATCTTGTTCCTCTCCTGTCGCTGGAAACATTAATATACTACCCGATCTATTGACACATGTCGGTGTGCTTGCGGAATAAATAGCCGTACTAGGCGGTATTTATGACTTAGTTTTGCTTGGCAATTATTGAAACCGCCACACTGGTTGCTTGGATTTCTAAATATAATTTTTTTTTTTTTAAGAATTTATTTTTTATCGGTCAGCATATTAAATAGACGAGTGAGATAATAAAATAAAACTAAAGACTTTATAAACGTATTATCTATACTAATATTAAAAAGAGGAAAGATTTGATTGTTTGTTTGCATTGAATAGGCACTGAAACTACTGAGCCAACTTTGATGAAACTTGGTACAAAAATAGAACAGACTTCGGGAAAAAACATAGGCTCTTATACCTCGAGAAAATTTCTCATTCCCTCGGGAAAAACGTTAACGCGGTCGGAGCCGCGGCGGAAAGCTAGTTTGTTATCCAGTGACTATTTTTAGGTAGGATTTTTGTGTCTTATTTATTTAAAAATATATATATTTCGCACAAATTTTGAAAAATGCTTTGTTAGTTCTTATCTATTATAAAAACATATTTATTGAATATTGCCTGAAATAACTGGATTTATTATTATTATCACTATCACTATCACTACATAGTATAAAACTATCACTATCACTATCACTACATCATCACTATCACTACATAGTATAAAATAAAGTCGCTTTCTCTGTCCCTATGTCCCTCCCTTTGTACGCTTAAATTTTTAAAACTACGCAACGGATTTTGATGCGGTTTTTTTTAATAGATAGAGTGATTCAAGAGGAAGGTTTATATGTATAATACATGCATAATATACTGAAGGATAACCCACAATAACCATTTTCCCGTGCGGAGCCGGGGCGGGTCGCTAGTTATATTATACAGCAATTTTTGAATTCTTTTGCAAACTCGTATTTGCTCTCCTGTGAAAAAATCCAATTCCACGATGCGATCGCTATTAACTCATTGTATTATTATTTCCGATCATAGTTGTAATCGAATAATGTTGCCAAATTGCAAAACAGTAAGAAATCTCAGTGAAATCTGATCCCCAGCGTAGCAAGTGATAGTGAAGGAAAGGAATTTGAAGGTTGCCGGTAAAGCCATGCGCAGACTGAGCGATATCTATCTAATACTATAATTATAATAAAACTGAAGAATCGGCGTGTCTGTACTTACAATAATTTGTTTTTCAAAAAACTGATTGTAGGTGGTAAAGGTAGTGTAGCTGAACACAAAAATACAAGTTTTGAAAAAAATGTCCGTCTGTCTGTCTGTCTGTTTGTACACGCTAATCTTTGGAACTACTGGACAGATATTATCGAAACTTTACAAAAATATAGCTTGTACATCAGAATAACACATAGGCTATTTTTACCGCGGGAAAATTCTTCTTTCTCTCGGGAAATCTGTTAACGCGGGTGGAGCAGCGGGCGGAAAACTAGTAGAAAAAATAAAAATGCATGAATTACTACATTATTTATTACTGACAGTAATTTACTGTTCCTTACCACATTAACAAAAAACGAAACCTTTATGAGGCTTATAGGAACACTCGTGTGTCTGTCCGTCCGTCTGTCCGTCTGTCAGCGCCATTTTCCTCCAGAACTATTGGGCGGCTTGCGTTAAGATTTACACACACACGTAAACCGTGTAAATCAGGTACGTACATCCGTGACCTGATATGGGAGTAGACTTAAAAACATTTTTTTTAGTTGCACATAAAAATTATTATATTCCATGAAAGTGTATATTACTTTTAATATTCAAATATTTTTTCATAGTTATAATATTGCTTTACAATGCGTTGATTATTATAAATTGCATTCGATCATTTTCAGTTTGTCTTTAAATGCATCCCTTATATCAGTCGCAACAATATCTAGAGAAAAAATACTTATTTTTTCTCTAGATATTAATTATGTTTATATACCAACCTAAGTAGGTTACTCTCTATTAAGTGATATAACTCCAATTGTGAAATACAAATATGGACGTGATATGGCAACTTACGATAGTATTTGTTAGCACATTCTGACGCTCAATCTATTGCGGTCCTAAGACGCTCTAAAATTGCATACAAGGTCGATGTAAATACCGAAGCTTGCACGACAGCCTTGCCGGAGATTTCTCAGGGAGATTGCCTTTCTTCGGATACAATGCAATACCTACTAAGTAATAAAAAAAGGGTGTTAAATGGCATCATCACGGAAAATGAAAATGAAAATGAATATGAAATATGTTTTATTCGAAGTAAGATTTTACAAATCACTTTTCGACGTCGAGGCGTTTATTCTTTCTTCTAACCTGGACGTCTTTCGGCTGAGATGAACCAATAATATTATATTCCCACCAAAATACGAATTAGGTGTGAATAAAAATGAAAGAATAAACAATCGGCTCAATTCAATAGATAACAAGATTTTATGGTATATTCTTTATATACCGTCACGGTTATTTACATAAGATTTAAAAGGATTTGATCATAATAATTATGAAAGTAAATTAATTAAATATTTACATATTATTCTATGAATCTTGTATTTTCAATTTGTTAATTATTATTTATTTATTTATTTATTATTATTATGCATTACAACTTATCCTTATAAAATAAGTACAGTCCCACAAAACTGCATAGCAGTTTGTCTGTAGGATCTAATATTAGGTACTTAACTTTAATCCATTTTCCGATATAAAAAGAAAAGGATAGTATTTAACCGTACCTCAAATTATTCTCTTGTTCCACCTAAAATGCTAATTGTGCACCAAAACATGCAAACTTGAGACTTCTTGAGTATCAACTTTGAAAAATTCAAAACTACGGCGGTCGCCGGCCGCTGCCGCGGCACGCTCGCTGGCGTAGCGTATAAATACGAAAATATTATGTGTTCAAAAATGCTCCAATCGAGTAAAGCTATCTAATCATATAGTACGAATTTTTTTTTGAGTAGTGTAGAGACGTAATATAAGACGAACCGATCCTGTCAACACATTTGTGATTTGGTCAAGTTATAAGTATTATCGTACAACAGTACTTAAAACATCCTTGGATTTTGATACTGATATTTTTTTATTCACCCTGGTATCAGGGTAGGCTCGAGCCCCTCAGTGGGGACGTATATGAGCTGTTAACGAACGATTTTTTTATTTTCCGTCAGTTTCGACCAATAAAAAGTCACTAATAGAAAGCTGCATGACATTTGGAGAAATCACAACCCCGCATAGTGCTTATAACCAAGGATGTTATAATAAGTACTACTGTATTACGTCTCTATATTAGATACTCTTTGCATCTAATGTACAAAATAGGAACAAAAACTAAAAATGAAAATAAAATAAGTGACATTTTTCTTCGGCAAATAAAAAGTTATTTTTGACCGTTAATCCCACGAAGCAGTGTTGTCGGGAGTAAGCAGGGTCTTATAAAAATTGACAGCTTAGCGAGTGATCAGAATGCGTAATTCTGTTGTTGTTGTCTCAAGGGTCCTTAGTCTCAACAGTTTTCGAGATGTTTCTGTTCTTTTATAGTTATTATTATAAAGAAATAAATAAGAGAAAGGCTTTTAAAAAAGAAGCTAAACGCGGTTGAATTTTACATGATTATAAATTTTGAATTGCTTTATAATTGGATTAGAATAGAATGTATTTTTTGGTCATAACTTTGTTTCTCATATATTTAGAATCATAGGTTTCTGTACCTACTAAAGGAAAGATGTCTGATGGGAATTTCGTTCTCTTTAAAATAAAAGTATTAGTAAGTGCCATATTATGACAAAATTACGAAACTTTCAACATGATTTTAAATTCATTAGTGTGACGTGATTCTATGCAACGTAGTAGGTTAGATTATGTTAGGTTAGAATGACTGAAACCAATTGTGTAATTCATTCATTCAGGCCTTTTCCCATCCATGTCTGAAATATAGTGGCATTGTCCGAAGACCGTGAAATGTGGACAAATATAGATAGGGATATATTTTTATTAAGATATTCCAATTTAGAATTTAGAAGTATTTCTTAATTGGCTTCACGCAAACAAAAAATGAAAGATAATACAACGAAATATTCTTGCGTTTGCAAACAAACGAAGAAAGATGCTAATATAAAAGTAAACGAAGTTCCTTTAGTTGAACAATACTCAATCCTTCTCGAGTGAAGTGCTCCCATAATGCTGTTGAGATGGCTCGAGCCTCTTCAGTTGAAACTTCAATTTCTGTTACATATTTGCACAGTTCGATTTAGTTCAAGCTTTAGGAAATAGATTTAAGTGTTCGGAGTATCACGATAGTACTTATAACATCCTTGGGAGTATCTAATGAAAATGCCGATTTGTATCTCATTCTAACGCATAACTGCGTCTCGCTCTGTTTGGCATACACGGCAGACATGTGCAGCCAGCTTTAGGGTCGATGTTTAGAGTATACGCACGACAAAACTATGTCAGTCAAGTCAAAAGTCAAAAGGTTTTTATTCGAAGTAAGATTTTACAAATCACTTTTCGACGTCAAATTTTAATGATGTTTTGCTCTTGTCGAGGCTGGCTTGGTGAGGGTCAAGCGTAGTGAGGATCACGGAAAGCGGCTATGTGAGGGCAGCGCAGGACCGATCGTTGTGGAGATCACAGTGGCCTTGTCCAGCAGTGGACTTAATTTGGATGGTGATGATGGAGATAATTAGTTTTTGTCAACGAAAGACAAGAGTCTAAACTGTCATCGAAACAATACGATGAAGGTTCCCTTATGTTATTTCATTACTAAGTTTATCTGCAATTGTATTATGTATAAAAAAACTGGAAATATACCTCACACACAGTAACCTGTTGGTAGAATATGTTGTTGGTAATTTAAAGATTATATTCACGTAAATAAATAACTTCCAAACAAGAAACAAATTAGTGTTCATGCCAAAAATAACCCTGCGTGGGATTTCAGCCCGCGAGCCAGAGTTACGGAGGCAGAATTAATAGCCTAGAAATATAATAGACTATATTAATTTACAAATTCATTAATCTATTCAGTTTTATCTATTGTTTGCTAGAAGCCTGAATTAGAAGCGTTATTTGAAGGGCTCAAGGTGTTAATTACATTACACCCACACTCTCTGGCACGTAATATTTAACTCTCCTAATTTGGATATCTCCTGTGCTGGCCCTTTATTTCGTTTTGTTGTGAATTATACAATACGAGTATGGCCGTAAATTATTTTTAAACCCCGACGATAAAGAAGAGTGTTTTTAAGTTTGACGTGTGTGTCTGTCTGTGGCATCGTAGCTTCTAAACGGATGCGCCGATTTTGTTCTAGTTTTATTTGTTTTCAAGGTGTCACAATCGAGGGTGTTCTTAGCTATGACCCAAAAAAATATCTTCAGCCATTTGAAGATTATCAGCTCTTTTCTAGTTGTTGAAAGGATCAAGTAACGTTTTAATGTCGGGGGTAATATATTTTTTAAATTTATTATAAATATCTATAAATATCATAAATAACACCTTTGTATAATTTTTGTAATAAATAATGTCTCTTACAGCAGCGAAGTTGATGTTTATTTTACCAAAGCTTCAGCCTGAAAGAAACAGTTATCCATTTTGTAGTCTATGTAAACACGTGTGTTTGTTTATTTTTTACTAGTTTCCCGCCGCGGCTCCGCCCGCGTTAATAGTTTTCCCGTAGAAATGAGGAATTTTCCCGCGGTAAAAGTTAGCCTATGTTCTTCCGCAAGGTCTATTCTATCTTTGTGCCAACTTCAAAATAAAATTAGCCTTTGTTACTCAAGGGTCTATAGTATTAGCTTCTCAAATGTGAAAGATTTTTTGAAATCGGTTCAATAGTTTCAATGTAAACAAACAATCAAACCTTTCCTCTTCATAACATTGGTATAGATTACAAAGCTACAATGCAAAAAACAATATAAATGTTCTTTAATTTTTTTTAAACTACCTTTTGTGTCTTATTTTTTTTTTATGTACCATTAATATAAATAATTATAGCACCTTTTTCCTGTTAGGTAATCTTCAAGACAATGTATATAATCTAAAAGCAAGCAGGTTGCTTACTTTGTAGATGGAAGCTAATCTCGCATCGTGTTCATAATCTTATTAAATATTCAAAATTTACGAGCTTCAGGTCTACTGAAACCTAATTGTGAATACACAACTATGTATTATTTTGTTTGTAATAAATGCTTTCTTGGAGGAAAACATCGTGAGGAAACCTGCACATATCTGCGAAGAAATTCAAAGGTTGTATGTGAAGTTGACCAACCCGCACTGGGCCAGCGTCGACTAAGGCCTATTTCACCCTGATATCAGGGTAGGCTCGAGCCCCTCGGTGGGGACGTTTATGAGCTGTTGAAGAAATGCTTACTTTGATTCATTTGAAATTAGCTGCCCTGCGAAACGTGGTTCTACCCAGATTTTTTATAATATTTTTTTTTGTAAAGGAGCGCGTATGTTTTAGCGTTAGATTTTTATTTAATAGAAATGGATCTTTGGAATAAGTAGTACATGAAAGAGATAAGACAGATGCTTCACGAATAAATTACTGGCTTTATCCACCGCCCTCTTAGCAATAAAAAAGCACGATATTTCAAACCTCTCAGTAAGAGCAGTTATTACATACTAGCTGTCTGCCCGCGGCTACGCCCGCGTCGTTTTCCAACTTTTTCGTAGTAATTTTTAACTATCCCACGGAAACTCTTTAATTTTCCAGGATTAAAAGTATACAAGATGTTGACCAAGGATGTAAAGAACCACCATGCAAAATTTCATTCAAATCGGTCCAATAGTTTTGGAGATTAGCTGCGGCTAATAAAATTGTCTGCGGATATGTTCTATTTCACTTCTTACATCCTCCTGACTCGGATTTCATCTTTTTTTTCTATCTACAGAAATTTGACCTCTACAGTTTTATTATATAGATAATATGCGTCATATTTTGTTGAAAATAAGAGCCATTAAGTTCTATAATGTTAGTGTCGGTTTAGTATAATACAATTTATGTCCTAAGTTTCTAGTGGTACATACATCGTAGATTTCCTTTGAGACTGGGCAACCCGAGGAATATACATTATAGTACGTGCTATGCATAAACTTCCTATTGTTTTAGTTAGAGGAAAATTGCCTGTATTTTATTTGTATAAAAGTCAGTGTGGTCATTTTGTTTTATATAACGTTTAATAATTTTATCAATTATCTTGGGAATGTTTTGTGTCCACTGGACGTGGATGTTTCTGAGTATAGTAGCCAAAGTTTTACTGTTCTAAATATTAATTCCTTAAGACGGTCCCGTAGCTTATGTAGTACAGCCCATGGTCTAAAAAAACAAGGTCTAACACTCCGACAACGTGATTTGACACAAGCCTACGTAATTTGCTGTTGCCGACGCTTTTACAATATTCTGAAGGCTCCGTAGCCTAGTTGGTAGTGCGTCTGCCTTCGAAGCGCAGGGTTACCAGTCCGAATCCCGACCAAGGCAAACATTCGTGTGATGAACACTTGTGTTTGCCTTGTTTATGGATGTTGTATAATATATATGTATATCAGCTGTCTGACACCCATAGTACAGGCTCTTAGGCGTTTAGGGTCAGATGGCGATGTGTGAGATGTCTCCACATGTTAATATTATTATTATTCTAGCTTTTTCTTTTTCTTTCATTTTGTCAATAACTTTTCCTCATAGATTGTTCGAAGCTTATTAATTGCAATACATAATAAGTCCTGGAAGTTGTCGGTTAGTTAACTCATTACATTATATTAGCCATTACGACAAGTGTTCATGAGTTCATGTTTATTCAAAAGGCCCCATGCAATATTCATAGGACACGGACGTGTTATTAACATGTTAGTTATGGAACCTTTATGTGCCCAAATTAAATAGGCTTTAAGTATATAAAGGTCAGAAGTCAGATTAAAACTACACGTAGAATGGAAAAGTATTTTGTAGCAATAGTGTGTCTTCGACTTAAAATATTTTGTTTTTATCATTTACAGATTCAGATAAAATTCAACCTTAATACGAAGTTCATCGTCGTCACCTGAATCAATTTAGCGGAATGAGTTATAATTTATCTAAACATACGTATAAAGTGAATGGTTAAATTTTCTTGGAATAACTTATAATTAATACTGAAAAAAGAAACATATTATAAATTCAGGTATTACTTTAGGTAGGTTTGCATTATCACTGATCATCGGCTAATTACGAGGATGCGCGCTCTTTTTAAAATATCAAAATTTATTAAAATCCGGGATTCTCAAGCACATTTCGTTTTAGTGTTTTGTCTGGGTCTAGTTGAAATATGTAGAGTAGGTGGTCGATCGGGGATGTGGCCCTTCGAGGAAACGGTCGATAAATGATCTGGATGTTGAGGGAAGTGGGCGTTCGCGGAATTGGACGTTCGGTGCCGGATTGGATGCAATGATACTAGATTAGTGCATGCGAACTTGCGAAGACACGATTTTATCGCGCACCCTCCAATCCTTGCGCCTTAGGCTGAATTCAGGTATCACTCCAGCTATACGTTTGCACTTTTTTAACAAATTTAAATTGGCCTACCCGCTAGTCCACAAACAAACAATCAAATCTTTTATCTTTATAATATCAATGAAGATTTGAAATCACACTAAGCCCTTTTCAATTTTGAAAGAAACCGCCCAAAAATCTTTATGCAAGCGATGGGAGTAGCTTCTACTGCCTCATTCAATAAATCTTTGGATGATCAAGAGTTTAGTTTTGGACATAACGCAAGTGATTCGACTGTATTAGCCGGCAACCTTCACTTTCCCATCCGGCCCCGATCCGTCAATCGCATAATATAGCGATTACTAATGTTAGCAGACAATTAAATATTAACCATTATGCCGAACATCAAAGATTACGCAATGTTATTGATCCGTAGAGACGCGACAACATCCGTAGGCTACTTACCTGTAACGTTTCAATACTATTGTTACTATACAATACAATATTTTTTATCTACTACGGCCTAATAACCAGCTTGGTTCAGAAAGTAATTTACAGATGGACAGAGACCTAAAATAGCCAGAACCACACCAGGCGAATCCAGCGATCCACGTTCCAGAAGCGTGGAGCATGGATCACGCTGATCGTACTGGTCTAGACGACTTGAACTTTTTGCAATCCTGCAGCGATCCACAGATCATCCTTCTTCTTCTTCTTCTTTGCGAGTCGATGACAATCCTTAAATATTTGCGACCCATTCAACTCCATACTGATCCGCTTACAGTTGAATTTTCGCTATGGAGTCCTAATCGCGCGTTCCGCAATAATCGTCCGCACCAAGGGGCGAGGCACCTTTACCAATGGATTGCTCGCGGCAAGAAGCGCGTTCTTTTGGATCGCACGAGGCAAAGCCGTACCAAACGCTCCTGCCGAACGCGATCGGATCGTCCGGTGTGGTTCCGGCTAAGAACTTATGCCACTATCTTGCCATGTGTAATTTTTTACTTCGACCAATATAAACAAGCTTCATGCATGCCCTACGAAGCAATCACAGACCCCTGAACGTTCGCCCTGCCCCCCCCCCCGCAACCCAGCTAGTTGACAGAATTTGTTTCTTAATTGTTACACGTAATCTTCACTATAGTGTTTAATCCTCTTTGCTAAAACAATAACCAGAGGAAGAGTTGAGTTGACCTATTCATTAACCACGGCGGTGTTGCGATATGGCCTAGAGAAATTGCTATATGTTTGATGAATTATGCTTGGCATTTAGTAGAACATTTGAATATACCAAACCACATTACAATATGGTAAAGAGCAAAGAATTTGCAATTGTAATGAATGCAATGCATCCGATGAAGTTTTTTCCTCAATCGTTCGTGTCCGAATCGAATATTAACAGCGCTTTTGGTTCTGCGAAAATGGATATTCGTTTATATATAAAAAAATAACACGTTATTAGTAACAGTTATGCTCTAATGACGCCTAAATGGTGCCTTACGTACGTTGTTAATGAAATGGATATATCCGAAACAAGTTTTCATTTCATTTGTGATACGAATTGAACTTTTTAGATTTGTTTGTAAAATGCGTAGAAGGACGTACGACAGTACTTATATTATCCTTGACTAGATAGGCATTGTTTTGAATTAAATCGTTATTTTAATGTCATAAATTTTAACTCAAACATATTTACATCCTTGAAGTTGGAAAATGACATTATGATTACGATTTATAAAAAAGAAAGAAAAAAAAAGTAATATAAATTATGATAGTAGTAAAAAACCTCCCAGTTGAACGTCGTTCGGAAGATATCTAGCTTTTAGCACAGAAATATATGTATAACCAGCTGTTCACCCGCAGCTATATAAACCCGCGTTTTTTTTTTACTTTTCCGTGCAATTTCCCGTAAAAATGAGAATTATCCGCGGAAAAAACTATCTAAGATGTTGACCGGAGATATAAGGTACCACCATACAAAATTTCATTCGAATCGGTCCAATAGTTTTGGAGATTAGCTCGTACAAACAGACGAACAAAGTAATTGAAAAATATCTTGATGTTCTGTATAATATCACTGACTCGGTAGCAGTTTTACAGAGGTAGTTTAGTATTTTTTTTCTATGTACGATTTCTAGATTTTTGACTTCTACAATTTTAGTACGCTGTAAAATACAGCTTACTAAAACTAAATTAAATCTCTTCTACAGTAAATATTGCTACATTTCTATATAATTTGTTTAACTTTCCTTTGCCTCTCAGATACCTTATATTATCATAGGTATAATATAAATCACCTCAACTATACAGATATAAATTTCATCCCTGGCCCATGAATCACGTAGCTGACCTAATCGGTAATTTAGCTCACAACACTTAATTTAATGACGACACAATACGAATACTGTTATATCTGGTAACATCATTAACTATGGCGTGACGTCATTATGCGGCTTATAATATGTATGATTTAGATGTTTCATCATAACCGATTAATTAGACTAATAGAACGAGAGCGTCGGTGACGTAGTGGTTAGGAATAGGACTAATCTAAGGTAGACTTGAGCTCCTCGATGGGGTTGCATAATATCCTAACTTTAACTCTTCTTTACTTTATAAGTCTAAAATCATATCTCGAAAAGCAATCAACCGAATGGCTGTATACCTAAGAAACGTTTATACCAAATTAGCTTACCGCCTAGCGACTCCGCCCGCGTTAACAGTTATTCCCGTGGGAATGAGGCATTTTCCCGTGGTAAAAAGTATATCCTAAGTATAACTATGTGTTAATCCAGGGTGTCAGCTAACTTCATACCAAATTTCATTAGTCAGAAGCCATAAATAGCTCAATAATGCTGACATCAGAGTTTGTGAGGTAGGTTAACATCGAAATCTACTAAAGAGCATCTTAACAATTCAATCTTTACAGAAACCTTCCTTTTTGAATGATTCTAGATTGATGATTATTCTAGTCAGCCAGTAATATCCTCACTGGTCCCAACCGTCTATCAACCGTTGCATATGCCTATTTACATTTTTGCATATGCCTAATTACATTGGGCTTGTTAATCAAGTGTTGGCCCATCGTCAGCTAATAGCGCGTAACGACCATGTGACTACGCTGTGCTGGGTTGGGGTTACCAACTCCCAACATTAAATACTATTCAAGAATAATTTCATCTCTCATTGAAATACAAGAATTTATATGAGAGAATAGCTGGGTAAGTCTTGGCTTAGAATTGACCAAAAACTCTTCCAGTGAGTATTGCATAAACAGGGCAACAATGTTCACTTATATAACCAGCAAAAACTGCGATCCTTAACCCGCCGGTTATATAATTGTTTTTCATAATTTCGTCTTATTAAAAAATATTTGTTTTATAATTTTTATTGTGCAAAAGGAAGTGGTAAATTGGCAATACCAATCGGGTTCCATTTAGTCATGCTAATTTGAAGGTTGCAGCAAATTAAGTGATCAAATCGTTCCGTTGCCTCCCCTATTAGTGCTAATGTCATAATTACTGTTGGAAAGGTCTACGAACCTTATTGTAATTATCTTTTAAATTGCTACCTTGCTCAAAAATCCTACTAATATGTATTATTAACGCGAAAGTTTGTGAGTATGGATGGATATTTATTGTTTGTTACTCTTTTATGCAAAAGCTACTGAATGGATTTTAAGGAAATTTTACAGTAATCTAGCTTATACATCAGAATAACACAAAGATTACTTTTTACCGCGGGAAAATACCTCATTCCCATGGGAAAAACGGTTAATGTGGGCGTAGCCGCGGGGCGGAAACTATAATAAGTTGACGACTGGTTTTGTCCTCATTTTCGCCAAAATCGCATTTCCAACTAGCTGACAAAAGTTACAACATGAATTAAATTCAACTTAGACGAAAAATATGAAGGAGAAGGAGCAATATGGTTCTTTAAGAGACCCCCCACACTAGTGCCTTTCGAGCGTCGTCGTCGTGCGTCGCGCATACAATCATCCGCGTCCGTCTTTTGTTGCTGCCTATGATTCTCGAAGCTCGAAGGACGCCAGTGTGGAGATCTAAGACATATAGCGCGCTCTCCCAGTGGTTAGGAAAGTTATCTAATCCGGAGGCGAGATTCAAGCCTCGACAAGTATTAACGTGTTTTGAAGTGAAAGAAAATATTGTGAGCAAACCTGCATACACCTGCGATTAAATTCAAAGGTTGTATTTAAAGCTGGGCTAGCGTAGTCGCCAACTAAGACCACAGCTCGAGCTTCTAAGAGAGGACGTATATGAGAGCTGATAAGGAAATCACATTTTGAAGCAAACAGCTTTTTATTACCGTGGTAAAAAAACCCATTCCCTTGAGATTTGAGCAAATATGAAGAGTCAGTTCATTGGTATTCCCGACCACTCCCTTCGCACCTGAGCCATTACCATCCCTTTGAGCTAGTCACTTCGCTGTAACCACGATACTTTGTTTACTCAGCTAAATTGAGAAAGTACGCCGCAAGTTATATTGCGCGAAGGAAGAACGTGTTTTAAATAAGTTAGGGTTGGGCCAATACCGTCGGTAGTCTTTAAGACCTAGATAGTAGATACAAATTAAAAACTTATAGCTCTATTTTTAAAGTGAAAAGCAAATTTTTTTCATCTCTTATGGCAAAATAAATAAAGCCGTCTGGCGCGCCGGAAGACGTAGTGTGAGCAGGGCCCCCACGAGGTGGACCGACGATCTGGTGAGGGTCGCAGAAAGCCGCTGAATGCGGGCAGCGCATAACCGATTATTGTGGAGATCCTTGGGGGAGGCCTTTGTCCAGCAGTGGACGTCTACAGGCTGAGATGATGATGATTTTTAAAACTCAGTTATTTCCCAATGATCTTTGTTCACTTTATAGTAAAGAAATTTTTCGCTTAAAATGATGTAATATTCCAAATTTATTATAATCAAAAACAGAAAGACTATATACCAAAAACGAGTTCGAGTATTTACGTCTATTTCAATACAGCTATATCCAAAGAAAGAACTTATCTTTTAATATTAGATTTATACCCCGCATACAGATATCGATTTATACATAAACCCTTTTACTGATCAAAAGAACAACGGATTGTTTCTTTACACAGATACAGATTTCCTATCATAAAACTGTCATTTCAAAAAATCTTATTCACAAAAGTAAATAAAAAATACAGCTTCAATTTGGCGTGTCGGCCACAAAAGACCAATTCCTAACTAAACCACAAAGAAACAGGTCGTCCTACTTTCAGCGTTTCTCCTGGTGGTATGAATGAAACCATTTTCTTTTCTTAGCCATTCCTGTCTAACTGCTGGGCAAAGGCCTCCCCGCCTTTCCGCCACCATTCTCGATCTAGTGCTAGTGGCACTCAATCCAGTTCAAAGGCGTCGATGTAATCCTGCCATCGCTTCCGAGGTCTCCTTCTTCCACATATTCTGCTGTCATAAGAAAAATGGGCGCAACTGACTTTTTTTTTCAGATGACCCTTATAGTGAATTCTGAGTAAAACGGTGCTGCTAACTAATTTTCGAAAAAAAAATGTCAGTTACGTCCTTTGTTATGGCGGCAGATATACTGTCCCTTGGCACCCACTCAATAGCGACCCTTAGGGCCTAGGGCATCAGCTAAAATATGCGCGGGTAATTCAGTATTAAAAATAGTATGAGTGTGTGCGTGCGCCCGCGCCGGACGCTGTTACAAGCTCATTTTCAAAATGCTACCGAAACGCTTTACGAGACAGACGAAATTCTTTCTGTCTGCAAATTTAGCAAAGTCTGTTCTATGCAAACTTAATACCTTTAGGTCGTTGACAATATTTTCGTAATATTTTTTTATCTGTCTAGAGTATTATCTCGGTAGCACAGATCGGTGGTATAGTTTAGGAAAGCTTTTGTGTTTGTCCTGGATAACCATAGGTTTCAAACCTATAAAAGACAAATTTTAAAATTTCAATTATAATTATGTAGGTAAGTATTTGGGTCCCATAAGAAATTTAAAATAAAACTTTATACGATTCCTTAGAATCAATAAATTCGTACTACCAATCATAAGTGACGGACATAAATCAGATATTTTTACATTATTTATATTTTCGCGAGCGTCGAATATCTCCCAAGTGAGTGAGTTCCACCCAATTTGCTTGGTGCCAATTTAAACGCCTAAAATATGTTCTGAACGCGCTCCAAATTATGCACGCATATTGAAAACGTGTAGGCTGGAAAGGGTTTTTCGTGGAAACCATTAATTCTGTATTTTTAAAACAAGTACCTATTCACAATTTAACAGTTTACTGAGATAGAATAGCTTCTAAGCCGTTGAAATAAAAACACTTTTGAATTATTTGTAAACACCTCAGAAAAGCAAATGAAAATTTAAAGACTGCTCTACATACTTAATAATTAACCGCAGTGCATTTTTTATTTTTATCTAGGTATATTTTCTCAAAGTAAAATAACATTATTGTTTTTCTATGCTTGATTTAGATTTCATCAAACGATTCGATTTACAAAGGTCTAAACAATAACGCGCCAGCAATAAAAATAAACATAATTAAAATTATAATCTGGCACTAAAAAAATTTTATCTGTTAATAATCCAGACTCAAATCAAAACTTCCAAAAGGAATCCTAACAAATGAGTGAGCAATTCAATAAACGTTTCATAGCATATTCTGCGCTTTCAAATTAACGTCTTCAGTAACAGGATTCTAAAAATAGACTTTATACGCGTTACGGGTACAATCTTGGGGCATACGATTCTCCCTTACGTACCCTATTTCACGCGCGTGCGACGTTGAGATAGTGAGGCGGCCGGGCAAATTGGATTCTCATAATCCATTTGACGACATTGGTTGATAAGTAGTATATTTTGAGATAAACTTCTTGGGTGTAAATCTTCGAAATAGTGTGGAACGTGACCTATATTGGGTTACGTTATTTCGTGGGTGCCTATGAGTCGTGAAAGGATAGATGGTTAAATTTTTAGCATAGTTTGTAAGTTGTTCATGTCTAAGTGTTTATGTTGTTACTCATTCTGTGCGTAATTATGTAAAGAAACATATTGGAGCTAAACATCCTATGAAACGTTTTCGGTCAATTAAGTTCAGTAAAAAAAATTCGGAAGTACGAAATGTTACCCTAAAACATCTATATTATGTATGTCCCAAATGAAAATTATCTGACGTAATTTTATTTGGTTGCAGGTAATTACAGAACAAATTGCAGTCACAAGTTGTCTACTAAAATGTAAGTTATAACGGATATGTTGCATTACAGGATTCGAAATTCGGACGACGATAAAAAATAAAACTTTATTTCGTAAAAATTTTTTTATTAAAATTTTTATTTTATACCTGAACCTATTTAGGTTTATGACAAGTAAAACTTAACTCCTAGCGTGATTTACTGTTATACAATTTTTTGTGGTGAACTATGGGAAGAAAAAAACGCCCTTGGTACAACCAGGTGGACTAGTGGGGTGTGATTTCGCACACAGTGTTCAATTGACGATTAATATTTCATAATTTTACGTTAATTCAAAAATAATCGCTTTTGAATTTTTTTGTATCGTTTACCAATTCGCATTTAACATTTTAATGATATGAATTGTAATTTAAAATTTTCACTCAATGGAGTTACTATATTTTGTTTTCACGAAATCTACATTCAGCTGACCGGTTGCGTCATAGTTAAGTAAAAAAAGTGAAACAAAATACTCTAGGTATGTGTGTTTAAAAGCTACTGTTTGTTTTTAAAAGTACAATTAATTCTGCTCGGTGAAAAGAAAATGCAGCCACTATTTCCGCTTCACGTGAAAAGGGATTTTAATTTTAATTTTAAATGTTACTGCATCACAAGAAATTAAGGATGCATTTTGCTACGCTCACAAAGAGAAATCTGAAACTCGTTGAAAACCAACTACATTTTTGTCACTTTTACACGCTTTATATTAGCTTCACTTGTAAGTAATGTATGTAAGAAAATCTTGGAATCTTAATTTGACCCACTTCCCGGTCTTCGATTAGGATGAAATTTTGCACACGCTCTGAGTTTTGATGACAATACATGACTACCTAAGGAACGTCATTACAAATCCAATATGGCGGCCTCCCCATTACATGTACGTAAAAAATCTTGGAATCTTAATTTGACCCACTTCCCGGTCTTCGCTTAGGATGAAATTTTGCACACGCTCTGAGGTTTGATGACAATACATGACTAGCTAAGAAACGTCATTACAAATCTAATATGGCGGCCTCCCTAAGATGGCGAACTGGCTGTTTGAAATTCACCCCCATGATATGGGTATCAAATGAAAGGGTTTGCTGTCAGGAATACGAAAAAAACAGTCACGGGACTTAAATCCAATATGGTGGACGTCCAAGATGGCGGACAGAAAGCGTGTTTTTTAGTTTTTTAAACTATGTATTATTATTTATTACACGCTTTATATTAGCTTCCCTTGTAAGTAACTATGTATGTAAGAAAATCTTGGAATCTTAATTTGACCCACTTCCCGGTCTTCGATTAAGATGAAATTTTGCACACGCTCTGAGTTCTGATGACAATACATGACTAGCTAAGAAACGTCATTACGAATCCAATATGGCGGCCTCCCCATTATATGTATGAAAAAAATCTTGGAATCTTAATTTGACCCACTTCCCGGTCTTCGATTAGGATGAAATTTTGCACACGCTCTGAGTTCTGATGGCAATACATGACTAGCTAAGAAACGTTATTACGAATCCAATATGGCGGCCTCCCCATTATATGTATGAAAAAAATCTTGGAATCTTAATTTGACCCACTTCCCGGTCTTCGATTAGGATGAAATTTTGCACACGCTCTGAGTTTTGATGACAATACATGACTAGCTAAGAAACGTCATTACAAAACCAATATGGCGGCCTCCCTAAGATGGCGAACTGGCTGTTTGAAATCCACCCCCATGATATGGGTATCAAATGAAAGGGTTTGCTGTCAGGAATACGAAAAAGAAAAGTCACGTGACTTAAATCCAATATGGCGGACGTCCAAGATGGCGGACGTCCAAGATGGCGGACAGGAAGCGTGTTTTTTAGTTTTTTAAACTATATATTATAATTATTAATCAACTACATTAGTTTACTTCCTTTTTTTATTTAGTATTCTATTTGACATTTAATGTATTTTTGACTTTATCTCTAAAGCATCATAAAACATAAAGTTATCTTTAATGATTCTGTAAAAAATGCCCAAATTATAGAAAACTAATAATAACGATTTAAGCCATTTTATTTTATAACAAAAAGCCCAATTATCTATGTAAGTTATTACTTTTCTCGGTGGATTCAGGTATTTCCCAAAAAATTCATCATCATAACCGTTATTATATTTGCTTCCTTTGTCTACTTTATTCTTGTATCTATTTTGTGTCATATCATAAAGCATATCATACATAAACTATATTGTATACCTTATGAATTTTACAGTAATGTGCAAAACTGTATATCGTGATATAGTTTTTGCAGACAGCTATGAGAGCTGTGTTCTTGTAGCAGTAGAATGGCCCGGCGGCGGACAGTGAACGGCCTTGCCACGCCTCTCTTGCGCAACTAACTACGCACTTACTATAGCTACACCATTGACATAGGTATACCAGTTACTATACACATATACCTGCACTTAAGCGCTTTATCTCGAGCGTAAGAGAGCGGAATTACTTTGAACCATGATCCAAGAAAACAAGGTCTAACAATTAGACCACATGACTGACACAAGCCTATGTCATTTCTATGTCATTTTGCGCTGTTCATCCTTGTCTATTACACGCATTCGACAAGGATGAACAGGCAAAATGACGTAGGCTTGTGTCAGTCACGTGGTCTAAATTGTTAGACCTTGTTTTCTTGGACCATGCTTTGAAAAAAATATTTAGTTTCATGTAGTTGTGAAATCCAAATTATTTGACACTAGTGTACTATTGGGTGGTATTTTTGGGCTCCGCCCGCGATACCGGTTTTTCCCGTGGGAATGAGGCATTTTCCCGCGGTAAAAGGTAGCCTATGTTACTCAGGGTGAATGTAGCTTTCTAATGGTGAAAGAATTTTTGTACAGTAGTTTTTGAGTTTTTTATTCATTACAAACATACACACACACGCGCACACACAAATACAAATCTTTCCTCTTTATAATATTAGTATGACTATAAAAATATATGCAAGAGCCTATTTGGCCTGCCAATCTATTCTCGAGTTATTTGAGTATAGATACGCAGGCTAAATCGTAACTTTAAAGAAATAGTTGGTAAAAAATATTTATTTTTGTATCTCCTTATAAGAAATAATAACATGACAAGTAAAGCATGGCAAGGGCATTCCGATTGCTGTTGGTGGAATACTATTTCATATCGATATTAATTAATAAATAAAAAATAAAAATCATTTATTATCAGACACTAAAGCTTGTTAGTACAATTACCATATTATCTATATTAGTAACCTACGCTAACACACAAAGATACAATTTAGAAAATAAATAATAATAATAACATATTAAACTTAAAAAAGAATAATTTATTTTAAATTATCTATTTATATATTATTAATTAATTATCTATAGATAATAATGAACTTGATTAAGATTACAAAGTAAAGAAGTCAGTCATTAAATAATAAAAAGTATTCTTTGCATTTGCTAATTAAATATCACATTTTCCAATTTAAACTATTTTATCATTAATTGGCGTAAAATAATCGTTGCTTTGGATGTGTCATAGTAAATATTTTCTCTTTTTTATGGAAAGTATGTTACAAAATATTATTACGCGTTACACAAAACATAGATTTAATAAAAGTATACAGATTTTTTATTATTATTCGGGCGCAGTTGATAACAGAACTCGTCATTTAGAAACTCAAACAAATGTCATAAAACTCTTTTTTGCTCAATTTCAAGTTAAGCCAGTTAAAAACTGAGGCATCAAATTGCCATTACTCTGTCCGTCCTCTGAGGGATTAACGAAAAAATAAAATCAAGTGAGAGTCAGACAATTTCACTTTGGTTTTGTAGCTTAAAAGGATATACCATGGACCATTTAATTATTTAACTTTCTTGTCCTGTCACCTGGAAAAAGGTAGCTTATGTTACTCGGTGAATGTAGCTTTCTAATGGTGAAAGAATTTTTAAAATCTGTTTTGTAGTTTTTTAGTTTATTCATTACACACATACACACACACACCAAATACAAATCTTTCCTCTTTATAATATTAGTATGAAGTATGATATGATAATGGAATAGGCTTCGAAACTACTGAACCGATTTTGGTGAAACTTGGCACAACGATAGAATAGACCTTGGAAAAAAAGAACATAGGCTAACTTTTACCGCCGGAAAATTCCTCATTCCCACGGAAAAAGAGCTATTAACGCGGGTAAAACCGCGGCGGGAAGCTAGTTAACAAATATACGGACCCCTAAACGAGGAGCTTTCATCAATAATCTGTTGACAGAAGCCCGGGAAAGCCCAACTGCTTATACATTTGCATACAATGAGATTATATTAAGGGGTACTCTGCCAGTGGGTGTTCTGATGAGGCTATTTACAACAGGTACTTACGTCGTAAGGTTAGCAAAGAAATATAATAATAAAAGTTATTATTATTATATAAAACAAAGACATAATATTTTTATTCCAAACTAGCATTCCGCCCCGCGGCTCCGCCCGCGTTAAACATTTTTCCCGTGGGAATGAGTTTTTTATTTTATTTTTCTTTTTAAAAACCATCCTTGGACTTCAACGAACATTAAAAAAAAAGAATTGTTTAAATTGATCCAGGCGTTGCTGAGTTATGCGCTTACCAACACATTTTGCGATTCATTTTTATATTATTGAAAGATAGAGTAATTTAAATAAGATGTCGTTCTAAATGTAGTACCTATTGTAATAGAATAGAATATTATTTATCACCAACTAAAAAAAGTTTATATCACTAAAAGGATAGACAGCGTACATGTAGGCGGTCTTATAGTAATAAAAAAAGAGGTTAATAGTTTTTGAACGTTTTTGAATACAAATGCAACACAAATAAAAATATTCTTTACTGACACCAGAAATAAATAGTACTGTTACGAACAAGCAGCCCATAGGCCGCCTTATTGCTAAAGTAGCAATCTCTTCCAGGCAACCAGGTTAATATTAACTATCGTGAAAAATATATTAAATTCACATTATAAGTTTTCATTTACATATATGCGTATTAATTTTAGTTTAACGTCTATTATTATACCATAGCTAATTAATTAGTTGTTCCTGAAACTTTGATTGTGTCTGACAACGGTACTCAGATAAAGTACATTCTATACGTCTATTTTGACACTTTTTTGTCTTGTTTTTATTTGTTTATTCATATAGAGCATCTAGTTCCGTAATCCAATTAATGTTCGTCGTATAAACTAGATGGCAACATTTTTTATACTTTATTTTTATATATAAAATGACGTCATACTTATATCCGTTATGGGATGTACTTCTTCAATGAAAAAATATTTGAAGGTCTTGACGAATATCAGCTATTAAAAACCCTAGTTACTGTACCTTGAGTCCATAATAAAGTGACAAAATTGAATGGTTTTAATAATGATACAAGCGTTAGTTTACATCAAAAGTACTTTATCTATCAATCAACAACAAAAAAAATTCTCCACCAAGCAACTCAGTAGCAAGGAACGTATTAGTACGTTATATTATATCATTTTATTAATAAACTTTTATGGCGAATGTAAAATATAAAAATGATCTACCTATAATATAAAAATGAATCGCTGAATGTGTTGTTAAGCGCAAATCTCGATAACAGCTAAACCGATTTCACTAATTCTTTTTTTAGAATATTCCTTGAATTACGAAGATGGTTCTTATTATAGAGAGAAAGATATTTAAAAAACGCTGAAAAATTAAATAATCGACTGTTAGGCGGTATGAAGTTCGCTGGGTCAGCTAGTTAATAATAAATTAATTGCACAGCCCTATTGCATTTTCTTTTAATAACCTTCATATCGCTAAATGTGAATCATATTACAAGGCAGATCAGAATATTAACTTGAGAGAAAACTTGGGCTGAAGTAAAGTGAGATCCGATCTCAGATCTCCGGTTCCTGATTCCCCAAGGAGGCAACTTAGCAAATTGCATGTATCCAAGTTGTGCGCCAAGCCGGTTTCCGAACAATTTCATTTAAAACCAACATGTAAACTAATTGCTCAGCTCAGTCTAGTGGCAGTGAGTTCTAATTCGTGTATTTTGAACTTTGAACTAAGTGTGTTGATATTTTTTATGGCAAAGTGTGTTGATTTGTCGCCACTTTTGAAGGGCCAGCTCTGGACAGTGGTCCTTGCCTTAGATTTCACGTCGAAAAATGAATTTTATATCTTACCTCGAATAAAAACATTTTGATTTTGTCAACAGGGATGTGTACTTGAAATGTAATAAGAACGTTTTAATTGAAGGAAAAAGTGTTTCTTGAAATATGAATAGTTGTAATTTAAATAAATATTTGTGATTTCTAAAGCCCGTAGTAGGTACCTACCTTAATCTTTTATAAATTGAGTACCTACCCTATAAAACTTGATTATGTACTAGTATTGCATATTATTTGTAAAAATTACCAGTAATTAATTTATTGTGCAAGAAAGCAAACGACATGCTTTTGTTTAAAATGATTTTAGAAATGTTTATGATATAGGTGTCTTTTACTTATTAAATAATGATGATCAATGTAAAAATCATTAAGTATTTGAATTGCGATCGAGGTTTTTGTAATAACTTTTTATATAACTTATTATCTTGTCTTTACAAGATAATAAAACTACTCAATTTCCGTATTCGCTCTTTAACTAAGTAGATATTTGAATCTTTTTGTACTATTATAGTAATTACTTATTCCAGTGTTATTTAATTCAAATTAAAGAAAGGTCAGTCCAGTTTCCAATTAACCGAATCGGCCGCTTTATGGCTGATAGTGGGAACGATTCTCACAGAATTAATAATTTTGTGATAATTTTGCTCTGGACCGCGATATGGCAACAGAAGGAAGGTTGAGATATCACATAGGCTAAATAAAAAAAATTAAAGACGAAGTTACTTGTTGAAATGAAAAAAAAGAATCAGAATTTGTTTCGCCTATTCTGATTCTAATAAAAAAAGAAAATAATTGAATGGATTTTAATTATTATTTGTTTCGACCGCATAAATTGATTTTACAAATCTTATTTCGCATTAAATTCACTGAATGTATTCTTGCCTTTTGGCTAGTTGTTTTAGTCATCAGAATCGATGGCAATGTTGTTATGTTGTCCTAGTAAATTCCTTATGAGCTCTGTGTGTGGGCGATATTGGTCAATATGTCGTACTTACGAGCCATAACATTATACAAACTTATCTTTTCGGTTCTGCCTTATTATGTTGTCCAGTAATCGCGGTAGCCCCTTCTAATCATCAAGGCTGTATACGTTAAAATGGTTTTATGAAAACAGGTCATTTTTGGGTTATTAAATAATCCGCTGCCAAATGAATAAATTTCTTCGAAGGTATTTTTGGAATAAGGGAATTTTGGGACAAAATGACCTTAAAAAAATGAAATACTACAAAAATAAAACCTGATTGTTACTAATTAGTCGTAAATAATTTCATGTTTTGGAAAAATCAATCAATTGAATAATATAGTAATAATTATTTAATAAGATAAGGCAATTTTTTAACTTTTGTCCACAAAAATCCTCTTTCTCAAACTCAAACTGACAAATATGCTTCGAAGTTTGAGATTTCCTAAAACTTTAATTCAATTTTTTTTAAGATATTAATATGGCGTCTTTTGCCTTGTGATTTTTACTTTATGTTTCGTGTAAATTGTTAAGATTATCGAATCGCATACTAGAATGTTTCCTGAAGTAGTGATGTATTTAATCGCCGATATAAAGTACACAACTTTAATGAAAGGCTTCCGAAGCCTTTCGGCCAGAGATGTAATTAGTATTACACTAATAAAACATTGATTACACCACTACGCATATTTTCATCCGACTTGAAGTTTATGCCGATATATTTTACTCGTATCCTCGTATAAATGTATAAAAATTAAATATTTTTTTATACTCTACAAATTTCATATTTTAATTGCAATTAATCAATCATATAGCATAAATGAAGTAGTTACGGTGATTATAAATCATTATTTAAATAATTTGAACCCAGGTCTGAGTACGTCTCTGTTACATTTTGAACGAAAACACATAATCATATATTAAACCCGTGTAACGATATAGTCAATTTATGATCCTTTTACTGTCTTTTACGGACCAATTTATGACTTTCATAATGCATATAAAACCTATATATTATTATATACATACCCGTTATCGCGGTAGACATTTTAACTTATGTCTGGACATGTATGCATAATAGGTACAGAAATATAATAAGGTAGTTGCAATATTCTTAAATTAGATCTATTATTTTGATTTAGTGAACGCAGTTACTGCTAATAATGATTTTGTTAAGAACTTTGTGTGGGTTAAGTTAAAAGCTAACAGTGTTTTTAATTGAAAGCATAATTTTTTAAGAGTTCGATAGCAAAAAAACCTAACTTACATTTCAATTGCTCAAAACGCGCGTTTGTAGTTTATTCTATTCTAATGCAGATTTTTTAAATACATATAAAATCTGAATTTATCGACACCAAAATATTTGTATTATGCCCATAAAAAAGACTAGGTACTCTAACGTGAAAATTGATAGATAGGTCTAAACCTTAATAGTTATATTTGTTCGACGAATCCCAACCGGGATTCGAACCTGGACCCTCCTTAACTTCAGGCGAGCTTTGGACCACTCGGTCACGTAGGCTATTAAAAATCAAATACTCGTAGTAATCAGTAATCTTCAAACATTGCATTTGAGTTTTGTAATGTTGATGATTCGATAATAAAAATCACAATTTCTTGGGTCCTTAATTTACAATTTATTTCATTGTATATGATTTTTTGTATCATCACGAACTCCTTGATATGTTTATTCGAACTTTCAAATGTTCTCTTCGCCAAGGTCAGTTACAAGACATTTCGCTAGAATTGCCTGTTATGTAGCTAGACGTATCAGTAAATTGTTTAAAAGATTTTCCTCTTAATACATCGCTGCGCTCTTATCACTTCTGCGCTACCTCAAGGGGCGGTGCCAAAACAGCTGATAAACGACTCAGGCATTGATAAGGTGAATTGGCAAGTATGTAGGCCTCGATATAAGCACTAGGCGGCCCTGATACTAATACTAGGGAAAGGAGACATTTCGGCTAATGCACCTGGCCATAATAAGCTATTAAGTTTATTGGCAGTTTGTCTCGGACAAATAAGGGTGTACCTAGTATACAGCCTCGTGATAATTCGAAATTTAAAATTTATTTAAAACCAGCATTCATAGGGCTTGCGAGGTAGGTTAACCTCGAAACCCACTCGATAAGAAGAAGACTAGCTTAGAGTATAAATATAAAAAATATTCTCTAAGAAGACTAGCTTTTCTCTAATCCTCCTACACACACACACACACACACACACACACACACCACATAGACTCTCCCCTCACAAAAACGCCGTTATATATACATGTACATATATATACACGCACTTGCGAGCATGCACGCTTCCAATTTACTTATATAATTGATATAATAATCGCACAGTTACTTTCCTAGCTAAGAAGGACAGATTTTTATTGTAAATATTCTTTTGAAGTACCAGCTTAAGATCGACATGGAAGGGCGGAGCATATCACAAGTAAAAATGTTTTTTGCTTAAAAGGACTGAAATAAAGACTTTTTATTTTTACTTTCCGCCGCGGCTCCGCCCGCGTCAACAGTTTTTCCCGTGGGAATGAGGCAATTTCCCGCGGTAAAAGGTAGCCTTTGTTACTCAGGGTGAATGCAGCTTTCTAATGGTGGAAGAATTTTTGTAATCGGCACAGTAGTTTTTGAGTTTAATCATTACAAACATACACACACACACAGACACGAAAACATAAATCTTTCCTCTTTATAATGTCTATAAACACTCGACATTGGCGAAATCACTAAGGAAGCGCCATAAATACAAAGAAATTAATAACAATATGTGATTTTTCAGTACAATGTTTCGTCGTTACAGCTATTCAAAAGTTGCGTTCGTATTATGGAGTGTGAATTGTAAATCGTTAACTTGGTGAATAGGCCTTCATCGACTCTGGCCCAGTGCGGATTGGTCAACTTCACACACGAACTTTAAAGGGGAAGGAGACACATAATTTTATAGTTATCTTAGATTATTGTGTTGGTTGATCTAATCTGCCAGAGTTATTGAGCAGCCTATACTTCTGACATTTTTCATGTGATATTAAAGATAGTAACAGGGAGGCAAAAGCTTGACGTGCCTTCCAAAGTACGGAAGGTCAAGGTCATATGTTTAATTATACATACACATAATAAAACTTACTCGTTAATAATAAAAAAATAAGAAAAATGGTATTGTTCACAGCACAGTACAGTGTTGTTCTAATTACGCGGTTGAATGAACGATAACAAGATCACTCCACAAGCCACGCCACAGCTTATTACGTTACGGGACTCTTGTCTTGTCTTGTCGTGTCGTGTGCAATAAACACGGCTTAGTAAAAGAAATACAAACATTAGGGATGTCCACTGGGTTCCATAGAAATCTATACTAATATTATAAAGAGGAAAGGTTTGATTGTTTGTTTTTTTGTTTGTTTGTTTGTTTGCATCGAATAGGCTCCGAAACTACTGAACCGATTTTAAAAATTCTTTCACAGTTGGGAAGCTACATTCACCCTGAGTAACATAGGCTATATTTTATTTTTTAAAAATTAGGGATCCTTACTAAAACTTCAATAGTGTAACCCAAGGTGTGAAAAAAATACGTAAAATATTCCTAATAATTGAAAATACTCCGAAAGTACTGAACCGATTTTGGTAAAACTTGGCACAAAGTTTGAATAGACCTTAGAAAAGAACATAGGCTACAATTTACCGCGGGAAATTTTCTCATTCCCACGGGAAAAATTGTTAAAGCGGGCGGAGTTGGCACAAAGATAGAATAGACCTTGCGGAAGAACATAGGCTAACTTGACGGGAAAAACTATTAACGCGTGCGGAGCCGCGGCGGGAAGCTAGTAATTAAATATAACTATAAAAATATGATTTACTTTTAAACGTATTCTTAAAATAATAAAATATAAATACCTATATCGCACTTATATTGTAATTTTTTGGCATGTATTTAAATCGATATCACAAAAAAATACACATCAAAATAAATTGTTTGCACTCTAAACTTAACCTAACCAATGTTTAGTGTGCAATCCAGTTATTTTGGTGAGCATTTAGTTTTTTTTTGAGTGAAGTACTACTTTGGATGTGAAACGTCTATAGGCAAGGGGTAAATCTGATTATCAGCGTGGCGACCGTGGCGAGCCGTCCGAGCGGGTCGGTCGCCACGCTGTATTTACTAAAGAAAACTCTTATTTAAATGCCGTTCATATAGTGCTTATTCGTTTAAAATTAAAGAAATATTATTTCTGGAAAGAATACTTAATTTTTTACATATTTTGTTCCTATCAAAGGTACAGTAGGCAGCACATGCTGTTGGACATTATGACCTTGAGAGCGCCCGTATTCCGTAGTGAACAGAGTTCACCCCGTTAGGGAAAAGAGCCTGTCTTTATGTCTTATACGGGCTACACATGTCTGCCATGTATGCCGAACAGAGCGAGACGCAGTTATGCGCTAGAGTGAGCGCGGTGAACTGCGTCTCGCTTTGTTTGGCAACCACGGCACGCGTGTGGAAGCGGCTTTATGTGTTATGTAGAGCAGGTTGTTCAATTTTATCTAATCAATCGTACTCTAATATACCTAATACTAAATCTAATCGTACATTGACTTATTAGCATCTCGCCAAGTCGCCACATTATTGCACTGACGCCGCGTATATCACCGAATCGTTTAAATAAAATGGGTTCACGGCTATAATAGCAAAAATGTCACACAAACGATAGTGACAGTGATGTATGTTGTTTTTAGCCGACTTCATTGATATATTCAACATTTATGAATCTATTCATCTAATCGTCATCCATTATCCGTTTTGACATTTACAGTAATTGAGAAGCTTATTTGACGCTTTCTGCCGCGGGGCTCAGTTCGAGTTAACGGTTTTTCCCGCCGGAATGAAGTACTTTCCCGCGGTAAAAGCTTGGGAAGCTCTATTCTTACTTCTACTAAGTTTCATAAATTTAAAAACTAGTACTTAATTTTCTTGCTTGAAATTTAACTCGAATCTTGATCTAATTTTAAATTGATGTGAAAGAATGATTTTATACAAAATATGAATTAATGTATTTTTCACGTAACTACTTTTTATTGTCACTCACTGTACTTTCAATTTCATCAGTATTGCTTTCGTACTGTAATCTAAGTACTTTAGTACTATTATATATTCTATGGTAGAACATTTTAAAACGCGTTAAGTCCGACATAATCTATTCTTAGTTTTTCTCCCACCTTATCTTCTACTATCTGAAACTTGTAAGCGGCTTTGATTGGCTGCGGTGGAGATTTCCCGAGGGAACGCGCCTAATTGCTTCACTTAGTGTTGTTTGTAAGGGAATGACTCCTAATTGGTTATTATCGCCTGGTAGTTTCCGAGATCAAAAGCAATGAAGATACTATGTAATTATCTTATAAGAACTGGTGACCTCCTATCGCTTTCAATATGCAATGGCGATAAAGTTTTTATAAAATACTAGCTAAAAGATTGCCAATGTGTTAATCTGATGTATAATAAGTTTTTGCATGAAAAGGTAACAAACATCTGTCAATCTATCCATCCTCAAAAACATTTGCGTTTATAATATTATAGATTTATACAAAACAAAAACCATTTTTTTTAGAAATTAGTCATCATCATTTCAGCCGAAAGACGTCCACTGCTATGCTAGACAAAGGCCTCCCCCAAAGACCATGGTTCATACTTGCTCAAATTATAATGAAAATACATTTTAAAAGGGTGTCTACATTAAACTCTCCGTTTAAATGGATGTGATGATAATTATAACCTGGGACAAAACACTGGCCTCATAATATTTTGTCCAAAAGACCGTTACAAAAAAATTATAATATAAGAGACAATAGTATTGGAACAACGTAGGCTTTCGACCTTGACATTCATTGATGTGCTTCTACGCAAACATCTACAATTACAAACCTATCAAACTATAAATTAGGCTTTAAAGCTTACACGCAAAGCTTATAATTGCGTACAACAAGAAACCTACTTCATCTTACTCCACATACACAATCACATATGCTCAGGTTGATCTGCTTTTGAAATTCGATCGTAAGATTACTTATATTAGGTTTATATTGGATTGTGTATTCTGCATGAGATGTGTATCCGGATGTTTGACATTTAAAGGCGCAGGCGATTGATGGATGGTTGTTCTGAATCCAGTTGGATAGTCTAAATTTACTCAACAAAGTGGTCTGTTTTTTGTCACCTTTTAAAGGATTTATCGGCTACCTACTCAATTTGTATACTGATCTAAATTAAAACACCTTTTTACAGCTTAATTGAGGCTAAGGTGTTGCCTGCTTGAAAAGTAAATTGCTATAATGGTTTTTAGATGAAAAAACTAGTCACACGTGCTACAAATTATTAAAATAAATGCTAAATAAATTAAATGTCATTAAGCTTAAATGCAAAGTTGTCTTGGTAGCAAAGAAATAATATTGAAATGTTATTACTTAAATACTATTTAAAAAAACGTGATATAGTTTGAGACGAAAAAATGCCTGCTACTTTCCGAATTGTCATTTATCTCAATTGACTATGTTCTCATTATTTTACTAGCCCCATCTATAGAAATCACAAAGAACATTTTTTTTTTTTTTTTCAAGCTGTTAGAAAATCTCCCATTCAGAATGAGTCTAGCCATAAAGAAGAAAAGTGTGATTTCGGTATGGTGCAGATTATGAAAAAGACTGTACTTAATTGACAATTCAGATAAATGATAGTTCGGAAAAGTGCGATTTCGGAATGGTGCACCTAGATCTTAATAGCCATTCATGAGTTCTTCCACTAAATAAAAAAATAACTATGGCTAACCACAATAAAAACTTTGCTTTGATATTTTCGATACAAACTATGCTTTGGTATTTCGTATACGAGCCATTTATACATCTTCAGAGAGGTTGTTTTATTTACATTACACGAATTGAGGGCATCGACCTTTAAGTCATCCTAAGGTAAGGAGTCATCAATTTCACTTAAGTACAACCAATTTCACTGAATGAGGTCGATCGCCTGGTAACTGGTGTAGAAACTTTGGTTCAAATTTAGGACCTACCTTATTTTACCTACGAAGTACAATTGTTAAATTAGGTACTTAAATTAGAAAAGTTATTCTTCGCCACTTCACAAACGATTTTACCCTCGCTAGTGGTTCAGTGCCAAAATATTTACATCTCACAAAAATCAAAATTATTAGAGACCTAATTAATCTTTTCAGCAAAGGACCCAGTACCTACTAATTAAAAAGCGACGAAAAGTGTGAAAATAGATTAATTTAATACGGCGGGTTCTAATAAAAATCTCGAGAATATCTGAGAGCCTGTCTCACCATTTTATTATTAAGATCAGGGCTAGCTAAGTTTTTAGGTAATTGTGAAATCTTGTATCAAGAAAAAGAACACCGCTGATTAAAAGTTCTGATGATTCTTTCTTTTAAGAGACTTTAAAAGGAAATTATTTGAGTTTAATAAAATTTAAAATGTATTTACCTACTACAATTACAACATAAGCACAGAAGAAAATAATAGCACTAAAAAATTCACAAAAAAAGATATAAGACATGCTCTTTTCGCTAACGGGGTGAGCGAGTTTTAGTAACTGGCTAGTTTTAGCACTGCTGGACTAAAGGCAAAGTGTTGCCATATGTAAAAACTCCAAAACAAAAATCGTATTTTACAACATCTATAGCGAAAATTCTCTTAGACTATTCTCATGTTCTATGTTCTAGTGTTTCTACTTGCTAACTTGATTATTATATCTGGGTAAGAAACGTCGGGTTGTTCTAATTATTAATGCTAGTCTATATTAGTTTAAGAGCGTCGGTGGCCAAGTGGCTAGGCCCGTTGACTTCCGTTCCGAGCTTCGACGGTTCAAACCTCGGCACGTACCAATGTGTTTTCGAGTTTCGAATTTATATGTACGTTTATTCGACGTGGAACGTGGACAAAGGGAAATATCGTGAGGAAACCTGAACACACCTGCGAAGAAATTCAAAGATTGTGTGTGAAGTTGACCAATCCGCACTGGGCCATCGTGGTCGACTAAGGCCTGTTCACCCTGGTATCAGGGTAGGCTCGAGCCCCTCGGTGGGGACATATATGAGCTGTTAACGATATTAGTGTATACTAATATTCTAAAGAGGAAAGATTTGATTGTTTTTTTCTATTTTAGTTTGATTGTTTGCATTCAATAGGCTCCAAAACTACTCAACCGATTTTAATAAAACTTGATATAAAAATAGAATAGACCTTGGGAAGAAACGTAGGCTACTTTTTACTGCGGAAAAAATCCCCATTCCCACGGGAAAAACTTTTAGCATGGGCGGAGCCGCGGGGCGGAATGCTAGTTTAAAATAAGTAGTTTACACAGTATCTGACTTCACTTTAATTTTATACGAACTAAAGAAATTATAATATTGAATTATCTTATTTTTCACTCTAGTTTAATTAAAACGGCGCCGCAGCCCAAAGGAAACTCGGAGCGAGTGCAATTAAATGTCCGCGTTTTATTTTAAAGTAGTTTAAAAATTAAATGCTATTATTCATTATACCACAGAGAATTTTACGAGGAAGGTAAAAAGTTATGACTATTTCTGAGCATTTTTAATTTATAAAATCAAGAATGCTTCAAAAGAGGTCATCTAATTTACTAGAATGTATGCAGTTGAAGGACCGAGTTACGAAGTGAAAGATAGTCATAAACTTCCCTTGATACGACCCTGTTAGTTGTTAGAAAACTTGTGCAAGGAGACAATACGAGTTACCTCGTTGTTGTATGTTTTGGTTACTTCAGTCGACAGTAAGAATAGACTAAACTTTTGCGTAACACAAGTTATTTCGCATAATTACTAAAACTAATACGTTTTTAAAATGTGTCAGATTTTTCGTATATTATTTTATGTGTCTATTTTTAAATGGTATGTCTTTTATAAAACTAAATGTCATAAATAATCCCATCGATTAACTCCAGGCTATGTTATAGAGTTTAGCTATTGAAAGTAGACAGTGAAAAAGCGCGACAAATTTATAAAACAAACATCGTGGCAACCCTAATCCATAGAATCGGGATTTACCAAGGAAGGATGTTAAAAGTACTACCTACAACACTTATACATCCTTGGGATTTACCTAATTTGATACTTTTTTTTCTATGTATTTTGTTGCCAGTACAATGTTTTCCAATTTCATCAATTGTCTACTTCCAATAGCCAAACTCTATTAGACTGATCATTCCCGGAAGCGTGATTCTCTTCACATATTTTGTCACCAAAAAACGTTGATAACAAACTAGATAGCACAATGATATGCCACATTTCAGTTGCCTATTTCTTAACCCGTAAAGGAATTTTAACCTCGTAGCGGTCGATTCTCGTAGACAATTGCTACGAAAGCTAAGCTACAGATGCTACGCTGTAGCAAAAAACAGCAGTAAGCTTTTTATAAACATCGCTAATGTAAAAACAATTTAGTAATCAATTACAGATTTCTACTTCAAAGACCTTATCAACTATTGTTTTATAAATAGATTATTTTACTCAGATTAAGGTTCTTCGAAATAATAGCATTGAAAGACCGAAGTTTCTTAAACAGTTCTACCAACATGCCCGTGTAAGTAATTGACTCGTTCCCATTGTAGAGAGGACATTAGTAAATGGATTCCGAGAGGCAGGTGTATTGGACTGGACCGGAAATTAGTCTGGGTCCAGCTGAAGCAACGGTAATCAAGTGAAAGTCATTCCAAATTCAACCCTCGGTCGAAACAAAAGGGCATTGTACCAAACTCAGATACAGTTCTAAAGCGAACCAAATTGTGGATAGAGTTTGGCACATGAGTAGACAATCGATGAAATTGGAAAACATTGTACTGGCAACAAAGTTACATAGAAAAAAAAGTATTGAATTAGGTAAATCTATAGAATCGGGGTTGCCAGGATGATTTTATTCAAATTTGCCGCGTTTTTTCATTGTCTACTTTCATGTACCAAACTCTAACTACGTTTTTCTACATGATAATTAGTTTTTTTTTTCATTCGCCACTAACGGGGACAGGCTAAGGCATAAAGCCGTGCAGCCGTCGTCTTTAGTATTTTCTTACATAACATCCAAGTTTGAAAAATTTACGTCTTCAGTACTTTCATTAAAAACAAAAGCAAAAATAAAAGGAATAGAAGAATAAAATTATGTAGGTATAAGTAAGAGGTAAGCAACCCTTATACGCCTACTCAACATTAAAATCAACGAATCTACGCTATAAATAAATTAAACCAATTCGGCCTCCAACTGAAATTCATTTATTTAAACTCGTTACAATTTAATTAAAATCGTTGCGTATCATTCGAGGGACAAGCGCGTTGAAGTTTATAATTTGAACATATTATAAACTCGATTATGACGCTTTACAAATTATTTCATATTTAAAATTGTGTTGCTATTTTGTGAGGGAATTAACCATAACCATATTATAATCTTTATAATAAAACTGCAGAGGTCGAAAATTTGTACATAGAAAAAAAATGCTTAAAACCGCGGCAGGGGGATGTAAGATAAGTGATAGGTATAGAACATATCCAGATTATTTAAAAAATTTTTGTTTGTGTGTTTGTACAGGCTAATCTCCAAAACTACTTGGCAGATTGAAATGAAATTTTGTATGATGGTACCTTATATCCCCGGTCAACATCTTAGATACTTTTTATCACGGGAAAATATCTCATTCCTCAGGGAAACTGTGTACGGACAAGTCGAAAAACAACGCGGGCGTAGCCGCGGGCGGGCAGCTAGTAATACATATTTTGCCTTTTATCTCACCTACGTCATGTTTCAACCGTGACATAGAAGACCCTTCTTGTTATGATTATAATGACCATGTTATGATTAAACTAGTTTCAACTCCTATCGCATTCACAACCTGCTTCTAAATACAATGACATGCATAAGAAATAAAATATCCGTAGGTAGGTAGACCGACGATCAGGATCTGGCAGAGCGGGAAACCGCTGGATGCGGGTCAAGTAGGACCGATCGTTGTGGAGTTTTTTGGGAGGAGGCCTATGTCCAGCAGTGGACGATGATGACGATTTTCCGTTAAAAAAAATCTTAACTAATCAGTCTAAAACCATGGTCACTGGTCGGTCACTCCATACAGAAAACGCGTTTTGTCAAGCTACTTCTTTTTGAATAACAACTGAATACCAACTACAAGTCAATGGTGCTAGGCGCTATGTAAAACACCCCCGAACACCACCGGCGGAGTCCCGCGGCGTCTGCGGGGTGCGGGGCGTGGGGCGCTATATCGGGCGGGGAACTCATTTTGGCGCGGGGGGGTGAGTGTCCTTTCTGTACGGGTTAGTACTATTATTTTCTTCTGTGCCATGGTCTAAGAAAACAAGGTCTAACAAGAAGACCACGTGACTTGACACAATCCTACGTCATCTGCTGTTCATCCTTGTCGAATGCGTATTATTCGACAAGGATGAACAGCAGATGACGTAGGCTTGTGTCAAGTTTGACAGCCCGATTGTTAGACCATGGTCTAAAAGCAATTCCTTTTCTTTACATATCTTGCACAGTTAAGTCAGGCCCTCGGTACAGTAAGTAAACTTAACTTGTTGCTTATAAGGATATTACCAACAAAGCTGCGAACTGAGTAGTTCTGTATAGAAAGTTTTGGTGACACGTGTAGGGACTTCCCTTGAGAGGTTGAAGTAGAAGGCTGGTTCCACTGAGTACTTAATTAAACGACTTTGTCCGGCCGTCCTACCTTTGACACAGTAAAACATACAAAGTAGTCATACCTACTAAAAGATTTATATTTAATTTATTTTCTCATTAAGTATATTATGTACTTTTGCCTACAATAACAAATGTATAGGTACTTTATTGGCCCAATTGATCTGTCATCTTGTCACCGTCACAGCTTTTAGCAGGCTTCAGTAGAAAATTTCGATATATGGCTCCTGATGTATTTAAATTAGAGCACATTAGAGTAGAAATCCGCTAACGCGATTTTTAGTGTAATTTCACCTTCCAGTTTAAAACTAGTTGTTTGCACACTTTTATAAGGTTTTAATTCGAAGTAAGATTTAACAAAACTAATACCAAAAACTTAATTATTGTTACAACCAAATTATATTACCATTATTTCGCTTACCAACACATCCAGCTTTTGTTTATAGACACAAAAACAAGGGTTAGTTACCTCACTTCCGCCTGTTGTACTGTGCTACTGGTCCGAGTTGCTTTGATGACATTGCTTGCCGACCCGATTTTGTGTCCAAATTACTTTTAAAAGGTTACTGTTTGATGTTAAAACGAATATTTGTTTAGGTTCGTGTTTCACGGGAATCAAATTATAAAATAGTTGTATACGATTTGATTATGTAATTGGGAAGACCTGTTTATAAACAACGTATTATTTAGTTTGTTTTATCAAACTACTTTTATGGACGGACAGCTACAATACAGTCGTATTTAAATATACAACATCCAGACGCAAGCCAAACTCAAGTGCTCACCACACAAATGTTTGATATGGGCGGGGATTGAACCTGCGAGACGTTTTGCTACAAAATCAGACGTACTTATAGCCTAGCTAGGCTATGAGACCGTTATAGGGGATGAATAAAAAATGGGTACCACTCTATCCTATGAAAGTGTCACGCCTGCAGCTTACCAAGACCTTAGCGATCCGACAGGAGTGGCTGTAGATTGAAGGTTTTCCTAGGCACTAGTAAAATACACGAGGAACTGTCTAACACTAATTATTTATAATTAACATATATTTACACGGAAAACAAAACTGGTATAAACTCGGCGTTTAATATTATATTAATAGCTATACTTTACAAAATTACAAACATTTTAAGAAATACGACCGTCAAGGCCGTTAGTCAAGGGAAAAACTAAAGAAAAATGGACGAGGATGACGTATGAATGACGAAGGAATTCCGAAATTGAATGTTTGAATTTACCCGAGAAAGAAATGGAAGATGAGGTTGAAAAGTTAGTACCTCGTTACAAAATTACTGTTCTAATAATAGTTCTGTCTTATTTCAGGTACGTTCCCAAGATTTACGAGTCTGCGACGCACGTAAGGAGTTTTATTGTAAATACGTCCATGAACTTCCAGTAATTTGTTCATTTGGACTTGCGTAGAGCAATTAGGCCTAGACTTTATTTAGTAGGTACGTGTGACCAATATAGAATACCTAGTCAGCTTCACACACTATGTAGCTATTGAAAATAATTATAATAACAATATATATAATTCATAAACAATTTTTGCAAGCAAAAGCAATTGTACCATGGTCTAGCGATATTTAATATCTTTAGTGGTCATCTTGGTACAAAATGGTAGAAGAGAATGATCATAGATATTTTAAAAAATAAGTCAAGAAATATTTTATTTTATTTTATTTATTTTATTTTAATATCTTTGGGAAGCTAACAGCACTAAAGTTACACATATAGACTACTTTATATAAAAACAGCTGAGGCTAATAATAAGCTTCCGCATATACGAACTACAATTTACATCTAAGTCTTACTGTTATAGTATCTAACGCATTACAAAAAAAAGGTTAAACAATAGCTTTGATGACAATATAAACCACCGCTCACTCCCGAGCCTATGCCTGCATGTAAAAATAAAATATTTCAAAGCACACTATATATTATAAATGTAATATATATTATTAAAATATTTCAAAGCACACTATAATATATTCTTTTATATCTATGATTTTCAATATTGTATGACAACCAGCGAATGTATCATGGTATAAAATGTCACAGGACGTGAAAGATCTTCAGCAGAATATTAACAAACTCGAGGAGGATGTCTGGATGTCAAACTCGAACAGTGTTTGGGTGAACTTAAGGATTCAAAATTTCTAGCTAACATTTCGTAAGCTCAAGAAACATTAAGAAAATCATACCACTCTTTGTGCTTTAGTACAGACAGGACTAAAATTCCGCATTGGTTTTTAGTAACTAACTGACTAATAAACCTTTGTTGTATAAGAAATGGTATGTTGGTCATAAAGGGAAACAATATCATCTATAAACACTTAAGAACGATGTGATATTGCTCTTAAACTTAAATTTACGATTTTAAGAGGTGCAACAATGAAATTCTTCTAAGGTGAAGGTTTTATATTAATTTGTTTTGCTCGATATCCCGTAGTTCAATTTCCCCGTATGTTCATGGTTCATTAGATACCTACAACAAACATAATTCAAGCAAAGAAACATTGTTTAATTCTATAGGCAATATCTACAGGCGAACTATTAGAATATAGAAATAATATTTGAGACATCAAAAATTTGAACATGTGTACAAATCGTTTCCGCTTATCATACATATTATATTCAGATCAAAAACATAACCCTCCTTTGCTTCGAACAGTCGGTCAAATAGCATCTTGTTAGAACGTTGCTGCTAATGCAGTTATTATCTCGGCGTCGTAAAAAAAAGAAGTTATTTTAAAATGTGCATTAGTTTAGTTCCCTGTGGTAGTTCAAGAATCTGGCTAACTGATATTTATGCAAGTTGGAGCAAAATTTGCAGCATTAAATGCGCAAGAGAGCAGCCAGTTCTGAACTTCAAGCCATCTTCAACTGTACGATACCTGCAACTGCCTTCAATGTCCGCATTACGAAAAAAGGTTACTGATAATTCTATTGACAACAATAAATACATAAATGTGTGGGGCCATCTTACACACTGCCACCTGATCTCAAGCGTACTATGGGGTTTAGACAGCTGATGTACGTACAGTCAGCTGCAGGCGGTGCCTTATATATTATTAGGTGAGCGATACTTTCAATTTCTTTGTATCTCTCGTACCACACCAATGATGAGCATTCTTTCATTTAGAATAGGACAATTCTAAAGTGCTCCGTTATTGCGAATTTTATGTTACGAGTATTACCATGCAAGTATCGTCATAAATTTTGCTGACAATACATTCTGTAGACACTTAAAAATCTTTTTTATATAAAAATTCATCATCATCATCATCATCATTTCAGCCAGTAGACGTCCACTGCTGGACAAAGATCTCCACAACGATCGGTCGCACGCTGCCCGCATCCAGAGGCCAAAAAAAATTAAAAATTACAATAACATTTTCCGAAGCTAAGTATCCCACTTCACTGTTAATTCAAAGTTTTTCTTCTGCAACAAAATCTCCGCTCGGGAAAAGAGCTAGTGTTTATAAATGTATATTTATGTGTTTTTATGTTAAATTTTATGAGGTGTACGACTGATTCCAGCAGCTTAGGTGTTAAGCAAACTAGAATGAACCGGATCAAACTAGACTATAACTTGCAGTATCCTGCAGAAAGTCGACTAGCAAATCGCTGAGAGCGCAACAGTATTTTTGCTTTCAATAATAATAATTTTACGAGGTTACTTTTAGTTTAATTTATTTCAAAAATCAGAAATCAGAAAACTTTATTTGTAGGACATCAAAATCGACCTGTTATTATAATTTGAAACTGATTATTATTTTTATCTACACACTAGCTTTCCGCCGCGGCTCCGCCCGCGTTAACAGCTTTTCCCGTGGGAATGAGGCATTTTCCCGCGGTAAATGGTAGCCTATGTTACTCAGGGTGAACGTAGGTTTCTAATGGTAAAAATTTTTTTGAAATTGGCATAGTAGTTTTTGAGTTTATTCAATACAAACATACACACACACACATACACGCACAAAAATACAAATCTTTCCTCTTTATAATAATAGTATGATATGATTTAGTGTGTGAAAGGAAAATTAAGGGCCTTATTAGTAAATCTGCGCACGTCTTTTAAGATAATATATTTATGATAACATAATTTAATATTCCTTATAGCATACTTACTACTAAAGTTGTATTTTGCCATATTTTACAGGCAGGATTTGAACCCGCACGCAATTTAATCTTTCCCAGGCTGGCTTTGTTTTGGACTATACCACAGAATACTATAAGCTTAATCGTACTTGACGCTATACGCAGGCTTTCAACAGAGGCTTTTAAGCTGTCCGAAAAAATATATATGCGATAACATTAAGTTTTATTCTCTTTTAATTAAATAAATATTTTACCTTCTTTTTTATTTGAGTGCAATTATATTATTGTTTATTCTAGTAGTTGGTGGTGTCGAGAGTTTGAACCCCGAGACAATTTTTTTTATTATTACTCTTTTTTTAATGTAGTAAGTTTATTTGACGCTCTTACGGCTAAGGAAAATATCAGGAATAAACCTGCACACACTGCGTAGTAACTCAAAAGTCGAGTGCGAAATTTTTTCCTTTATCCTGAAACCTGGGTAGGCTCGAGCCCCTCGGTAGCAATATGGGCTGATATTAGAGAAATTTTAAAAAATCCGTTTATAATGTCATAAACCCTTTTTTTATCGATATTAGAAACTTTTAGCTTTAAAAGTCTAACCAGCCAATATTTCTAATCCACATTCGGCTGCATATATACTACTGTATCGAAATTATGGCCCCGCCAACCGCTACCCCCTCGATCCCCCCGAGGGGAAAGAAAGGGGGGATCATTTAGGGAGGGGGTGTTGCGCCCACGCGTGCCGAAAATAGACCCTCACACCCCAACGTGACGTCACAGGGAGAAAAGTATTCTTCCGTATTGAATCTAGTGCGTTCTAGATTGTTCTGAATGAATGTTCGTGAAAAGGTTAGGTTGTTTTCAACGTGGAAAGTAAAGCACATATTGTATTTATTAATATGAATATCTATCTATATCTATATCTATCATCTGATTTTGATTAGTTATTGAAAGTAAGGTCATTTCAGTGATATTCAATTTTCAATGTTCTTGAATGCAATTTATGGATTTTTATGGCTCTGATTTGGATGAAAAACTTAAGAGAGAAAGGATGACATTCGATAGGTCTTTCTTCACATATAGTTTGCATTTTGGGTGGAGAAGATGTGATTGTAAATGATTTTTTTTTTGTAGGAAGGCAATGTAATAGCAGTGTTTTTATATTATAGACTTAGTTTAGAATGTGTACATAAGTACAGATATTTTCAAACTATCAGTTTCGTATATATATTTTTTCACTATGTACTTATGCGTAAACATTATAATGATTACTAAAACTATTAAGATTTAAAACGCGATATTTACCGTGGTATGAGTGCCCACAAAAAACAATTACCACGGTAAATATCCCGTTTTAAATCTTAATAGTTATGAAAACAACCGTGAAATTTTTAAAAAGTAGGTAAATTATTACTATGTTACATAAATAGATTTCAAAAGGATCTATTACTTTTGGTACAAAATGCCTACAAGGGGTTTCTATGAAAACGGATCTCGTTCAATGACTTGGGCCGGGCTTTTTTACGAAGAGAGGGCTCGATATTAGAACGATCTTTGGAGAGGTCTGAAAATAGAACCCCAAACCCTTAGACCGACCACTAAGGCCCGAATGACCTAGACTGTAAATCCAACCCCCACATAAGTCTAACTTGAGATAATAGTCTAAGTTTCGCGGTACAGATAGTTGTAAAATTTTATCTTTTTTAAACTGCACAGAATTTATATCGGACATACATAACGTACTTCAGAAAGTAGGTAGGCTGATACCGTTTTCGCTCTGTGAATAAATACTTTTTCCGTTTGTCTCAGCTTTATTTATTTTGTATTACGATAACGTGTATATTTTTTGTGTGTAATTAGATGCTTCAAGTATATTTTATTTTATTTTTAAAAAGTCTCTATTTGGTTAAAAGGCTGACGTACTGAAAGAACATGGTAAAAAGAAAAAGGAAAAAGATAAAAACTGGCCGCATGAGCTGGCTTCTGTACATAGTTGAAAACCACACTCAAAAAAATAGCATACTTTCTTCCTACCTATATAATATTATAAACGTGAAAGTTACTCTATTTGTCTATCTGTTGTTACGCTTTCTAGCCAAAACCGATATAAAATTAATTTTGGGAAAGGTAATAAATTACCTTTTACCTAGGGAAGATATCTTGTGGTCAAAGAAAAATCTGTCAACGGGCCTTGCAACACCCGGATGCATGTAAATATTTGCATGTATGTAAATGACTGAGAAATTATTGCACGTATGCAACTGTGAACTATTTTAATCACGTGGGTGATAATCCATCTTGACTTGATTGACAGATATTATTATGCTTATTATGGGTCCTACTCGTAAATGCATAATTTATATTAAATAGGTATCGATTGAGTGAAGCACACATGTGTGCAGGTTTCCTCACGATGTTTTTCTTCACCGTAATAGCGTTGAAAATCTAAAACACATTAGTACATGTCGAGGTTCGAACCCACGAACTTCCGAATGGCAGTTAATGGCTCTAGCCACTAGGCCACCGACTCACAGCTTACCTTACCTTCAACCTTAGTTAAAACTTAATGATAAACCGATTACTTCTAAGCTTCTGACCTGTGAAAGCATAAACTTTGTTGTAGAAGTTGTGAATTAAGTGCTTAAATTCTAAGCCGCAGAGTGCTGGCAATTCCCGCAACTAAATACCCTTTGAGAATTTTAAGTTGTAAATAATGACCCCTTTCAACTAAAATGTTGTAAACTAGACAACGAACAATCTCAGTATATTATTTGTAGTCAGGATAAAAATAACCATAACATAACACTAAATTAAAAAAAATAATAACCCCCGACACAAAACCGTTAGGTCCTTTCAACAACTAGAAAAGAGCTAATAATCTTCAAATGGCTAAAGATATTTTCTTTGATCATAGCTAAGAACACTCTTGATTGTGACACCTTGCAAACAAAAAAAAAATTGGATCAAAGTCGGCGCATCCGTATTATCCTTATTCTGGAGGAAATTTTAATATGACGCACTTTAAGGGGCCTACTGTAGGCCCTGTACCTGTAACAGGTGCTAAGTGGCGCCCCCACCCTTTAAAAAATAATAATTAGAAAAATAATCAATATTTCAAAAATCTAAAACGGTGAGGAACTAGACGGTGCGGTGTTCTATAAGATAAATAGAAGCTATTAACTTTATTTATTATATCTCGCTAGTAGTTTGCGGAACAATTGCGGAAAACGGCCACTCTCGCAATTGTTCCATCTTTAACCCCCTTGTAGGTCCCTTAAAAGTCCAACGTGAGATAATCTCTTATCACTGTAATTAAGCTACCGCGTTATTTAAAAGTTTAATCAAAATATAATTGACAGTGACCTTTTATAACATAAGTGAAATATACAAATATGTTGCCATAACTCCCTTTGCCAGTAATTTTAACCGCATCGTTCGGTTTGACCGACCTTTCAGTGTGGCAACCCCGATAAGATAACATCAATAACCCAGAAACATATAGAAACACAATTTTATTTGTATGACTCATGCGGTAAGTGGTAATGATTTTGCAGTTAACAAGTTATTTAGTTGTTACAAGTAAATAATATTTCACGTCTTTGTTCAGGCTGAAATAATATTTGTTAGCATCGTTTAGGTAATATACTTAGAGATATTACATTTTCATAAACAGCATCCGTGGTTAGGTCGTAAAATGCTCCCTGTACATTACCGTGATTCTCTCTTCAAATCGAATGTTTACAAACCTTGTCACCTCGTTTCAGACACTTCATCATGTGTTACATTACTTAAGTATGTTTACAATGTGCTTGTCAACACGACCAATTCGAAGATGCGTACGTGTGACGTCACAATCGGCGCGTCTTATGACGTCACACCTCCCCAATTTACCCCCCAGACGGCCAACTGCGTAGATCGCGTGCTGAAATCAACGGATACAGAACTCTATACCAAAGCGTTACACGGCATTTTTGCTTGTTCCTTTTTTCAGATAGACTAGAGGTCCGATTCCAGTACTACAAAGGACTAAAAATAAAGATATTTATTTTATAAAAGGACAATGAACAATTGTTATTTACTAAGTGATTTTTTTTCATAAAGGCCACTTGACAACTGAAACCATTGAAAGTTCTTTATGTACAGAAATTCATGTCTAGACTGATAAAAATATTTGGTCATTTGTAACTCTGTGTTCTATTATGTATAATACAAAGTGATACAAACTCATTTTAATTGCGCATCTGGTTGACTGCATTTCTGGTACTAAAGCGTACAGAAAAATACATACCAAAGATATGTAATTTTTCAATATTTTTTATGATACTTTTTATTTAAGCACCTTTATCACTCTAAGCGAAGCTCTAAGCATATTTTAAATAGCCAGGCTATTCTGATTTATACAGGTTACCGTAATAGTTTAAACTATTTAATAAATACATGAGTACTTATCGTAGATTTATTCTTAACTGTATACAATTACTGTATACAATTACTGTACAATTACTGTATACAGTTGATATATTAAAATTTTCTCGATTATCGTCCACCTAAATAATTTGAAAATTTCTTCGGCAAATTAACCGTGAAATTATTCAAGCTCACGGGAAAAATCACGGAAGTAAATTTTGTGTTCCGCAAAAATTTCCCTTCGCATATTTATGTTATCTACCTTTCGATACTTTGTTTATGTTAATCTTGTTTTTACGTAAAACGTTGGTAATATAAGATTTGACCAAATATATTTGTTTCAGACAATTGCAACATAAATAATTGTAATTATCACATTGTAAATATTAAAATCATAGGAATTGCAAACACTTTTTCATAAATATTATTTTAATAAGACACCATTTGGACGTTGACTTTGGGAAAATGAAAAAAATAACGCACTTTTAGTTAGAGAAAATCAAGTAAAAATTAAAAGGGAAATAGCAGGGCTGATTACCAACCCGCACTAGGCCAACGTGGTCGACTAAGGCCTATACATACACCCTGATTTCAGGGTGGGCTCGAGCCCCTCGGTGGGGACATTATTACGGGTTGACGTAGGTGAGTTAAAAAAACCTCTCGCCTAGGCGGCACTACCTTTGAATTGTACTGCAGATGCGTGCAGGTTAGCGTAGAAAATGTACATTATGTATACGAAAATCAAAAACACATCAGTACGTATAGGGATACGATCTCGGACCTCCCGAATGAAAGATATTTCCTACTTCGCCAAAAACACTGTTACATGTAGTATCTAGCTATAAAAGTAGTCACATAGAGTAAGCGGTTCAGATGCAATTTTCTAATAAAAAAGTGCAGTATTTAATTACAATTCTATTTTTAACTTTGTCAAAAAATAGAAACAGATACTTACAAGTAACAAGAATGTTAATAGCTTTTATTCTTTAGGGAGCTCAAAATAGGCTTCTGTTTGTGTCATGAAATTGCTTCGTAATCTGTGGAAAAAATAAATCTCTAGACGGTGAAAAACCGTCGTCAGCATGTTTAAAAAAAAGAAGCAAATGAAAAGCGAAGCAACTGTTCTCGCTGCCTTCAATGTTGCCAGGCAACCTTAGACATGTTGCGTGAACTTACAAAGGCTTCCGCTATTAAATTTATTAAAAAACTAAAATTATGTTTACCTCTTTCAGTAAAACCAGTTGATAATTAACAAAAAATCAATAATCTTTTTGACCTTTGAACGATTTGGCCTATAGTGTCATAGATAAATTTAAACGTTAACTGTGGTCAGTTGAACTTTTGGTTAATAACCTTTTGGTGATATTTTACAATTTGTTCGTTGTTCTTTTAAAATTTGCTAGATGAATTTTTGATTTTCTAATATGCAACCAAAATAACAATATTTCTTTTTAAAAATAAAAAAGTATATTTTGATACACGTAATAAAAATATAATATGGTACGTTTTGAATTGTACGTCTGGCATTCATTGCCTGCGTCACCCATTGAAGTTCCATTGAGAGAAGCGTGGGCGAGCTCCCCCCTCCCACTTTCCCCCCATGCGCCCCCCTCGTTTGAGTGTTGCCCCTTTAACCAATTTTCCGTTTTATCTAACACATTTGAGACATAATTAGCCACAATTTCTAGTTAATTTTAAATAAAGAATTTTGTAGACATTTGAAATTTAACTGAAACGAATATTTTAGGTTTATGAGTGTACATATGTATTTTATTGCAACTTTTTAAATAAAAGGGTAAACTATTTGACCGTCCTCTATACAATTTAAAATTGAAGTTCTAACTGAAGAAGACTGAAATTGTATCCTGCAACGTTGTCATTTAGATTCCTCTGTATTGTCCTTGGGCAAGGTGGCAACCCTCTCTCGTTGGCGCCAGTGGGCCAACGTTGGACGGAGTCGGCCTGAACGCACATAATGAAAAGTTACGGATGCGAAATAATCGAAACTTTGTTGAGTTAAATGTTGTTAAATTTTGTAGCAGATTGAAATGAGAGGTAAAGAGTGAATTATAAATTAGATGAATAACCTTTATTGTATGATATTTCCTCGCCAAAATGTCGACCAAAAACCGAAATGAAGATTTGTGATAACTTGGTATACCAGCCCCGTAGCATAACCGCTGTGACAAACTATAATAATGTATCCTTTACCCAAGGGTCAAAATACCATGAGCAACCCGTCATATTGAAATATCCTTTATTAGATACGACACAGTATTAATAAAATTATGTCTGTCACGCGAAACCTCATGCTAGGGTGGATTAGGAAGGATAATAAGACTATTAATTGCTCGTGCTGTTCCCTACGTATTTATGAGACTAAGTTGTCACAAACTGAACCGTATAATCAAGGTGATACGACCTAATGCTTTAATTCGTGTGTGTTCATCAAGTATATTCATTAAGTATATACCCCTAGTTACCTGAAGAAACATTGTTACCAAAAGGACATTCTGTAAAGTGTGTAATAACATAACAGGTGCTCTCAATGTCAACATGTAAGTCTGAGCTACTTTAGACCGCACTTTTTATTGAATTTTATTTACAATTACTATGTATGACCTTCCTTTGTTTTACCGTATCACTGCATTCTTATCTCGAAAGTAATTTGTATTCGCGCCACCCCTAACCACCCAGGTTGGCCCAACTAAGCCCAGCGTTTGGTGTAGTACAACCGCCCCCGCACAACTGACGCCGCCCACGCGGCTCATTCACCGCTAGGGTTGTGCTCTTATCGATATTTATTACTTCGTATCTTGTCGATTAATATTCCATTCGTTTCATTGACGGGTTGCCGTATTTATTTTGAGTATCAAAAATGTAAATGGGAAAGGTAATCGAGTATGAAAGATTGGTTTTTGGAACGAATGTATCCATATGGGTAGTGTTATTAATAATGCATGAATTTCTTTTAAACCATGCAAGATTGGTTTTGCGGTAACATTTTTCAATTCAACTCAAATTGTTACAGTATTGGTATGCATAATATACAAGTAAAAGGTAAATTGCGGCTTTATTATTTTAAGCAATCTCTTTCACAGAAACAGGGTTTTATTATTTGGTATTTTGTATTTTGATTACTGGTATCAGATACATGCACGCAGCATCAGCCTTGAAAAGATAATAAATAATATCTTACTTTACACAGATGTGCAAAAACATAACTTGGATCCGCAAGTGTGCGTACGATAATTTATTATTATTATTGAATTAAACAAAGAGATTGTTCCTAAATAGTCGGTTTATGTGACTTATTTAGTACCTGATCGATTACATAATAAGTATTCAGCAAAACACGATGGGTCGCACTATGCACTGAAAATGTTGTACCCTTGGACTATTAGATGTCATTCGAATTACGAATGATCTAAGGACGTTGACAACTCCTTTTGTTGATTGCAAGGATGATATATCTTTGGGCCAGTGTCGACTGCCAACTTTGTCGGGTAGTGTTGCCATAATCATTCCCTAGCCCCATTTTGCAGTGTAAAAATAATGTAAAACCTGCCCAGAAAAATAAAAAAATCTGCTCTGGGAGCGCCACGTGTATATTTTTACGACTATGGCAACAATTTCCATTGTAAAATTAGTTCCATTGAAATTCCGCAAAATAGCGAGGTTTTTTTAGCTGGTCAGGCTTTACTGAGACTAACAAAAGATTAAAAATGCCAAATCGTCCTACGTTGGGCCTCGATATTTTGAAAATACTTCGGGTCTAAAGAAAGGTCCATATTTTACATCTTGTCAGCTAAAGGTCAAAGGTTCATTTCTCAAATAAGACCTTTGCTTTGCACTCTGTAAATTCATTAAGTCCCATATTTAGCGGGAATTGGAAATTATATTAAAGTTAGCAAAAATAATGTAGACTAAAAATTATTTACAGTAAATTTGTTTACTTAAATCATTGTAATGTAAATTGACAAGATAGTTAAGTTAAAAATTACATCATCATCATCATTTCAGCCAGTAGATGTCCACTGCTGGACAAAGGCTTCCCCCAAAGATCTCCACAACGATCAGTCCCGCGCTGCCCGCATGCAGCGGGTTCCCGCGACCCTCACCAGATTGTCGGTCCACCTTGTGGGGGGCCTGCCCACGCCACGTCTTCCGGCGCGTGGCCGCCATTCGAGGACCTTTTTTCCCCAACGGCCATCGGTTCTACGTGCAATGTGCCCCGCCCAATGCCACTTAAGTTTCGCGATTCTTCGGGCTATGTCGGTGACTCTGGTTCGCCTGCAGATCTCATCATTCCTGATTAAAAATTATAAATAAATAAAATACAATTAATATGTAGGTATAGCAAAAAGATTATTTTTATCTTTCAATAGGATTTTAAAAAGTCCTGCTGTAAGATTTTACATTAGAGGGCTAGGCATAAATGTGTTCACACCTAAATATAAAACAATACATGTACCTATGAAAAATCACACACGATAAACAAGCCTATTATATAGTTAAAATAATATGAAACAGTTCCTGCCTACAAAATCCTACTAATATTATAAACGCGAAAGGTTATGACGATTGAATGATGAACTTATGTTTGTTACTCTTTCACGCCATAACTACTGAATAGATTTTAATTAAACTTAACAATAATATAGGTTATACATGAAAAAAATACATAAGCTACCTATTACCGCGGGAAAATACCTCATTCTCACAGGAAAAACACGCGAAAAGCACGGGGAACACCCTTCTGTGACGTGAAACCGGTTTAAACTGGTTATTTCTAATTAGTTGTTGACAAGAGCTTACTTCGCTATTAATAGACCCTTTGTAAAACTTTGGTTCGTAATTTTGTACTTCTAAGAATAGAGTAATTTCTCAAATTTAATGAGGCAGAATAGAAGTCACTTTATGTAGGTACGTAATTTGTTTATTTGTACTTTTTGCGTACAAACATTTGAGATAGAAAATTAGAAATGCTTTTACTAGTAATAAGATAAGTACGCTTACTTATGAACGACGCGACGCGGCAGTCACCAGTTCGGTTTCTGTCCGGGGCAAAGATTTGTAATGATTTTCTTTTTACGTCTTGTGTTAAAATATTGCTTATTTATATATCTAAAATCAAATGTCAGTAGTTTGATATTATGTAATGTTTATTTTATTTTTTAAACTGTATCTTTGTGTGTTAGCGTAGGTTACTAATATAGATAATAAGGTAATTGTACTAACAAGCTATGGACTAGTGTCTGATAATAAATGATTTTTATTTTATTTTTATTTTTATTTATTTATATTTATTATATTGAGAATGGCTGTATTGAAGCAATTGTAACTATATGCTAGATCGGCGTCTCGAACCACTTACTTCTTAGTTCTGAGTATGTAAAACGAAAATACGCTGTTTGAGAATACTTGTCACGTATTTACTATTGACTATTATCATAATTTCATATCATATTTATTTTGTAAATTTCTAAAAACGTGCGCCAACAGTTTAACTTACCTTACCCAACATGGCGCCGGCATCTGCCCACTCAAGATCGATAGCGGATGCAGGAACAGCTGCACTGACCTTCACCTTTGACCTTGGCAACCCACGCGGAGCAAAATACCAGAGGTCACGCTCACCTCGTGACGTCACTTTCACCCCTCGAAGGTTCTGATACATTGCTTTCGTCGAGATTTGAAATTTTGTACACAAAATCTCGTGTTCAAATGTGTTAATAGATGATACAACTTTTAAGCATACGGACAGCGGGTGTCAAATTGAATTAGAAGATTATTATTATTTTTACAATAAAACATAAACAAACATGTGGGACATCTCACACACGACCATCTGACCCCAAACTAGGCAGAGCCTGTACTATGGGTGCCAGACAGCTGATATACATACACATATAAATATACAACATCCAGACACTAGGCAAACACAAGTGCTCATCACACGAATTTGCCCTGGGCGGGATTCGAACCCGCGACATTGTGCTTCGTAGGCAGACGTACTACCAACTAGGCTACGAGGCCGTTAAAACATCATAGTCATCCTACTAATATTATAAATTTGAAAGTTTGTGAGTATGAATGGATGTATGTTAGTTACTCTTTCACGCAAAAACTACTGAATGGATTTTCTTTGAAGAAATCTATCTTATACATCAGGGCGGAAAGCTAGTCTATACTAATATTATAAAGAGGAAAGGTTTGATTGTTTGTTTGTTTGTTTGTTTGCATCGAATAGGCTCCGAAAGTACTGAACCGATTTCAAAAATTCTTTCACTGTTGGGAAGTTACATTCACCCTGAGTAACATAGGCTATATTTTATTTACAAAAAATTAGGGATACTTACCAAAACTTCAATAATGTAACCCAAGGTGTGAAAAAAATACATAAAATATTCCTAATAATTGAAAATACTCCGAAAGTACTGAACCGATTTTAGTGAAACTTGGCACAAGTTTGAATAGACCTAGGAAAGAACATTAAGCTACAATTTACCGCGGGAAATTTTCTCATTCCCACGGGAAAAATTGTTAAAGCGGGCGGAATTGGCACAAAGATAGAATAGACCTTGCGGAAGAACATAGGCTAACTTTTACCGCGGGAAAATTCCTCATTCCCACGGGAAAAACTATTAACGCGGGCGGAGCCGCGGCGGGAAGCTAGTAGTTAATAAATGATGACACAGACTTGCTTTTTAATTGCTCCAGCATTAGAGAGACAAATAATAAATCTACTTTTTTTGAAGTAATAAACTATGAATTATGGTGATTAGTCTACGTTCACAATATTTCCCGAGGGAAAAGGACTTAAAAGGACGTAATTTAAGTGTCTAATTTGTCTTCTGGCCAAAAATATTGGGATTGGGACTTAATAAAAAAAAAACGCAATATGCGTGTCCAAAAAAAATCTTCAAAAATATTTTTGTGTTAAATAATATAGAGGTAGAAACAATTTTTTTGCTTATATCTGCTCCTGCTATATCCATATTAAATACAGTCAAATCTGTTGATTTCTTTCTTTCACGTATTTCTACAGTTCTTTATATTATTTTTTTCTATTTGCTTACGTGATATGAATTTTCAGGAAGGATGTAGCAATGCATTTCATTCAAACGAGGGCTACATCATAGTTGAAACGAGCCGTGGGGGTAACCCCCAACTAATTTAGTACCACCCTCTCGCATTTACTCAAATACAAACTCTATTTACACAGAACAGAGACGAATTTTCATTTAGTTCCCAATTCTTGCAGACAAAATATTGGTCAGTGTTTGCCGAGACTAAGTTATTTATTTCTTTCCTTTTCTATGACTGAAAAAGACTACAGAAAACCAAAAATAGAATCTTAAACCAATTGAATTCGATAGAAAACTGGATTACATAAAGATTGTATGTATTTGAGTTATCTGTCTCTATAGACTCCGAAACTATCGAACCGATTTATATTAAACTTGGCACAAAGATTGAATGGATCTTAGGAAATAACATAGGCATAGGCGGGAAAATTCCTCATTCCCGCGGGAAAAACTGTTAATGCAGGAAGAGCCGCAGCGGAAAGCTAGTCGTAAAATATATGTTTTACCATGTAACAAAGTTTATTATTTTTTTACGTTATTGCATGAATGAAGATAAAGTAGTGTACGTGACTGCACATAATAGTACGGCTTGCTAGCTAAGAAATATAAGGATATCGGTCCCATCTGGCAGAAAGTACGAAACTTGGCATGAATGTAGCTGTCATATATGTGCTTCAATATCGATATGGAAACACTTCGATAAATTATTGTTTCCCCCCTTTCCTCCCCCTTTTATCTCCCTCATTCTGGTTTTTTGAATTTTATACAAAAACGGTACGTCTGAGGAGTTTACTTTTCAGAGACCAAATCATCGTCGATAAATTGCCTACAAAACGATACTACATTTATACTGCTAAGATTAATATATTTCTATATACAGCCATCAACGTTTTATGAAATTTTCAAAACAGGCACACTTTTTTCTTCCTTACTTCATTTATAGGAAAACGACAAGAGTGGGGATAAAATGGACTAAAGAAGTCAACTACCTTATACATTAAGCTAAAAAATGACATTTATTTCATAGTTGTAAAGGCATTACTTCTAGAGTTACAGCTCACCGCGTCTGACTCAAGTACTCTTTTTTTTACCATCTTTCTGTTAACTTTGTTTCGCGTAGATTAGATTCAGATTTTCCAATTAGAAATAAAACAGTCCATGTATTAATCCAGGCCACAGTCTATTTACATGTAAAACTAGCTGTCTGCGCGCGGCTACGCTTGCGTTGTGTTTCGACATTTCCGTAGTAATTTTTAACTATCCCACTTTTTTCCGTGATTTTAAAGTATCCAACATGTTGACCGAGTATATAAGGTACCACCATGCAAAATTTTATTTCAATAGGTCTAACTGTTTCGGAGATAAGCCCGTAGAATGTACTGCGCCGTATGAGTTACTAAAGTTTTTTAACTATCCCACGGGAACTTTTTAATTTTCTGGGATTAAAAGTATCTAAGATGTTGACCGGGGATATAAGGTACCACTATACAACATTTCATTCAAATCGGTCGAATAGTTTCGGAGATTAGCCCATACAAACAGACAAACAGAGAAACAAAAATATATAAAAAAAATCTGGGTATGTACTATATCGCTTCTTACATCCCCTTGAATAGGTTTAAAGCTATTTTTTCTACGTACAGATTTTATAGATTTTTTTTGTTTCTCTTTGTACGGGCTAATCTCCGAAACTATTCGACCGATTTGAATGAAATTTTGTATAGTGGTTGGTACCTTATATCCCTGGTCAACATCTTAGATACTTTTAATCCCAGAAAATTAAAAAGTTCCCGTGGGATAGTTAAAAAACTTTAGTAACTCATACGGCGCAGTACATTCTACGGGCTTATCTCCGAAACTGTTAGACCTATTGAAATGAAATTTTGCATGGTGGTACCTTATATACTCGGTCAACATGTTGGATACTTTAAAATCACGGAAAAAAGTGGGATAGTTAAAAATTACTACGGAAATGTCGAAACACAACGCAAGCGTAGCCGCGCGCAGACAGCTAGTTTTACATGTAAATAGACTGTGGCCTGGATTAATACATGGACTGTTTTATTTCTAATTGGAAAATCTGAATCTAATCTACGCGAAACAAAGTTAACAGAAAGATGGTAAAAAAAAAGAGTACTTGAGTCAGACGCGGTGAGCTGTAACTCTAGAAGTAATGCCTTTACGACTATGAAATAAATGTCATTTTTTAGCTTAATGTATAAGGTAGTTGACTTCTTTAGTCCATTTTATCACCACTCTTGTCGTTTTCCTATAAATGAAGTAAGGAAGAAAAAAGTGTGCCTGTTTTTAAAATTTCATAAAACGTTGATGGCTGTATATAGAAATATATTAATCTTAGCACTATAAAATGTAGTATCGTTTTGTAGGTAATTTATCGACAACTATTTGGTTCTTCAAAAGTAAACTCATCAGTCCTACCGTTTTTGTAGAAAATGAAAAAAACCAAAATGAGGGAGGTAAAATGAGGGAAAAAGGGGGGGGGAATCATTTCTCAGCGTGTTTCCATATCGACATTGAAGCACATATATAAAAGCTACATGTATGCTAAGTTTCATGCTTTCTGCCAGATGGGACCGTAATTCAGGTTAACAAGCCGTACTATAATTAGGTGTTTACACTCATAAACTTTTATCACATTCGTCTTCGCCTCATGCTTATGTTTTTGGTTCTTATCTGCCAGAATCGGGTCATTATACTCGCACATTTACAGGTGAAGTAGGTTCAGCTATGACGTAAGTCCCAATGTAAATGACAGTAATAATAATAAACGGTCATTCCTAATTAACGTAACGAAACGAATAGTTATCAGTACGCTTTCGTCTTCATCGCGTAGCCAGTTTGTCTCAAATGTTGAACTATTCAACTCTTGTCATATAAACAACGCAATGTAATTAAAATACATGTATAGTTTTGAAAATGAAGCTTCGTGAATTGAGGCCCAGGTGGCAATGCGGGAACCGTTCGGGATTTTGTGGGGATTATGCTGTTTAAAAACCAAATCGTTCAGTTCATGTTCATGTTTTGTACAGTTCATTAGTTTTATATACATACTTCCGATACGATTTGACCGATTTTGATACAATTTTATTTGTATTTCATTATGTGTGTGGATAACAAAAAAAAGCTCATGTCAAGGCCTTTCCTATGAAGTCTACAAAATTTTCTATTTATACTCTAAGTCTACGACATAATATTATTATAACCAACTTCACCCGCGTTATATTTTACCGTGGAAAAATTATTTGGATTAAAATATATAATACAGAATAGGTATTTAAAGTAACCTATTTTAGATATTACGTAACTAGCTGTCTGCCCGCGGCTACGCCCGCGTTGTTTTCCGACTTTTCCGTAGTAATTTTTAACTATCCCACGAGAACTCTTTAATTTTCCGCAGTTAAAAGTATCAATGATGTTGACCAGGGATTTAAAGAACCACCATGCAAAATTTCATTCAAATCGGTCGAATAGTTTCGGAGATTAGCCCTTACAAACAGACAGAGAAACAAAAAAAAAGAAAATTGTCTGGATATGTTATATTATGTTATTTCACTTCTTACATCCTCCTGACTCGGATTTCATCTTTTTTTCTCTATGTACAGACATTTGACCTGTACAGTTTTATTATTTCCTTCCTTTAAAAACTTTCTTAACTTGAAACTGAAAAACGCCACAAGATTTCTTCGTTGCAATTTATATATTTTCCGGACCTCATTGTTCCAGTACTTATTTCAATTCCTTCGCGGCGTCAGCTCGAGTTGACGAGTAAATTACTGAACAAAAGGCGCCAAGTTTTACTCGCCAGTTTATTTTTAGCCTGTGGTTATACGGGTGTTTTTTTTTTAAAGCTCTAGCTTATAGCTGTGTGCCAGTATCAACTATAGAGAATATGCATAAAAAATCTAAATATCTGAACTCATTGACCAAAAATATCCCAAATTAGGTTAACAGTTTTTCCTGTGGGAATGAGGCATTTTTCTGCGGTAAAATGTAGCATAAGTTACTCAGGGTGAATGTAGCTTTTGAATGGTGAAATATTTTTTGTATTCGGCACAGTATTTTTGAGTTTATTTACTACAAACACACACACACACTAAAATAGTAATCAGTAACAAATTGAAAAATTACTGAGATATACAATAAGCTAATAAATTATAATGGCGGACATGTAAAGTGACGTCATCATACAAATCGAATCTCTCTTTTAAACTTGCTCTTTCTTTCTTTCTCTTTTTAACCTACCATAACACTTTGTAACGATGTGCCTTGCATGCCACCTCATTGCCACCTCATTTTCATTTCATCATTTTTCAAACTTGCTACTTGATGTGGAGTCTCTTCTGGCCGTTCTTCTCCACAGACAAACGCCATCTTTGAACAGCCAACCATGGACAGTCTGCTCCTTGGTATTTATTATCTTTGACGTCACTGATATGACGTGTTTGACGTCGAAAACGATTTAGTAAATCTAACTTCGAATAAAAACATTTTGTTTTTTTGCTGGTTTAAACAATAACATTAAATTAAAAAAATTAATAACCTCCGACACAAACACGTTACTTAATTATTTCAACAACTAAAAAAGAGTTGATTATCTTGAAATGGCTGAAGATATTTTTTGGATCATAAGTAAGAACACTCTCAAATGTGACACCTTGCAAACAAAAAAACTAGATTAAAATCGGCGCATCCGTTTAGGAGCTACGATGTCACAGACAGACAGACAAACACACACGTCAAACTTATAACACCCCTCTTTTTCGTCGGGGGTTAAAAACAACCCGACCACAGGAAATGTCTTAGTTCAACAGTGCAATGTCAAAACTATTGTACTCGAAAAATTACATCCTAATTCATCGAATTAATAAAAATCATTGACGACGTAAAGAAATTTTATATCCTCAAAGTATTTCCCAATTTCAGTGTAATAAAACACCGGCCATTTATATGTTTGCCCCCAAAAGTTCTTTGAATAAGATAAATTAAATTTATCCCAAAAACCTGACCAGGTTATAAAAATCTTTTCGCTTTTACTTAAGGTTCGTTAAAAGGGTCTCAAGTTTCAAATAAATTAAATAATGTACTCCTATTAGTCGGGAACTCTGACTTGTTGCTTTTACCTTCAAAAAACACCTTTTAAGGAAATTTTATCAGCAGCAAAAAATTATACTAATTTTATATTATTATTCAGTACTTAGTACGCTGTGGTTGCAAACATTTTCCATATTATGTTCTCATTTTTACAAGTTACAAAATATAACTTCACGATAATTTTTGAATTCACTCTATTGCACAGTAAAAAGCCTGACGTTACAAAAGTTCTCGGTTTGATTTTCATTAGGATTCGTTTATTACAGGCAAATATTTCTCGATTATTAATATTACACAAATATGTATTTAATCTAATTTTTGCTTTGTTTCAGGTAAACTTTTACATTCGAATTCAAGTTTTGCAATCAGAAGGATGGTATTGGTATGGATTTAAGTGATTTTAAAAACCCAGCTGTGGTCATGTATGTTGATGCTGACTGTACTATTTTGTACGTAAGTTAGTAAATAACCTACAAATAAAAAGACTACTAGCGATCTCTACAAAATCTTCAAATGTATTTTTTTTTTATTTACATAATAGTATGTATATATCAAAAATACAAATTTAAATATTCTCTTATTAATAATTATTGGTTACTTGACTGTATTCAAAATAAAATGTACTCTAATAGGTAAAGCTATTTTGAACAATTTAATTTGTTATTGTAAATCGATGTAAAAGTCTTACATAAACCCTCAATGGAAAATGTGACGTCATTTGACTTATTGACGACATTAAAATGTTATATATAAAATAAATCTATAATATTAGATGATGAAAAAGGTTAAATGTCTGTACATTAAAAAAATGAACAAATCCAGATTTTCCTTTTTATTGTTTCTCTGTCTGTTTGTGCGGGCTTATCTCCGAAATCGCTAGGCCGATTTAAAATAAATTTTGCATGGTGGTTATGCACCTTATATCACCATTCACATTAGATACTTTTTACCACTATCACAATATTTCATTCCTACGGGAAACTGAGCAAGCAAAAGTAAAACAAACAACGCAGGCGTAGCCGCGGGCGGACAGCTAGTTTAGTTTTAAATTTATCACATACTACAAGATATACACGTTTTTACAATGGTATTAAAAGGACATCTGTAGTATGAACGTCAATATGTATAAAAATAAAGTTTAAAAGAGTACCTAATACAATTCAATATTTATAAGGAAAGTAATAGATCAATAATTCAATGTCAGAAATAATAAAAAATGCGTATGTCAAATAATATAAATTTACCATAGTGGTAATTGATGTCATGCTAATAGATAAATAAATAAATAAAATCAGAGCATAAATAGAAAATTTGGATATCTTCAGCGTGTTCGTTTAGTATCAAATGGTTATCGGAGCTGATTATTTTTCCCTGTGAAAATAAGAAATTTAATAGAAAAGCACTTTGAAATGTGCAGTGATAAGTTACAAACATGACTCGAGAAACAAATCCAAAAAGAAAAATGATATTGATTTCACGCCCATACAAAATCTGCCAAAATTACGCTTGATATAAAGGCAGCAGCGGAGCGATGCGCGTGCTCTATGTATATTTATTCTCTAAGAAATAAAATATTAATTTGACTTGACAAAATGAAAATCATAATAAAAGTAAAGTAGTAAAATAGTAGTAAATAAACGCTAACAATGTACATCTGTTGTAAAAGTAATAAACTATTTCACAAAAAGATTATAATTTGACTGGTGGCTGGCTGGTCAACATACCTATTATTCTTTTTAATCTATTATATTCCTATAATACACTTACCCACTTATTCTTTCGTGTCTATAGTAATTATAATTATTAACAAGAACATTTAAGTAGATCATGCCATTATCACAATAAGGTGAACAATTAATATTACCATAATACCGTGATCACTCCGTGGATTTCTTATAAACCGGTTTGTTTATTTGTCCCAGTTATATTATTTTCTAATCTAAGTAATAATTTGAAATTCTAAGTAGTAATTGAAAAATTAAAAACTTCAGTATATTTTCATTTTTTGATTATTCATTCATACGAAATAATTGAATAATCCAATTTTATGCGTAAAGTAAGCATCAAATTTTGTAATATGCCCTAATTTTCTTATTTGACAACCTTTAATTTTACAATAACGGACGGACAAAACATGCAAAATTTATTTTAAAACGTGGTATTTTAATGTACATTCGTATATTTAATACTACGCATATATAGCTGTCCGCCCGCGGCTACGCCCGCGTTGTTTTTTACTTTTCCATGCAAATTTTCCCGCGTAAAAACTATCTAAGATATTGACTGGGGATATAAGGTACCACCATGCAAAGTTTCATTCAAATAGGTCCGACAGTTTCGGAAATTAGCCCGTACAAACAGACCAACAGAAAAACTAAAATTTTAAAAATAAATCTGTCTTATTTCTATGTCACTTTCCCCCTGGGTGCCCCCGGGAGGTTTTAAATAGGGAAACCTAACCTAACCTAACTAAACTGTGGAGTGTCACACGCCTGGTTTAGTTTAGTTTTAGTTAAGTCGTTCGAGTTAGCGCGATCGGAGCACTGATGCATGTTTACATAATTTTATGGTTGAATGACCTACCGGCAAGGTGTCAATGAGGAGATAAGTATATCTGCAACACGACGTAAGGGGTCAAGTTGATATTGTTCGTTTATTAATGAAAGTAAAAGAAATTAGTTTGTAACTGCTATGACACAATGAAAAAATAAATCTATAGCTATCTATACCTACTAATATTTAAAGAGTAAAGATTTCATCGTTTGTTTGTTTGCATTGAATAGGCTCCGAAACTATTAATCCGATTTCAAAAATTATTTTACTGTCGGGAAGCTACACTATCCCCCTATAACAAATGCTAGAGTTTGACTTTTGAAAGTAGACAATGAAAAGACGCGGCAAATTTGAAATAAATCACCGTGGCAACCCCGATTCTATGGATTTACTTTTTTTTTCTATGTAAGTTTGTTGCCAGTACAATATTTTCCAATTTCATCGATTGTCTGCTTTAAATAGCCAAAGTGGCTTCTATATTCTATTTTCAAAAAATTTGGGATTCTTACTAAAACTCCAATAATGTCAATGTGTAAAAAAATACAATACAATACACCACATCTCTTTATTGACACCACTAGGAAAATAGGACAGTTACAATTTTCAGAACTGAAACAAAGAGTTGATAGGCGGCCTTATTGTTTAAAAAACCTAAAATATTCCTAACTAGCGACCCACCCCGGCTCCGCACGGGAAAATGGTTATTGTGGGTTATCCTTAAGCATATTATGCATGTATTATACATATAAACCTTTCTCTTGAATCACTCTATCTATTAAAAAAAACCGCATCAAAATCCGTTGCGTAGTTTTAAAGATTTAAGCGTACAAAGGGAGGGATATAGGGACAGAAAAAGCGACTTTGTTTTATACTATGTAGTGATAATTTAATAGCCTCCGAAACTACTGAACCAATACAAAATATAGTATCGTAATTACCAAAGTAGGTATGTTTCAAAAGCAAGCAGGAGAAAGCAACATATTTTTCGCTTTTAGCTAGCCCCCGTCTATTATTTACAAAATTTTTAATAAAATATAAATGTTAAATTAGTTGTTTTAAATAAACAAAGCCACATTTACATTTTATAATGATCTTGATATATAGAAAAGTTCTGTTTTTGAAAAAAAAAAAAAAAAAGTGATAACAACTCATTCCAACCATTTAATTGTTATTACTTTCTTATCTAAAAACTCCACAACAGCTGATTTAATAACTTGTTTAGATTCACTTTTAATTGGACTGACGACTATATAACCATATTTATAACAGCGTTTATCGTGGTGTGATAATTGTCACTTAGCGAAGACATATATTTATATTTATACGTACGTAAATAAAGTTTAAACGTATATAGTAGCTTTAAAATACAAAAGTACAGAAATTATACTAATCCATAACCGGCCATGGGCTACCATTTATCGCAAGTAGCAAAAATTTTGTGCCTCTCCTGTAGTATCGTTTTACCATTGTCCTTTCCTTACAAGGTTCTGGATCAACTTTCACACAACCCAAGGTCAGAAGCGGACACTGGGTTTTGTTTTAATTGCGGTTAAATTCATTCTTTTTATTTCTCATCGGAAAAAAGTAAAAAGCGTTTCATAAGTAGTTTGCCTCGAACCGCAAATGACAATATTTTGGGAGAACCCTTCAGGTAACAACGCCCGTACCCGCCGGCGGGGGCGCGGCCATAGCCAAAATCAAAATTGATAATCAGAGACGGAGCCCCTCAGGCGTCGTCTCCTTCACGATGCTTTTCAATATCAACGCGCTAGGCCGTGGTCCGAGGCTCCCTTGACGAGGCGCGTTGGTATATAACTTTTTTGGGGTAAAGTCTTCCTCTACCCCGCAAGTCCGGTGAAGCTTGATTGGTCGTACTTTTTCGACAAGCATAGGACAATTAAAAGAAAAAAGACAATATTTTGGGTTTAATATTAGAAATTCTAAGCAAATAAAAGTAGATACATGTACAGTATTTTTTATGTGCACCTATTAAAAATTAGCGTAGCTGTCCTACTCACACTGCGCAGTGGTGTAGACTATAAGGCCTGTTTACTCTAAAATTCATTCTATATAGGCTCGAGCCCCTCGGTAGGAACGTGTATGAACTGATAACGAAAACAAACGGTCTTATAATAATACTACTATGGACTATATTGGTCTACTGCTGGACATAGGACTTTCTATTGTTTAGCATATGCTGAGTTACAGCCCTTTCGCAGTGCGCTGAACATAATGTATTTTTGTTTAGTTTTTTTTGTGTTTTTGCTACGCCTGTGGAGTTTCTTCCAGCGAGTTCTTCTCCACAAAAGACAGCAAAATTTACGAACTCGCCAGAAAAGAACATAACTGACTGACCTAGTTAGGACTTAGTTTAATGATGTAAATATATCCGAAAGTTAAAAATAAATACTCTGACTTTGTCCAGATGTCAGATAATGTTGAGCATACTTAAATTCTGATAAGCTTACGTCATCATCATCCACTATCAAAGTGTTCCATGCTCGTGATGATCCAAAGTGCAGTTGCATTTTGTTTACTCAAGGCGAGAATAATATCATTAATCGTGTATTAACATCGAACGGCAGATAACGTAGGGTTGCAAGTAGTTCAAACGAAATAAAGTTTACTTTTATTATGCTTTATATAAAAATATAAACGTAGAGTAGCTAGCACATGCGGCTAAACATATTAACCTTGAGAGCGCCCGTATTCCGCAGTGGTAGTGGTGAATTTCGTACTGCAAATGTCCAACCGCATGTGCTAGCTACTGTACATTACATGAGATGCTTTCACTCTATTCTTTGTTATATATAATAATTTTCTATGGACCATAAGGATAGCAAAAGTTGGTATTCAAATTATAATAGACAACTGCCAACCCTGTATAGTTTTTTCCATGGGAAGGGTAAATTTTCCCGAGGTAAAAAGTACTCTATGTACAGTACAAACTACTTCAAATTTTTATTTTATAAATTTATTTTGTAGTTTAGTTTTAAAAATGTACAAAAATATATTTAGCTTAGTGGGCTCTGCCTACCCCTCCGGGAAAGAGGCGTGACTTTATGTATGTATGTATACTTAGCTTAAATTAACGTGTTTTAAAGTGAACCTTTGCACCTTTTATTCATTCTTTTTATTTGATCAGGGGCTAATAAGGGCTATAAGACTAAGTTGAACAATAATTATTTGCAATTATGCCAATAAATACGTTTACATATAACATTATGTATATAATTTAACTTAATATTGTATCAACCCTAAAGCTAGAGTGCAATAACATCATGTTTGCATCGCGTATCTGTCAGATATAAATAACATTTTTTGTTGACATGCCGCTTATGTAAGAGCCATGCAGTAATAGAATGCGAATGTTGGTCAACAATAAATAGAATAGAATTTACTTTATTGCTTACCAGGAATGACCAGAACTACTTTCTACAACGGTAAAAGTATACAAGTAAGCGGTCTTATTGCTAAGGTATAAATTTCTACCAGGCAGCTAATGTCAAAAGAGAGGCAACGATTACATCAGCGGGGCAGAACATATAAATTAAAATTGTCATAAAAAATATTTATGAATTGTAAGGCACCTATTTATCAGAAACTTGTTCTAATAGAACTAAAACAAACCAAACTTAGTTATATTAATTTAAAAAAAGGAGATACATAATGTCACATTTTTTCCCATAAGAGAGTAAAAGAGAAAATGTTTTTTGTTGTTTCTACCATCGTACTTACGTAAGTCATACGTTACTAAACACTAAGTACCCTGATCGTAGTATTCCTTAACACATTATAGTATTTATTACTACAAACTGGTTGCTTGACGCGATACTAAAATTCTAACTTTCGCATATAAAATATTAGAGATTATTTGCACGTTTCAAAAAGAGCCGCAATAAGCCTCTCACATTCATTATAGAATTAAGCCCTTCAAATGTTCAACACACCTGTCCTTTGCGTGTTTACCCGACGGCACAGAAGAAAATAATAGTACTAACCGACGGTGTATAGCAGAGAAAAGACAAAAGGACTGTAGACTTTCTATGTAACGCGCGAGATGCTCGGAAAGCTGTCAAACGTGACATAATGACAGATGTATTTAAGTTCTTATGCCACTATTCAAAGGCCACTATGTTGGTGCGGCTCGCTAGTCCTTTTTTATAAACAAGCATCAATAACAAAGAATTTGGAAAAGCAGCGCTTCTCCCACTTCACTGACAAACAAACAACTTGAGCGCGTTTCGTGTATAATTTAAAAAAGATGTAAATTGCCAGCTCTGATTTTGAACAACTAATCGTAAGCTTAAAATATTTTTTTAAATTTTTGTACTTAACGAAAAATATGCAAATAAATTTCTTAAAACTTTCATAACTAGCGTTAAGATCGATATTTAAAACGCGCCAATCACTCCTTAACGACCAAGAAAAAAATATAAATCTGTTTTACGACTGTGGGTACGAGGCATTTCTACATTGAAATTTTAAAAATAGTACCTAATAAAAATAATACACGATACGCTTCCAATTTTTATTCAACAAAGAAGACGATGCACGCTACACCTACATATTTATATTGGAATTCGTAATTCTAATTTTCTTTCCTGTCTACAAATTTTATTCTGTCGGATTTCTTGCTTTTTTTTATTATTGTATTCATATAATTTAGCAACCTTAAACATGTAAGAAATTAAGTAGGTATCAGATAACTGTTCATAATACACTAATCAAATGATTGCCAAATGGCAAATGCTGTAAATAAATGACTTCCTTATATTGAATTTGGTATGAGGAAGTTAATTACTTCTAATTAATTTGTTGCAACAATCTGTACTAATGATAAATTTCGCTTAGCTCAGATTTCAAGTGGATTTCAAACAAAACATATCAAAAAGTGACAATCAAGGTCAATGTCCAGGCAAAATTTTGAGTGATAGAAAGGAGCTAAAAATTCTGAATTCAAGCCAAAAAAAGCTTTTCAAGCCAAAACAAAGCTTGCATTCCAACCACATTGGCCCACTTCTAACCACAAACTTTCTTTCACGCCCTAACTAAACAACCAACCGCGGGAATATCGACTCGTTCTGTCGATAAAGCTGTCCCGCCATTTTTTGAACCAATCTCAAACGTCTGTTTTTAGTCACATGAAGACCGAACAATATTACCTAGGTACTTTAGCTTTTTTTAACCATTGGTCCCACTGCTGGGCAAAGGCCTCCCCTCTTTTCCTCCACCGTTCCCATTCAAAGGCGTCGAGGTCATCCCGTCAGCAATCCGGTAAAGCTTGATTCCTCGTACTTTTCCGACTCAAGCATAGGTAAATAAAAAAATAAAAAACTGTCATCACTTCCGAGGTCTCCCTCTTCCACGTCTGCTGTCCTTTGGCACCTAGCTAGTGATGTGCCGTTCCCGGGAATATTCCCACACTAAGAATTCTACTTTCCGTTTGAGGTCAACTAGGTCGAGTCAGTGAGATCTGTAGGGTCGGTCGGGTCGTTAAGTACCTAACCAGATAACACCAACCCGGTCCACATCTAGCCAACTTGATTATGAAATTTCGTTAGAAATATTCCCGGAAATATTAACCTTAAGAAATATTAACTTAACCCACTGGTATGGATGATTTTTAACCCGCGACGAAAAAGAGGGGTGTTATAAGTTTGACGTATGTGTCTGTTTGTCTGTCTGTCTGTCTGTGGCATCGTAACTCCTAAACGGATGCGCCGGCTTTGATCTAGTTTTTTTTTGTTTGCAAGGTGTCACAATCGAGAGTGTTCTTAGCTATGATCCAGGAAAATATCTCAGCCATTTGAAGATTATCAGCTCTTTTATAGTTGTTGAAAGCATCAAGTAACGGTTTTGTGTCGGAGATTATAATTTTTCTTAATAAGTGGTTTTAAGACTGTTATAATATTTGGTGACAATATTTCGAAAACGTGATCACCATTTGCATAGTAACATCAATTAACCTAACGAGTCTATAGCAGTACAAAAAACAACAGTAGATAAACTAGCTCAATTTGTCATTCAATATGTCACGTTACATGTGGCGGTGATTGACGCGACCCCTGTATCTCACAACATGAATGTATTTTAAACAAGATTGAGTGAATAACTTACTGATTGTATGCCTTATTACTATGAAGATGTCTTTGTACTAGCTGTCCGCTTGTTGCTGTACTCTACTTGTTAATCTCCGGAGTAAGCCGCCATTTGCAATTTTCATGCTTTTTTTCTTAGTAATTTCCTTTATTTATGCAACTATGGAAATTATTTTTGTATGTGTGGTAAAAAAATTTTTTATTGTGTTGTAGGTTGTAGGATATATCCTGCCGTAAAAAATTGCCTATTTTATTAGGATTCGGTGCCTTTCCGTTAATATCAATACAGTAATTTTGGGTGTAAAATTAGGTAACCAATTTAATTTGGATTCTTGAAAGATTTTGGTTCACGGTTTAAACTAGACAAAAGGTGGGAATTTAATTAATTTCAATTAGCAAATAGAGCAGATTATTCTAAAGTCGGCAAATAAGGGATATTGTATTTTAACGCAGACGACAACAACTTTGAAGTAGAGATTGTGATAAAGTTATCAATTATCAAGGTTTCGTCTCCAGTTGTGGTGATAATAATGATAAGAACCTACTAAAAAGAAATTTATTGCAATTTTTGGCTACTTACTTATTGATACGTATACCTGCAACAATAAATAACTTATATGGTGAGTATAATAAAAAGGATAAAATGTTTTAACGGTAACGTTTGTTAATCGTGTATCCTTTTTGATTAGCACTACTCCATGCTCGTTAATTGTTTTCCTATACTCTAAGGTTGTCTGGAAGAGATCGCTAAATAGCGATAAGACCGCCTTTGCGGACATTTTATTTATAAGTTACTTTGTGAAAATATTTTTATGTGTATAAGCAATAAAGTATTACTTACCTACTTACTTTTATTTTATTCGAAATAAGATTACACAAATCACTTTTCGACGTCAAATTTTAAATTACTAAGTTCTGCTCAAACCAAGGCTGGCTCTCGTCTCACACTATAAATCTATACTAATATTATAAATAGGAAAGGTTTGATTGTTTGTTTGTTTTTTTGTTTGTTTGCATCGAATAGGCTCCGAAACTACTAAACCGATTTCAAAAATTCTTTCACTGTTGGGAAGCTACATTCACCCTGAGTAACATAGGCTATATTTTATTTTCAAAAAAATTAGGGTTCCTTGCTAAAACTTCAATAATGTAACCCAAGGTATAAAAAAAAACGTAAAATATTCCTAATAATTGAAAATGCTCCGAAACTACTGAACCGATTTTGGTGAAACTTGGCACAAAGTTAGAATAGACCTTAGGAAAGAATATAGGCTACAATTTACCGCGGGAAATTTCCTCAATCCCACGGGAAAAAATGTTAAAGCGGGCGGAGTTGGCTCAAAGATAGAATTGACCATGCGGAAGAACATAGGCTAACTTTTACCGCGGGAAAATTCCTCATTCCCACGGGAAAAACTATTAACGCGGGCGGAGCCGCGGCGGGAAGCTAGTAAAGAATAAACTCTTAAAATTTGAAGAGGCGATGCGATATAAGTTTGAACAGAACTGGCAGGTTCGCGCAATGTCTGTCTGTGTGTCTAATTTAAAAACCACATAATGGTCTCAATTCCACGCGTCCACCGTCTAAATAACTTAAAATTAAAATGTCTAAAATTTAACTAGTTTAAGTTGGTTATATCCACAAGTGCTATTCTAAGGTGCCAAGCCAACTAAATTTAACGGGGTTTAAGTGATTTGCTAAATTGTCTAAGTTGAGTTCAAGTTGTTGTTTTTCCATGTTCTTTTGATGAGAAAGACCAGTTATATCCTTGCCATACAACCTAATCATAATATTTATTTTAATCGCCGCTAAGATTAGTCAGTTAAGCGATTTTTCGCGTAAAAATAGCATAACATAGAATTGCGTTTGGCCAGATAAAGTTAAGTTGAATTGATTGTCTATGGATTGTCTAAAATAAGGAATGTCAGATTAAAATAAGCGATGTCAGTTGAATTTGACAGTTCCCGTAGAATTGCAAAGTGGTTTATCGACACCTAATTAAAATTAGACATTTTAACGGCCACTCTGGAATTGAGCCCATTATGTCCTTTTCGACGAAGAGCGTCGGTGGCCTAGTGGCTAGAGCCGTTGACTTCCATTCAGAAGTTCGCGGGTTCGAACCTCGGCACGTACCAATGTGTTTTCGATTTTCGAATTCATATGTACGTTTATTCGGCGCTCTTACGGTGAAGGAAAACATCGTGAGGAAACCTGCACACACCTGCGAAGTAATTCAAGGGTTGTGTGTGAAGTTGACCAACCCGCATTGGGCCAGCGTGGTCGACTAAGGCCTATTCACCCTGGTTTCAGGGTAGGCTCGAGCCCCTCGGTGGGGACATGTATGAGCTGTTAATGATGATGTCCTTTTCACGTTCGGTTATCGTCCACTTAAATTTAGAGATGTCAGTCATCGATTTTACACGTAGTTCGCACTAGTTTAGCAGGCATGCGAAAACATCCCACTTAAATTAAGCTGCCTCTCTAACATGCCCGGTCCACGCGTCACAGACATAATTTTGTCAGGCGTATTCTCTTATCCTATTGGAGGATATTTCAATATGGCGGGTTTAAATGTGCGACAAACTTTTGTCATAGCATTGCATGTTACGGGGGCTGAATTTGACAAGTGCGCTGCTTATTTTAGATAATAAACTCACATTTACAATAATAAAACTCAACTTTTAATTTAATGGAATGCCCATTTAAGTAATAGTCCAAAAAAAAAACATGTCACTTTGATATAAAACACACAATGGTTTTTAAATCTTGTATGAATAATGTAATTTAGATATCACAATTGTTGATTAGTCCTATGTGTTAAATAATATTCAATTTCTTCACTCAATAACTATGCAGATTGGTTGGCCATGACTTTTAAGCGATAATAAAAACTGACGATAGGTATGATATGAAATCGCACAATACTGATAACACAAGTTTGATAACAAGTGTAATCCAAAGAAATTAGGTAGGTACATATTTTTTTTATTTTTTTTATGTAATCCAAGAAAGGTAGGTAGTTAGGTATGTTTTTTGAATTTTTTTTTCAAACTTTGGCGCTAAGTGTTCAAAATTTCTGACACAAATAGATGTTTTTTTTTACCCTGGGCGCACACGTTTAGGATTTCAGGTCAGGAGTATTTTGAAAAGATGCAACGCCTGTGGAGTTTCTTCCGGCGAGTTCTTCTCCACAGAAGACAGCCAAATAGTGAACTCGCCTCGACGTCGAAAAGTGATTTGTAAAATCTTACTTCGAATAAACACATTTTGAATTTTTGAATTTTAGGAGTTCGGTAATACGTGGTAATACCAAGCGAGCTACACGAGCGAGGCGGGCCGCGCGCGGCATGAGCCATACAGCTCGCTTGGTATGTGCGCGACAAATCTGCATTCCGTGCGATTTTTTCAGAACATGTGCGGCCTGGGTACCACATTATACCATACCACATTAGACCACATAAGAAAATAATAGTACTTGGTAAGACAGTAACTCTAGAGCGCCTCCAAAGAAGTCCTGTGGCAAAACTGGGAACTAAAAACTCTGCAATGTTGAAGGTAATAGGTGTTAATTTTCGGTGCATGTGCGATAGTAACGCCGCATCTGCGGGACTTCTTTGGTGGCGCGGACTTCATCTTTCTTCTTCGGTTTAGTGTCAGGGTCCACTTATTTTATACAATAACCCCTATATAAAAATATCGGTAAACATCGTACTATATTAATAATATGTACTAATATGTAATAATATGTACGTTGTACGTTATCTTATCGGGACAGGTGACATAACAGTGTCATGGACTTATCATGGGTTTTCTGCTTGTTTAGCAAGGACTTACATGTTTAAAATGACAGATTTAAAATACCGGCCGGGGGGCCATGCGAAGCCGGGACAAACTGCTAGTCTAATTATAAAAAAAAAAAAAAAAAGAATCTGTGTCACATTTCCTAATAGCAACAAAAAAGCAAAAAGCGCGGTAGTCAAATCAAAACATTGAAATGGCGCTTGTATAATTAAAAGTAAAAAAATATATTTGCAATTTTAATTACTTAGGTATGCAAATAAATAGAAGATATTTAATTACAGTTGATTATAATTTGGACAGCTACTAGCGTCACTAGCGCAATGGCGGCGAAGCTAGAGCAATTGCTTATAATTTGAAAGGTCTTGGCTCGAGCCTACCTCACTCAGGTAGGCTCGAGTCACGAGCCCCTTGATGGGGCCTTATTATAGATAATTTACTTTTTTTATTGACCTATGCTTGTATCGAAAAAGTACGACGAATTAAGCTTTACCGGACTTGAAAATAATTATCTTTACCTCGGACTGTTTTTAATATGGATCTTTTCGTGTGGCCAAAGGCATGAACGTATTCAAATTCATCATCATCATCGTCTCAGCCTGTAGAGACAAAAAAGTCCCCCAATAATCAAAAGCCCTGTGTCAAAACCAAAATCCATCCTATTCGCTTTGCCGTAGTCAGATAATCACTACATAGTATAAAATAAAGTCGCTTTCTCCGTCCCTATGTCCCTATGTCCCTATGTCCCTATGTCCCTTTGTACGCTTAAATCTTTAAAACTACGCAACGGATTTTGATGCGGTTTTTTTTAATAGATAGAGTGATTCAAGAGGAAGGTTTATATGTATAATACATGCATAATATACTGAAGGATAACCCACAATAACCATTTTCCCGTGCGGAGCCGGGGCGGGTCGCTAGTAAGAAATAAAACACAATGGAAAATAAATAAAATACAAAATGTATTTATTAAAACTGTAGAGATCGAATATCTGTACATAGACGAAAAATGCTAAAAATCCAGTCAGGGGGATGTAAAAAGCTATATAATCAAGATTTGTTAAAAAAAAATGTTTTTTTGTTTGTCTGTTTGTACGGGCTAATCTTCGAAACTGTGGTACCATATATCCCCGGTTAGCATCTTAGATAGTTTTTACCGCGGGAAAATATATTAACCCTACACGAAACTGCACAGAAAAGTAGATATAGATATAGACATATCGTAAAGTCAAAAAACAACGCGGGCGTGGCCGCGGGCGGACGGCTAGTCCTATAAATAAATAACTGCTGATTGGAATAAAGGCAAAATAGTAAACGCCGTAATAATAAAGTTTTTATTGCTATACCAAAGCACACCTGAACTCAATATCCATGAGTCCGCGTCTAAAAGCAAAATGGCGCCGACACAGGGCTTGCCCAACTGAAGGACACATACATCCGCGAACCAGCCAGTACTCCCATTTAACGTACAGTAGCCAGCACGTGCGGCTGGACCTGTTGACCTTGAGTGCGCCCGTATTCCGCAGCGGTAGGGGTGAATTTCGTAGTGCGAGTGTCAAACCGCTTGTGCTGGCTTCTGTACGTACACTGACCTTAATCCTAATTGTTTACTATTCGAAGCAAGCTCAGACAACAAATTAATTGGTCAAGACAACAAGTCTATTCTTATAATTTTATTTCATTTTAAGCAAACCAAGATCTGCTGGATTTATAAAATGCATTTGCTATCTTCACCAGGCGATACTCAGATGTTCGCAGATATTCCTAAAAAAACCTGCCCTGTTTTTTCTTTGTACCTCTTTTTTATTTTAGAACCATAATAATACTAGCATCCACCGTGTTAATAAAACATAATCAAACCATTAAATCTCATTTGAAACCACCCACTGTTACTTAAGATGCATTTTTGGTGTTTTGTCAGTAACTTAGCTTTGTTAGACATGTATGTTTATGATATAATTATGAAGAATATTTTTATTCATACAATTTTAATACTTTCCAGCTTTCTACGTTTTTAATGGATAAGTTTTTTTTTTCAATTATGTTGTACTAGCTTCCCGCCCCGTGGCTCTGCCTGCGCTAACAGTTTTTCCTGTAGGATTGAGGGTTTTCCCGCGGTAAAATGTAGCTTTATATGTTATTCTGATGTATAAGCTGTATTATTGTAAATTTCATTAAAATCCATTCAGCGGTTTTTTGGTGAAAGTGTTACAAACATCCATCCATCCACACAAACTTTCGCGTTTATAATATTAGTAGGTTGAAGTAGAAACAAATTATAGTGCATCTGTGCTTTGAACGAAATATCTTGCTTAATAACAACCCTTTCTTTTTGGGTTCACCACTGGCGGGTGATAAAAACAATAGCAAATACTAATAACAAATACATTTGAAAGGTAGAGCTATTACATAAGAGCAATATGATTTTCCTTGATTAATAAAAGTAGAATGTACAGCAGGATTACTTAATTAACGATTGGAATGCCACCGTCCTTACAACCATATTGATACACTCGAGCGAACAGTACGTTGGTTGAGACGCGATAATAGTAATACCGTGACCTATCTAATTAAAAAAAAACTTTTCGTAATTTTTACAATTAATTTTTTGAATTGATAAAGCATTAACTAGCAAATAACTGTTTTATTACGACACCTTTCAAAGGCTACAACAACACTGTCCAGTCTTATGGTCAGAAAGTGTTGCCAGTAGTCATAATCCCCACGTCTAGTTGGGATTTGGGATCACAGTTGTTAGTTACATACGTTGCCTTTTTTTATCTTCAGTAGACAGCTCATGCGGCTAGACAGTTCGATCTCGAGAGCGCCGTTATTTCGTAGCTGTAGGGGCGAATTTCGTAGTGCGAGTGTCCAGCCGCATGTGCTGGTTTCTGTATATTTCACCTCGAACGATAGTTAGAGGTAGATTTCTGTAGTTTAATTCTAAGACGAAAACCAAACAGAAACGAGAAAATCTAACTAAAGATAAATTTATTTTTGGAAATGGAATACTTCGTAGGCAAATCAATATGATGAATGTCCATGAAGAATTTGGGGATAATGTCATACTAGTTAATCAATCTATTTTTAAGTCCATGTTGTTACTCGACTTTTAAATGACATATTCACTTGTCTTAGTCACACATTGAAACTAACATTACAATGGAATTTTCTACCAGGTTTTCCACAAACGCTAAACCAACTCTCATTTTCACGCCACATTATTACAACTATTAGAAAAACAAATTCAAAAGCGATTTATTGTATGTTAATTAGTTCTTATTTCAATGACAATAGAGTAGATACTTCATCTGGTTGTAAACATAGTTGAGTCTACGAGTAAAAGGAATGAAAAACATAGCTATCAATCAAGTTGTTTACGTTTTAAGGTAGCCACAATAGAATCTTTAACTATTACATCATATCTCTAAGTATATTTATTTAACTATAATATTACAAATACAGCTTGCGTCTTATGCTTTTAATAATATTAACTCTTTTGTACTTGTCTTCTGCCGAAATTAAAATGTCACAACAAATACAGAACAGATTTAATAGGTAATTAATTGCTGTTTTTGTAAACAATATTTTTTACCAACTTGAAGAAATTAATAAATTGAGATAAATCAAAATGTGGGACATATCACACACGGCCATCTGACTCCAAAGCAGTGCCTTTACTATCAGATAGCTGATATAATGCATCTTTAACACAAGAGCTTATCACACAACACACTTTGACTTTGACTTTGACTTTGACTTTGACACAATGTTTGCCCTGGGCGGGGATCGAACCCGCGACCTTTTGCTTCGAAGGCAGACACACTACCGACTAGGCTACAGAGCTGTTGTACGCCTTAAAACATGCTAGAAGAAAGAATAAACAACTAAGTTGACGACGAACAATAAATTTCTTCAATAAAATTGTTTTAAAACCATTTAATACCTCCCTATGCGACCTTCAGCTAGAGATGTTCAATATATTTAAGGTCCTTCCTTGAAATGATCACGTTTCGCATGTATCGCACGAAGTAAGCCTACTAAATCACGAATCGATCATGCACAAGTTATGTCTGCAGTTTATTTATCACCTTGACTCGACACTGGCCTACTTTTTAATCCACCAGTATTACTTTCGATTTTACTTGCTTTGCTCAACAGGTCCGTTGGTGTTGCTCATTTTTGTATGTATAAAGACTTTTCGACAAACGATTCGACGACTCTTTTGCCCGTAAAAAATGTTTGTGTAGTTGAAAACCGCGAAAATCAATAAATGTTCATAATAATATTATGATTTTTACATTTAAAAGAAGTCATTTTTAATTATTTGTGGTTATTTTATATGAAACATAACTAAAAATTTTCTGAAATCACAATTACTTCTTCACTATTAAACTAATATATAAACAACGTAAAGCAATCATACTAGATTATTGTTAAATCGAAATCGGCCCCGCATTTTACGTGTGTTTTACAAAGTTGTGTTTCTCTTGTATACTTTTTATTTACAACACACATACTTACACTCTTCACTCTATTTGAAAATAAATGGAAGAGCGTCCTTTTTAAGATCTCCTTATTATGTAGACTCATTTTCTTTTTTAATTAGGTCTGTTCAATACTAAAGGTACGAGTATTCATCGGTTTTTCCCGTAGGAATGAAGAATTTTCCCGCGGTAAAAGGTAGCTTGAATTACTTCCCAAGGTCTATTCCATCTTTATACCAGGTTTAATTAAAATCGGTTCAATAGTTTCGGAACCTATTCAATGCAAACAAACAAACGAACAATCTAATGTTTCCTCTTTATAACATTAGTATGGATTTTTTTCTGTCAGACTTCCTCACATATTTTTTTGCCAGACGAGCAACGACAATTTCATTAGCGATATCGTGCAATGACGCGATAAATTGATTCGAGTGTCTCTTTTGATAGATGATCTTATAATCGTCGGACGATGTAACCTGTCAGGTACACATCTCTATCAGATATCTATAGTTTTTATGCTTGTCTAGTGTTCTTATTGCTGTTAGAATGATAGCTTTTAATTTCTTAGAATTTAATTTCTGAAGTGAATTCTAATGTCTTTTTTAAATGCGCAATAAATAAGGTTTATTTTCTAGCAAGAAACTTTTTGGTTCTAACCATATAATAACGTTAAACACACGTTAAAAACTTGTCTAAAAATGTGTATGAAAGACACTAAAATATTTTTCACACGACTCAAGTTTATTTATAGCTATAGAAGTTAAAATAATAAGTATATGATTTAAAAGTTGACGACGATATAAGACAGACAATTTTATCGATATATTTATCTAAATTACACATAGTTACTATTTTAAAATACTTTTAAGGCTTAAGTATCAACCTTGAATCGGGACCGGTTCACATTCGTTCGAGCATTCTATACTATCATGCTCAGAATGTAATCTTACTCCTTTTATTAGCTTTTAAATGGTACATTTTCAATAAAATATTAAAGAAACATTTTAAAAGAAGTATTTGCAATGTTTAACAAAATATGATTACATTTTTACTCACAACAAGTCGTTCAAGGCATTAACATCCGACTCTTTATCTCAAGTATTAAGATAACAGTTATTTTTAAAGTAACATGTAACATATTTTTTTTATATTTCACTGCAATAGCTGTGCAAATTGAAAGGTCCTTAGAATTGTTTCCGCTTTCTATGGGACAGGCTGCATATAAACTCGGATATCGCTATTGTGAATACAAAACCAATGTGATGATCTGGGTGAAAAATATATTATTCTGAGGTCAAGGAAATTGCGCCATAAAAACTCTCATGCGGCTAACGAGGGACAAATGTGTTTACATGGGAGATTATTGGGAACTTTTAAAACTCGTTACTGGCTGCACTTCAATAATTTACAGTATAGTAAATTTAAGTACCACTAAATTACTTAAATTATCTATACTGTAAATTATTGACAGTGCAGCTAGTAACGAGTTTTAAAAGCTCCCAATAATCTCCCATGTAAACACATTTATTAACGGTGTATGCGACAAAAATATCTCTTATGTGCAGATGGTCAGCCAAGACAACCTATGTGCACATTTACCAATCTTATTATCTGTGGGCTTGTCACTCGTGAAGCCACATGGCGGTTGTTATTATAAAAGCCTTCTTCCTTCCATATTCCGAAATGTATTTACAAATATTCAATCTAATAAAACCCGTAAATTTTCACTGAAATAATCCAAATTATACAAGTTTAACTCACTTGACCCTACTCCAGTTTGTTTTAACGTTTCCAAACGTACAGCCTTGAAAACATTCCACAAACTCTTATTATTTCCACATTGGCGAAACTTCTGAACAATATAATAAAAGAAAATGTGCAAAAGGAACAATTTCTTAAGGTTTTTGTTTGTGTTCGCACCTGCTTAGGGCCAAAGGCTCCATCAATCATTCCTTGATGATCAGCTGTCGACGACATTATGGCTAGGGCTGTCAACGGAAACAAAAAAGTACCTTTAGGTATCACTAGTACCTTCCTAATACAAGTATGGTTGTCACTACATATTATAACACAAAATCGCTTTCTCTGTCCTATGTCCCTATGTCCCTATATCCCTATATCCCTTTGTATGCTTTAATCTTTAAAACGGATTTTAATGCGGTTTTTTTAAATATATAAAGTGATTCAAGAGGAAGGTTTATATAAACCTTAATATATTATATTATTATACATATGTATGTATAATACATGCATAATATACTTAAGGACAACCCACAGTAATAATTTTCCCGTGCGGAGCCGGGGCGGGTCGCTAGTTTTTTATATAAATTAGTTGTATCCTCAGTTCAGTACTTTTTGTACTTAATATAACGTCTTATTACGTATTGTATGTATGTATGTATTTTAGAATTTAAAAATGACTTTTGTTGACCCTGGTAGCTAACGAGATACGGATTCAAGTATTAGCCCGAGCACATTGTGCTCAGATGTAAGGCTAGAATTTTTATGAATGAATGACGTTGTAATATATTAAAAAACCTAAATTTTTGTAATTTCGGTCAATGGTGATATGAATACTAATCACGACATAAATACTTAGTATCAAAAATATTCGTATCGGCTAGTATTTTAAACACACTCCCATCCCAAACGTAGAGGCTATACTCGTTTTAAAAAATAATCTGTGTGGGTTACGTATTTATACTCGTGGCCCGTCGCGTGACCTCTACGGGGTGAAGGTCGAACGTTAATGGGACTTAGAGTTGCAATTCGTTTGGCAATCAAGTGCCTTAATGCTTTCTATTTCTTTTAAATTTTAGCAAAATGAGATAAAACTATACTTTGCTAAAGGGTACCACAGAAGTATAGGGTTCTCTATTGTATTCCCTATTTGTTATCCTACTTTTTATTTTCCTTAGCATTTTAGTCCTATCGAATGTCCTAATTATCCTAGTCCTATTTTTTTAACCTCTTGTTCATTTTCCTATTTTTTTTTCATCCTAATGATGGTAAGCCCTAATGTCTATAGTTATAATCGTTTATATTCCTAAAATGTATACCTAGTACTAAATAAATCAAAGTGCCTAGCCAGGCACAAAAACTCGTCCCGTAGCTCGCGTTTTCCCGCGTTCGTGTTCGCTCCTCTATAACTTTCACTACCTATGAATAAGGGGTGCTATTATTAAATACTTCTGTGGTATAAGCACGGAAGTGTATAACTATAAGTCTAATTATAGTTATACACTTCTTATAGAGTGTATTCATCACTTCTTCTTACTTCTTTTACATCACATAAATACATACATGCTCGTAATCAAAACGTGCCTTTTCAGTAAAGCAAAACCTCCGTTGAAAATGAAATACAAGAAATATTTTTTAATTTTGAAATTCTTTTGCATTTTATTTAGTTGACAACAATAGCATTTATCTCTTGCTTTTGTCAGTGCTTCTATTTATTTTAGTCTTTTCGATCAACAAGTAGTAATTAATTTGTAATGTACGGTAATTTAATTTTTTCTTATAATTTGTTAATGTATGTTTTGTTTGTCGTTGTTTTGTGATGCCCACAATGAAAATTTTCTGATTTCAGAATTTAAATACTTTTTATTTTTGTTCAACGTCATCATCATCATCGTAGACGTCCACTGCTGGACTGTTGCCTCCCCCAAGGATCTCCACAATGATCGGTCCTGCGCTGCCCGCATCCAATTTATTTTTGTTCCCGTAAAATACAGATAAGACCAAAGCAAAGTCTATTTTTAAACGTGTCATTATGAATTCCTTTGACGAGATGTTTTTAATTAATTTTGCAACTTCCCCGAAATTTGACTTCCGAGGTGCTCCAATTTCCATAACAATTTATGTAAATCCTCTTCATATACAGGTGGTTATGATTTAAATTTACTAATTACTTGTAAAATACAATACAAATTACAATACAAGTACTATAGTGCACGCACGCAAATAACATTCATTATATGGACATCTTCTTATATATTGTATTGCATTGCATTGTATTGTATTGCATTGCATTGCATTGCATTGTATCGTATCGTATCGTATCGTATCGTATCGTATCGTATCGTATCGTATTGTATTGTATTGTATACAGCGTTAGGCAAATGGCGGCCTTATTGCTTAAAGCAATTTCTTCCAGGCAAACAATTTGTTGCAATATATAGGAAACATTATACATTAGAAGCGGGAAGCTGCATAACATTGACATTAAAGAAAAAAAATGTTTGTCAAGGCTTTCCTATTATTATTATGTTTGTGTAAAGATAAAGAACATTATTTTTATTTATCATCAAGTTTGCCAGGTAGACATTGCGTGACGTACATACATGGGTGTAAAAGGTTGCCTTTTCCCGCGGGAAAATACCTCATTCTCACGGGAAGAACAATTTACGCGGGCGGAGCTGCGGGGTTGGAAGCTAGTAGACAATAATTCTTATTAGCAATTCGTCAGACATGCGCGGGATTATGGCCGTACTTCCCCTTTTAAATACTGACTGTTATAAAATTTAGTAGTAGTAGCTAGAAAAATATAAAAATACTACTTCAAAAGAAAACTGAAAGATTACTTAAATATTATTTTTTGAATTTTGACCCAGGAATTAACTTGTACACCATCAATCGAAACCATCTGTATATTCATATCTTAATATAAATTTAACATAATTTGCTATCACCGCATACTATTACGTAATCAAAGTTTGTTTGCATTTCCTGTCCTTTTCTAACACTCCGCTGCGCTGGCTACGCCGAAATGATCCTGGCGCGTAGCAACTGCCTACGCAACCGCTACGCCGTAGCCGGGCCCGTAGGGACGCTGCTACGTCATTCGTAGCCACCCTACGAACGTCTAACCACCCACGTATTTTTGGGTAACTGCGTAGTTGGTTTTTCGTGTTTTATATGTTTGTGTGTGTAATATTACATCGCTTGTATGTAATACATATTATTAGTATTGCGATATCGCCTTAGTAATTAATTTTGGATTAACGGGAAACTTCTAAATAGACTTTGATGAGTATTTTATTAATAATCTTAATTTTCGAGCCTGAAGTAATTATTTAAGTCTCGTAACCCAATTTATGTTTCATACGAATCTAAGACAGTCTATCGTAAAGCAATCTAGCGATTTATTTATGTATAGGTAATTTTCTCTTTGAACGTAATATGAATGGCAAATTCAAAGTTACGCTTATTCAGTAGGAGCAGAGCCGCTTGTAAGTAAAAGGTAATGTAAATTGTATACTATAGTACAGACTTCGTATTTCGTATGAGATCTACTACTTTGTGACTGATTTATTAATAAAGAATATTGTAAGATTTTCATAAAACTTCCCAAAGACTTCTAGAAAAAAATGCTATAGAAAATATTATTAATAAAGTTTTTTCAGTCCTTTTCGAATAAGTTGAAGAAAGGCAGAAGTATCGCTAAACTCCTTCGCTTTTTAGCACAGGTTTTAGGCCATAGACAAACATTTATGTCAGACAATTTGACAATCTTCAACACACTTTTATATATTGAAATATTAGTGCAATACCTAGTACTAGACCGTGTCTTTGTGCTAAGTAAGAACTGAAATCGTGTTGAGTGCAAAACGATAAGAAACGCGCGTACACGGGGGGCACGAATACGCCTAATCAAACTGGTGTCATGTCTTTGCGGAAAGAGACGGATATATACTTAGCTGCATGTGCGATTGAAACGGAATATGTAGCAACAAGTTGTAGGAGGGGTGGGGGGTATTGTGACGTCAGGCGCCTTTCACTGAGCGCGGTGAAGCTAGAATGAGTAGAATGAGTTAGTCTGCGCGGCTCAGCCATAGCGTGTGGTCGTCTCCCGCGCTCCGCCGACTCACACACACCGCGTGCTAAAAACTTTCTTAAGGAACTCGACGCACGCAAAAACGACCCTAACGGTCCTTCGTGTGATCGTTCCAAAGTTAAACTTTTCAACTCCAGTGTAGACCGAAACGAAGATGGGCGTCATAAAAGTTTTCGACACCACTCTCATCTCCGCCTGCGAAGTGCTCGATGATATGAAGGTAAGACATGGAGTCATGTGAGCTGATAGCGGCTGCCAAATATTCCTGGTAGATTTAGTTCCGTGTTAGTGTAAAAGTTGTTTTTTGCGTGGGTGCGGCGGCGCGGCGCCTGTCTATTCTTACATTCGCGCGGATTTCGCGGTTCTTAACGCTATGCACTTTTCCGCTGCGGCATTCGTCGCTGCATGTCCGCATGTGGCTGGTGAAAACCCGATCCTACTTATTAGGATGCATTTGGAACATTTACGCTTTATTTGCTGTTTTCCGAACTTCCGAAAGTAAGGTTGGATATAGCCTGTGAACTTTTAGGCTGCCTTGACATTTTAATTTTACAAATAAATCAATACCATTCTTAAAAAAAAAAAGTGTTGTAATCTCTATTAATAAAGAAACATTCAAAAGCTACAGTTTTATCTAAAATTCGTACGTTAATGTTTATGCAACCTAAAAACTTTCACTTTTGTATCAAGTGCAACCTTGTTCGCAACCTTAACCTGGTTTTGAGGTTCACATTCATCCTGAAGGAATACACTCCTTTCTAAAATATAATCCTGTTATTGAATAGAAATTTAGAATTTATATTTTTGAAAATAACTAGTCAGTGCCTAAGTATCAAAGAGCTGTAGCTGATAAAGATAGGTACAAAGATAGATAGACTATAAAAAAGTCTATACGTCCTTGTCACGCTTTTGAGAACAAAAAAAGACAGGAGGTTGACAATTAGTTTTAGAGCCGTCAAACATAGATTTATATGGTGAATGCGAAAATTTCGCCTAAATGAAATGAATGAATGAATGAATGAATGCTTGCGCTCTTATCTATACTAAAATTATAAAAGAGGAAAGATTAGAATGTCTGTTTGCATTGAACAGGCTCTGAAAATATTCAACTGTATTCAAAAAATATTTCTGTTAAAAAGCTACACTGTCCCTGAGACACAAGCAAATTTTTTATTTTCAGAAAAATTGGGGATCCTTACTAAAACTCCAATAATGTAACCAAAGGTGTAAAAAAATACCTAAAATATTCAAAATAATTGAACCGATGAAACTTGATGTAAAGATAGAAAAGATCTTGGGAAAGATTATAAGCGACCTTTTAACGCGGGAAAAATACGGCCGTTACTTAAATTCAAGTATTATATATGACTTGGGAGGGTTACCAACATTAATTATTATTTTTTATTATGTAAATAAAAACTAGCAGACACAAGGTAAACATAAGAACGCGTTGACACGAATGTAAGACTCCTAAATACTATGTTTCAACGGCAAGTTTAATCAGATACCCTCACAAAAAGGCCGTCTTAAAAAAAATGTGTTTCTTTTCGGACCGGAACTTTTGAATACCACAGTAAGTCCATATCAGTGTGGTGAAAACTATTAGCATTGTGAACGGAAGCGGTCACCTTATCAGCCGTTTGTGACATGATTACAGATAGGGTTGCTATACGACACGAATTTTCCGGACATAATAATAATTTATTTCCTTTAAAAGTACAGAGGTATCAAAAATTGTTCCCGCTGCCTCCTAGTAAGTGATTAATACGCCTGTGACAGGAGACAACGCTCTTCCTAGTTTTTACAAGAATTCATACATAATCTTACTTTTAAATATAAATGGAAATAATAATTTGAGTAGGTAGTTGAGTGCATGAGTGGATGTGACAGTAATGAATGATTATAAATTATATAAATAAATAAATATAAAAAATAAATAAAAATAAATATGTATTATGTATTTTACAATAATATATAATACTATATACTTTAATAAAATTATTTTGTAAATATATTATACATAATTAGGTGTAGTGTAGATAACTTTGTACGTTTATAAATATTATATGTAACATTAAATTAAAATAAAGATTAATGATATACCTATATGTACCTATTTAATAAAAATTCAGTTTCAGAGAAACTTAAGCTTTTTAGCCAATCCTCGACGGCTTTTCTACATTCCCGCTTTGTCATTTTGTAAAAATTAAGACATTCCACGTATTTTACATCATTTTTTCTGGGATTAGGGGAGGTAAAGCCGTGTTGTATTTAAACAATTTGGGTTAATTAATTAATTAAAAACACATAATAATACAAAAAAAAACCTTTCAACATTTTGACCACTTTTGATCCTTAACTAAGGTAAGTACGAGAATATAATAATCAGTACGAAATCGGATCTTTTTTCCAATTCCAAAAATCACGAATGTACGCTTATATCTTTTTCTGGTAACCCTGGTTATAGCGAAGTACCTACAAACATACTTTTGTTTAATCAACAGCTTTTATACGTACCAATTATCTAGAATCTGCTGGCTTAATATTGATATTATAATTTTGATATAACTTTGGAAAGACCTTTCTAGATGTTTATCGTAAATTCGTATTTCATTGTTTTCGTTCGTAATTATTTTGAAGCTTTATTTACAAAAATACACTTTAAAAGTACCAAAACATTAACCGATGGAAATAAAAAATATAACAGGTGACCTCATTGTTAAGGTAGCACTTTCTTCCAGAAGCAAACTTGACTAAAGGAAATCTTGAAATAAAACAAGGGGACCAAGTGGTGGCAACATATTTATTGTTTAATATTATTTTTATTAATTAAAATATCAATATTTCTACTAATGTTGGGGGTGGGTTTCAGTTTTGGTTATTGATCAGTTTGCTAAAGATTTTATTTCCAAGTAAAAAAAATCACTGTCTGCAAGTTTTTAGTAAGCTGGAGAAATTGTATTGTATTAAGAAAAATCTGCTGAAGAAATTGGATTTAATTTTATTTCCTTTTACTTTTTGTCATATTTATAAAGTGACGGTGCATTCCAATTTTGTACTGGTCATTTCTACTAATATTATATGCTTCTGTACGATTACTGAAAAAATAATTAGCTTCACACGTAATCTCTGATTCATGGCAATAAAATATAAAATATAACACGTATAGTTACTCCGTCGTTTGGTCGCAAACTCTGACGTATACAATATAGTTAAATCTATTATCCGCTACATACTCGTACTATGACGGCTGATAAACATCTCGTGATAGTCATGGTACTACGTCAAGGCACATGAGAATTTTGTTATTAGTGAAAACTATGTTACTAGGGCGATTTTCTGTAGTCACAAATCTGTACAATGATATTTGTAAGTATGGTTGTCTTCGAAACAAAATATCACGTGTTCGAATCCCGCCTCAGGCAATTTGTTTTACATTGTGTTTGAATGTTGTTTATAAATGTAAACATGTTTATTGTCTGGTAGCAAGCATGTAATATTTTAGTTATAACACATACTTATTTAATTTGTGTCAGGTTATATAGCAACTTCTGTATATAATGTGATTTACTCACGTTTACACGGTTTGATAAACAATATTGACGTCAAGATAAAGTTCGTGATAATTCGAAAAGCATGCAATTTGGCCCATTATTGCCTTACTGCAAACTATAAACAGTACACTGCCTAAATCCCTCTCCAAAAAATGCTATTGGGAATTTCTGTTGCGATTGGAGATTTCAGTTGTTGTTGGTCACACAAAGGTACGATTATTTCCTAGATAATAAAAATATATTTAGCGATCTTGAACAACACACGCGCCATTAAGTATTTTAAATCAGGAATCACGTAAATATTGTAAAGACACGCCTCTTTCCCTGAAGGGTAGGCGAGGACCACTTTCTTCAACTTGCTACTATCCAGGCACAGTACTTTCGCTTCATCTACATCTATTATTACTTTCAATATTTATTTTTCACATGTTTTTTTCATCATTAGGTAATTTTTTTTCATCTTCATTTTATATCTACATTTTTTTTATTTGCTTACACAACGCATGCCCGTCGTTTTAGAATACTCCTGACCGGGCCTTTTGTCAGAACGTCTCCGATTTGATCCTGGAATGTGCGTCTTGGTTTTCTCCTTTGAACACTTTCTTCCACTCTGGGCAATAACGTATTAATCAGTTTAGTCAATCTCTCATCCATCACTCAGTTTCTCCATGTAACGAAACCAATTTAGAATCCCTGATCATCATTATCAGGACTCACATGTTATACATAGGGCAATATCGTGAAAGAAAACATTTGCTCTTTGATGAATGTACTTGACTAAATGATCCCAGTTCCGAACACTTATCCAAACAACGGTACAATCAACAAGTTGATGCTTATGACTTTGTAATAAAGATCATTTTCGTATAACATTTATACGCTGTTGTTTACTGTATGATTGACCTCATTTGTTTCTTTGGTTTTAAATAATCGAAGAACAACTGTGTCAAGTAAAAACGGAAGAAAATGAAGGAAATTATATTTGGGGTCTAACAACAAAAAATAAACTTATTAAACATATATCGTAACATTCTGTAATCAAAATCTCGTTGTAGATTTTGTGACACATACATATCCAACATGACAAAACCCTTATTTTACAAAAGGAAGAAAATTCACTTTTAAAACCAATAACTTAGCAATCAAATGACCGTTCACATATCAAAAATGTGTTATGCTCCATGAGAGTACGCTTAACAATGGAACCTATTATTTTGAAACGTTTAAATTTAAATTAAACAGTAGGTACTTGGTAACAATAACAAATCACTAATGCAATGTAACGGTAGGTATGTGTGCTACCCACGTAGTCACACTCACACCTCTATAAAGACACTACTGAAGTACGTTCATCACATATTGTGATTTACCAGTATACAAAGATAATAACTAATAGAAAATACTAACAAGATAAAATATTAATAGTAAATAATAGCCTTAAAGTAACAGGTACTTTCTATGGTGTGTATCTGGCTGATGGCAAATTTTTATCTCTTTGTTGGGTTTGCTAAAAGGATTGCGAATAAAATTGTAGGTGATAGGTAAAATCCTGAGGATACAGATTAAATTACCCTGGGAAAAAAATTGTAGTCAGACAGAAAATACACAAATAAAAAAAAAACGTAGCCGAAACTGTGGCGAGGGCAGAAATCCAGTAATTATACATTTTAAATATATATCTACGTAATATCATGTTGGCCTTTGGTAAAAATATTTCATATGAAATGATTAGTGTAAAATATCATACATCAAATGCACCGACCTTGTATGCGGTTCACAACTCGGCATATATCGTGCGTACGACGAAGGCGAACGAACGCTTGCGTGCACGCAACCTTTTCGCCACCTGGGCATGCGCACTGTATGCACTATGAAATATCTTCTTGATCAAATGCTACAAATCAAAGATCGCAGCTATTTTTTTTTAAACAGAAGAAAACAACGTTTATGATGCGATGTATTTGAGACTGATATAAGATATTTTAAAGCAAGTACCTATTCCAAGGTAAAAAAAACACTTTTTCATATCTTGCATGTTTCTGCTTAGTCGTAGTGGACTTCTGACAAAGAACGGGAAATTAAAAAAGAAGACAGTATTGTTTCACAACATCATTGTAAGATTGAAATTAAATTATTCATACACAGTAACATTATCAGATTTTACAGGTCATAACCAAAGTCACTGATAAATAATCCATTTATTACGCATTTAGAGCTATAAATATAAATATTATGAAAGATTCAAGATCAAGAACGAAAGAATAAGATCCAACCGATCCGTCTTCATCAAACAGAATGAGAAAAAAAGCAATTTTAGAGATAAATGCCGTTCATACCGACATTAAAAACAAACTGGCACGTGACGACGCTATAATAAACCTCACGTGGGAAGTGTTTCGAAACTGCGTAGACGCCGATACGACTATTGTCATATGAGCAACTGAAATAGTGTTTCGATGTAACATATACTAAACATACAAGTGATTCATACAATGGACACAGTAACCGAGTGTTAAAGAAACTTTAAACTGAAGATGTTGATGACCTGGTAACTGAGTTTAGAGGAATTGGCAATTGTCCGAGAGTAAATGTCTTTGTAGAAAATATAGCGCCATCTAAAATTAGTGACTATCACGGTAAGAGGAGTGTCATTCGGGTCAAATCTGTTTTGTTGTAAATATTTATTACTAAAGAATTTTCTTATTTTTTCCGTGATAAGAGTTACGCTGATGCCAGTATTTTTATAAAAATTATAAAGTTCTGTCTTGTTTAAACATTTGAGCAAAAATATTTTATTTTTATATACTACCGTTGATTTTTCATCTGCCTTTAAATTTCAGCCTGTCAAAACTTCAACAACAGTTGAACAGCAATTGTTCCAAAACTCCCGCCTTTAATTTACCGACTCGATTTAATTCCGGAAACATTTTGCTTAAATTAGAACTTCATGATGTCTTGTTTTTGGATTAGGAAGTGTGGCATTGAAATTCCTGTTGCTGATATACATCGAACATTAGTCTATTATTTATTTTGTCTATTGTGCAACTTGTTCTTTTGTCTGCTTGTTGATTTGTGGGTTTCGTACTCGGTTGATTATATCTAACAATAGTATCGAGATATATTTTTCCTAATAGGCCCGATCTTGTAGTTTCGCCTTGCCTGTCATTGTGTCATAGTGACCCTCGGGGTTTTTCTTCGAAGTACATCTGGTTGCATTGACACAATTAAGCTAGCCCTCATTATCATTGGAAATTGTTGTAATTTACTTTGTCGCATAGTGCTAAATGTTCTGATCTAGTTCTTGACTGAATCTATTTAACTGTGTTTTAGTAATGTTTTTACTGAACTGATCGAATTTAAAACATCAACGATCAAGTTGAAATGTTCCTTGTTTTCCTGGTCCCTTTAATTTATTACACATTTGTGTCAAATAGTCTGTTCTATTACATTAGTAAGGGTAATTTTTGTAAGAAAAATGATCAAAAATTTGTTGCCACTATATTTTATACTACTTAACTTAAGTGGCAATGGGCTGGGCACATTGCACGTAGAACCGACGGCCGTTGGGGCAGAAAGGTTCTTGAATGGCGACCGCGCGCCGGAAGACGTAGTGTGGGCAGGCCCCCCACGAGGTGGACCGACGATCTGGTGAGGGTCGCGGGAAGCCGCTGGATGCGGGCAGCGCAGGACCGATCATTGTGGAGATCCTTGGGGGAGGCCTTTGTCCAGCAGTGGACGTCTTTCGGCTGAGATGATGATGATGATGATATTTTATACTACAAACTTTCAGTCACATTATGAGCCTGATGATTGGCTTTAGCTGATTCAATAGCTTTGACAGTTTCAGCCAGTATCAAAGTTACATAAATCCTCTCTCTCTCAGCCGTGCTCTTGTCAGCGGAGTATGCCGATATTTTTCAATAACACGCCAGATAATACCAGTACATTAGCAGTAGCATCTTCAATCAACGAGTAAGCACCATGAGACGTCAGTGTCGCAACATCCGTTTGATTCAATGTAAATCCTTTACCCGTCAGAACATTGGGCGATGTGGCATGTCCGATCGTGAGTGGTGCATCCTTGGTATTAACAAGTGTAACGTTTTCTACAACGAAGCAGACAGACGCTGCAGACGATACGTTCGAGGAATGTGCGTTTTGAAATCGCCTCAAAGTCGTAACTCGTACGTTCGCGGCCTTGCGCGCACCGAGAGGTGTAACCGTAGTTTTATGAAGAGAGCGTTTGCTAACCACATTCCCTTAGCAGTTCTGATTGCTTCCGGGAGTGTGCAACGTTTTTGGAATAAAAAATTCAACGTGTTTATTTAAATTTTTGAACGCTGACGTCCTTTAAAGAATCAAGGATTTTTGTTGGTAGTTCTCTAACAGTGTTAAAGAACTCACCGAAGAAACTGCTATAAACAAAGTATTAAGAATAAATAAAGTCCTTATAAAAAATCTATATAGAATCCACTTAAAAATAAAATAAAATATCAGACTATTACTACTGTAGCTCTGTAATGGAGCAATAGTTTCATGCGATTTTTCTAAATATCGGTGACAAAGAGTTTGATATAAGCTATTTGGAAGCAAAAAAAAAAAACAGATACCGTACCGTACGAATTCGGGCGCAGCTGCGGGCAAACAGCCAGTTTAAACGTGAAAATCAATTTTGCAATTCGCAAAGTATGTAAAGTATGCAAATATATGCCAATCCCATCTATTTATAGCTCGTAATGGGATAATACCAGCACAAAAATAACCCGCTCTTCTTCTTAAAATAGACCTCCACAAAAACAGAATCGATGCGGAAATCAACAATGCAGTAAATACCCATAAAAATGTTAAATAAATTGTGTTAAAATGTAGCAAATATATATGCAGAAAGTAAACTGCTTGAACCAGTCTTGTCTTGTTTTTTCATACCTAGTTGTAGTATTTTTCCAGAGTGACAAGTGTCAATGGTCTACCTTTACTGCCTCAAGTAAATCCCTGCAATCATTTAAATTGACCAACCTTTAAGGAGCGAACTCACAACGCGAGAAAGAGCGAACTACGGAACGGAATCCGAGTTTATATGCTGCCTGTAACATAGATTGCGCCCGCTTTCTATAGGACAGACAGCATAAATAAACTCGTATTCTAAACTCTGATAATCACAACGGGAGATTTTCTGACAGCTTGAAAAAAAAATACGAGTGTTCATTACGATTTCCATAGATGACGCTAGTAAATTAGAACTGTGAGATTTATCGTAGCCTTTTTGACTTTTTTTGTGTCGGATTGTACGTACATGGTTGACTGAGATTAATTTTAAGATAATTTAGTTGATTAAATCAAGTGCATAAAATATCATGTAAATGGTAACAGCCTACACCTACTAACACAGTTTCATAGTTTTATAATTTAAATGTTTTTTTTTTTATAATACAATACTTCTGTATTTATTACCTCACTTTTTACTAGTGCCATCTGTTAAACCATTTTTTATGGATTTTTTTTTTTAATTTGCTACTGGAAAACTTACCATTCAGAAATTGTTTCCTAGTCTAATTCCGTCCCGCAGTCCGCTCTTTCTTGCGTCTGTGGATACGGTACTTTACACTAACTACACTTGCTTTACAGTAAATTGTAGGGATTCTTTATGACCGATGTTGTAAACAGAAGCAGTGAATAAAATTACTTATTTACGACTTTAACCATTATTGTCAAAATAAGCAGAATAAAAAACACAGCTACCTAAATGTTAATTGGTTATTATAATACAAATTATTCTGAACAAAAAGGACACTTAGTTGAAAAGTTTGAAAAATATTATTTATGTCATTGTTTGTATATTATATAAATACTTTATTGCACACATAAAAAAAACAACATCAGTCAGAATTTTTTCTCTACGCAGAGATCTCTTCCAGCCAACCTATACGCTAGTTAGAGAAAATATTATCATCGAAAAGGTTTCTTTCAGCAACGAAATGTTGCGAGAACTAAATGAGGTGTAAAAAATAAATATTGCACAATATTTTTATTTTATTTTATCTTAAACCCCAAACAATACCTCCTGTAATCAAAGATAAGTTAAATAGGTGCTGGCTTACATACCATCGATGACATTGGAAACTTGATAAAAAGTGTCTTAATGATCTTAATGACAGTTATTTAATTACCTACTGTAGTCAGCTGTTTGTTTATAATACATATTTTGATAGGTTTTGATATTGATCACCTTTTGATAGAAAGTGACACGGCAAGGTCAATTCGGCATCCTTCGTCCATTAAACACGAACGATAAAAATGTCGTTAAGAGGCCGTCTACAAAATTATCGCCGCAAGTGGCGCCGCCAATTGATTTTCCTCAATTTCTTTTAACACAGAGCGAATTTAAATAAAGTAATTCACTTATTTGATGTAGAAAATCATAAGCTTTTTTTTAAACAGGCTAATATTCTAACTTCTCTATTCATGGTTATAATTTAGAAAACCGCCAAAAACGGCCACTTTTGGCGATTTTCATAAAAGTATCTAGCTGTATTATTGCCGTTAGAATATTGCCAGTTTAAAAAAACGCTTATGATTTTCTACATCAAATAAGTGAATTACTTTATTTAAATTCGCTCTGTGTTAAAAGAAATTGAGAAAAATCAATTGGCGGCGCCACTTGCGGCGATAATTTTGTAGACGGCCTCTTAAGGATAAAAATGACGAAAATTTTTAATGACACTTAGTAGTAATAGATAAGATTTCTAAACAAACACATATGGAAAAAATCGACTGTTTAAGTTTTCATTTATACCTAAGGTGACCTAAGAAGATTGATGTATGTCTGGGGAAAATAGATTCTTGTATACTGTGGCATCGGTTATGCCGTCTCTTTTGCTTGTGGGACTGGCCACAAGTTCGTTCGATATTTGAATCTTTTTCGAATGAATTGATTTTGATAGTTTGAGTCAGTTATATCGTGTCACTTTCCTGGAGTAGACTAAGTTCCGATTTCACAAACAATAACCGTTGCGTTGGTTAGTGTTTAAACGGCCGTTTGGCATTAATCTTGTATGAAAATTAAATGTCAAATGGGCGTTTAAACATCATGTCTTGTTTATGTTGGTTGGTGAAATCGGCACTAAATATCTCCAGGATTGCCCGAATCGGGAATTAAACTAGAATTAAGTATTTTTCTAATGTGGTGATGTGTATGTTAACAATAAATAGCTAAAAAGTGATTTGTGGTGTAATTTAAATAAGAATAGTGCGGCCGGTGCTTTAAACTATCATCTTGAAAGACTAGTAAGGCATCTAAGAGTTTAAAACACACGAACATATTTAAAAATAACCTACCAGAACCAAACATTTTTCATACACTTCCACGCACCATTAGGCCCAGCGCACACCAGGAGAGGCGCGGCGAAGATACTGAGAACGTAGGTATCAATTAAAACTAAACCTTAAACATTTTGACATACGGTTGAAAACGGCATGCCAAAATCGAGTAGCGCGCGGCGCGTCGAAGCTGCCACGAGAGCCGGCGCGAGACCGCCGTATGTCAAAATATTTAAGGTTTAGTTTTAATTGATACGTTCTCAGTATCTTCGCCGCGCCTCTCCTGGTGTGCGCTGGGCCTTAAACGATTTCATATTGTATTCCCTAACGCTTCGATAGTGGATCAAGGGTCTAATAGTAAGGAAAACTGTTGTACACGTTTGTCTGTTCATGCAAGGATATCAAAGATACAGACTCGCATACTAACCGCGTCCTAGACCAACCCTTGTGCAACTTGGCAGTGAAGCGGTGATAATACATTAGTAGTCATTCTCCAAAGTCATAGTTTAAACTTTTTAGTCTTTTTCTTTCCTATGGGAACCGAAAATGTAGGATGAATGAATCCAATTTTAAATTCATGGTATTTAAAATTGTTTCGAAAGTAATTGGCGACTGAGAGATAAGCGGACGGACGGACAAACGAGTGATCCTATAAAGGCTCCATGTTTTCTTTTTGAATACGGAACCCTAAAAAAAGCGCAGCAGTTAAATTAGACGAAATTTTAAGTTAAAGTATAGTGCAAACGACGCGTTAAATCGACGTTTGACGTCTCTGAAACTACATTGATGATCTCCTATTCCTTTTTGTTAATAGAAGAGTGAAAAAGACGTATACAGTTTAAATGTAAGTTAGAGCGTAACAACTAGAATCACGACTATTATACGCTCTTGAATCTGAGATTTACTCGTACACCTGTCAATGGACCTGCGCTCAAATTGACAGCTGATGACCTTTAATGTTAAATGATAGGTTGCTGAATGTACGTAGTAAGAAAAAAGAGGAGCTATTGACTCGTCAATTTTCAATCAAGCTGTATTCAAAATAAACCGTCTATATTGTAGTAATAATAAAATTTATTTAAAATTGAGCGACCGTTCATTAATTTTATAACAATAGCATAGAATTATACATATAACATAACAAGTTTACAAAACTTAAGTTTAGGGAAGGTTTAGGGCATTTTAGGAAATAGCATAGGTACCTTAAGGCTCAATAATTCTGACATCAGGGTCTGCGAGGACCTAACTTCTGCTACTACCGCTAATTCTGCAAGGATTAATGGCCGCCTTTCTTTTTTGCAAGGTTTTGCAAGAACCAAGATTACTCTGCAAAATTATAGGTTATCTTGATGAAATATGAGAATATTGCAGATAATTGATTGAATTATTTGTTTTTTGTTTACTTTTTAGGTAAATTACGGTATTTATCCCTAGTTTTTTATTGTGAAAAGCGAACAATGGAAAAAACTTACCATGATTCCGAAGTATATTTTCGTATTTTTTTTCTAATTGGAAAACACATAATTCTTATTAGAAATACTTTTGGCACATCACTTATTCACTATAAAACACTTATTAGTCGAGTTTAGACCTCATTTGTGGTAAATTCTTATTGTAAATTGTAAATAAACAAAACACTTCCACAACGCTCATACAAACTGTCACTTTCGGTTTTTTTTTTTAATTTTTTTGTACTGGCACTAGTGAAGTAAAAGTGCCATTATATTGTTTCATAAACTCCCTACCACTTGTCAAACACCGTACAAGCGATTCTTTCATGGTTGCCGTAAAAAGCAGATTTTAAAGTCGAGAATCTGGTTTGCCCATGGGCTAACTAGATCGTTTACGGAGTGAGCAATCTGGTTCGCCCATGGGCTTATTAGATCGTTAAAGGGTCCTCGAAACCCGTACGATTAGCAAGCCACCAAACAAGAAACCACCCATGTTTTTTTATGCTCTGTCGTTCTTAAATGTTTGGTTTTTATTTTAGTAACATTACTTTTCATTGCTAAGGATACTTATAAGACTATTCAGCTAAGCTTCAGTTATATTATAGAAATGACTTACTTCTGAGTAGAGAAAATAATCTTCGTCTTTATAAATATATGCTAAGTAGGTAGTTTAAAAATAATTAAATGTTTGTAAAATACCTTCATCTTTGCTCTTTATATTTTGTAAATTGTATATTACCACTCTAAAGTAATTGTATTCGTATTAAAGTAATCCTATGAAATCCCTGTATCCGCAATTTTTAATTCAGATTCACAGATTTCGTGGTAAACCTGTCCGGCTGAATGATATAACAATACAATTTGCTGATGATAGCAATCTGTGGCCATCGTTGTATGACCATGACATAGGAGGTGTCATTTTCAATGCAGATTTAACTTTTAAAAAACGGGTTACTGACATTAACACGTGAATACTGGACAATAACGTTTTTTATATAATACGCTTTAAGTTGAACCCTGTATTATTTTTAGGGTCTCGTACAGTCTCCTGCAAAGAAAACGGACCCGCCTGTCGTAAGCGGTGACTTGACTACCCGCCGCGCGCCGCTTGGGTCCGTTTTCTATGCAGGAGACCGTACCTGAAAAGGAAAATACGGAACCGGACATATTGTGTCTTCCCTTTCCTCCGTCACAGTTATAGCCTAATTTCTCCGATTATTTATTTTTCTAACTTTGGTTTCTGGTAACTTCAAGTTTGTGTTTTAAATATAAATGATGATTATGTAAAGTAAAAAAAAAATATTCTAAAAAAATACATTTAAAGAAGAATCTAAACTGAGATAAATAATATGTTTAGAAATGAAAATGTGGCTAAACACTCCGTTAAAAAAAATCCTAATAGAAAACTAAGCAGTGTTTTTTTATTACATTCATCGCACTATAAAAATCCTGCCGGTTTAGATAGATATTTATTTACCAAAATTTTGTAATAAAAAAAAATTATGTAATGTAAGTTTTCAACAATTAAAGCAAGCTAGTCTCGATCTTGTTGAGAACTAACCACTTTAGCCGATCTGATGACAAACAAGGACATAAATTAACCCAGTAACACGTTCTGTCACATTTCATTGGACAAATTGTTGTTTTACACCACGAGTAGGTAGATAATATGGTAATATGTTTTGCTCCATTATTGTACAATATCGTTGCCTAGCAACCGGTCGCCGCTATAAAATCTGAGGTCAACAAGAAAATACTTTATAATGTCGCCATTCCTTTGCAGTTATGTGTTATATTATCTATCATGTAGAAAACGGCTTCGGCTTAGATAAGAACTAGGTACCTACCTACATATTATAGTATAATATTACTAAGCTGCTTTTATATAACTTTATTTACAACTAAAAAAACATTTGTCTGAGAGGAACGTATTACTTTCTTATTCTGTTGTTAGTATAAGTGCGTTTATTTTTTAAATATATTTATTAGGTATATCAAAATTATAAAGAAATAATAATTTTGAAGAAACTAGTTGTATCGCCGCCTGCTTCTAAAGAAAACAGACACAACTCATTTTCTTATTATATTATATGTAAATAAAGAAAATACGTTTCTGGTCTAAAAATCGTAAATAACTTAATTATAGATTTGTCTTAATTTTAAGAGTGTAACTGTTTTAAAAATACTCAAAGACAAAGGCATATACAAGTTCTATATAGCTCATACCATTACATTGAATAAATTAATAATTATAAAGCAAAGTCGATGCATCCTTAGCGCTCATCGAAGCGGAACGCTATTAACGTGCCAGATTAACCTTTTAATAAAAAACTGAACTGATTACTTAATTTACCTTACCTTACTCCACTTCAGTTACTAATGGCATGCAAAGTAACTTAGAAGCCGAATTTGTTTTCTTCTATTGACGCAAGAGCATCGACTGTCATATTAATCAGCCAATTCGAATTTAGAACGAACGTCAAATAATTTAAAAGAAAGTGAAAATGGCTTCCTTCCCGCGTGGTACAATGTAGTACGCGCGTAAAATCGTCGCGTCGTCGTCGTCGAGGCACGTCGAGGCATGGACGACGACGCGACGACGCTCTTCGCAAGTGCTTGTTGCTCGTGGAACGCGGTTCCGTTCCGTGTTACGCAGTGCACGTACGCCGAGGCCATGCTAATTACTAGCCTCACGAAATCGAAAGTAATTCGTTCGATCGTCTAGATGTGGGTTGCGATCGCACAAAAGAACGCAACGCCGCCGCCGCCGCCGCCGTATCCTATTTAGAAATCCGTCAACGCATTCTTTGTTAATTTTTTTAGGCATTATGTTAATGTCATGTTTTATAGGTACCTACTACAAATTACATAAAAAGCTTTTTTATTCTAATTAGCGAGGCATTCGAACTTGAAGCCAGTTCTGAAATATGAAACTGACCTTTCTCATCGATATTCTAGACAGTCCGTCACGAACGGATTGCTAATGTGATGTTGAAATTGAAAACTTCATTCAGCGCTCAAACTGTGCAGATATATATGTCAGACTAATTGCGGATTTCCGAGTAAGGTTCATTGCATAAGGTTGTTTTTTTTTTTATTGTTTGTTTAGTTTTAATCGCGTGATCACGTACGCGCGTTCACGCCATCGTTTGCAAGGTCGGACGCGACGCCATTTTGGCAATTTTTGTGTAATGTCAATACGCTATAAAAGATAAAAGAGCAATTAAGCCGCGAATGCGAATTCATTTATAAATACTAGGTAATCTAGGATTTGTAATAAAAAAATTGGTTCTCTACTAAAAACATTCTTCAAATCAATACGACAATTTTATATTTCAATTATATTACATAGGCCATAGACCAGAAAAATAAATAACTTTCCACGTGTATATCTTGGTTGATGTCAACAAATTCCATTATAAATTTAGTTCAATTGAAATTCCTCAATATGGCGAGATTACTTATTTTTCTGGTCCAAATTTATTTATATACGTCCTTGAGGCTAGTATACCTAGCACATTAGAGTTTATTGTAAGATTGAGTATGGAATGTAGTTCGGCCTATTCGACATGTAAAGCGTGACGCTTGATTCGAAATGAATATGCTTGAGTTAGCACATCTGTAGTTTGCATATACAGGGCGTCCCATGGCTATGCCACATGGAGGGAAAGTACCTTAACTATTGTAGATAGAACATTTTACTGAAAGAAGACATTATTTTATTTCTAAAAACTATTAAAACTGCATTATTACATTTTTTAATAATTACATGGTTGAACCGGGAATCGAACCCGCTATACGAGAAAAAAAAGCATCCTGTAGTTTTATCATACCGATCGAAAGGTTTCATCATAGGAATTATTTTTTGCTAAATAACATAGTGTCAGAAATGAAAGGAAGACTATGAATTTTAACATTTTTAATACCAAATTTATATTTTTATCAAATGCTCAAATTGACCCCCACGCTGTTGAATACAAAGTCGCACTCTTTTGATTATTTCACTCGCTGTCGATTTTTTTTTCTTATTGTTCTTATTGTTGTTATTGGATATTTAGAATAATACGTCTAAGTTCTGTTTGTAGCTCGTGGACACTTTCATACCGGTTCTTGTAAACTAAATTTTTTACATAACCCCATTAAAAAATATTTAACAGGGTTAGATCTGTCGATCTCGGCGGCCACATCAAATGTTAAAATTCATAGTCTTCCTTTTATTTCTGACACTATGTTACGTAGCAATAAATAATCCTTATGATGAAGTCTTTCGATTGGTATGATAAAACTACAGGGTGTATTTTTTTCTAGTGTAGCGGGTTCGATTCCCGGTTCAACCATGTAATTATTAAAAAAAATATTAATGCAGTTTTAATAGTTTTCAGAAATAAAATAATGTCTTCTTTCAGTAAAATGTTCTAGGTATCTACAATATTTAAGGTACTTTCCCTCCATGTGGCATAGCCGTGGGACGCCCTGTATACGTACATTGTAAATAAGTAATACTAGTTTCTGTATGATTCGTCTCTAGAGTAAAGAGATTGCCGTGCCATTACATTCATTCATGCATGCCAAAACTATGCATAGTTTAAGACTCTCGTGACATCTCACTCATATTATAAATGCTAAAGTATGGACGTTTGTCTTCGAGTTTGTTGGTTCCGCTTTCACTTCTAAACTAAACAGTAGGACGGATAAATTTTTTAGTTTAACACGTGAGGAATTTTATAATCATTTGTTTTACTATGAGCCCAGAAAAAGAAATTCGCGAAAAAAGAAAGAATTTATGATTAGCCACTAAGTATAAAGATATTACCCAATGTAAGAACGATAATACTTTATTTTTCACTCGCAAATTGTGCTAAGTGTGTATCTAGAAGCACCTAGAAGTGACATCATAGATAAGGATGTCGAGTATTGATAATAATGTGTTCTGAAAAAATATTAGTTGACTTGGAAAATACGTTCTTGTGGAAACTACCTAATGGAAAAACAGGCTTTTAAAGAAAACCCAACTGAAAATCGGGTTGAACAACATTCAAAATTTTAAATAGTAGCTTTTTGTGATATTGCTACCTACTGTTAGTTTTGCAGTTTTATTTTCCTTACCCTAATATTGTTATATAACAAACTATCAAAAAATACGATAGATATGTAGGTATAATTATATTATAAAAAGAATATGAAGGCATTTTTTTAGCAGTGGCTTTAATTTCGACTAAAATTGCGATTAAAAAATAACTAAACATAATTTTTACTGATCTTCTTGTTATTATCTTAATAAAATTATCTTTCTTAACAGGGGAATTCCTTCACAGTAGCGTATCTTTACATCCGTTCTTTAATTATAGTAATTGAATAATATCCTTTTCATGTTAAACTTATATTTATTAAACAATTATGATTATGATAATCATGTTATCTATCATGCAATATGGTTGTCTTTGCTAGTAACTTACATATTGAAATACTTTTTACCTTATCATATTGTTTGCACGTTTTAATTGACATTGTTTTTTGACTAAAGACTTCTTTTAAAAATAAGAATAAGAAACATTTATTTGCGGGACATCACAACACAACAGAAAATACAAAAGTTAACAAGTAAGAAAAAAAATTACTTGCTTTTCTGGATAGAAGGAAAGTTATGGAAAGATAGTGTAATAGAACTTAGGTGTTCTCATTTTTCTGTAATCAAATTGGTGTCATATTACTGTCTCTGTTAGATACTCAAATTCTACCAATTTTCATGCATAACATATTGTTTTTAAATATTCACAATCCATATTTTATGAGGCTGCGGTCAAATACTTGCACGTAATTGTAAGTAATTTCATTTTATTTAATTAAGTAAAAGTTTTGTTCAATGGTTAATAAAGTAACTTACATTTAATTTTGTCTAAAGAGGGTTGTATGGTATTCTATAGTAAAAACGTTAACCTTCTTTGAAAATTGTTCTGTAGTTACCTGTAGTTGTTCAAAACAATACGTGAATACGTTTTTAAATTATTTATTTATTTTGATATACCTAGTTTGTTTACAACTCTCTCTTATATCAGAATAGTTTAGTTTATTATGCTTACGTACCTTATATTTATTTGTATTCGTGGAATCCATATACTATTTGCTTATTTAAGTATTGTTTTTTGATTTTCGTTTTGTAGGACTCATTTTAAGATAATCGAAGTAAACATGAAAACATCAAAATTATATGAAATGAAACGACAAAAAAAATCTAAGTCTATGCATGAGATAAATGAACGAAGAAGTATAAACTAAAAATAAACAGAACACATTTAAACGTGCGCTCAATGCGTGTTTAAATGTTTTGTGTGTGCATCTTTATCATGAAGTTCCCGATCCATTGGCGGTAAGATCCGAGAATTCTTTTAATTTCGACGGTGACGAATTTATGCAAGAATAGAAGTTGTATGCACTTGTTGCCGTGGCTATAAAATAGCAGTTAATTTGTGATTTTTCATACTTCCACATGTTATAGTTGTAAATCACACAATCAAAGTACCCTTTACGTAGCACTCGGTGTTACGATTACATCCGATATCACTCTCGTTCCGGGTTTCGCTTGGCACGCAAAACGCGATGTTCCTCCTGTTACATTTTACAACAAAATTGTATCTAACATTTCATTCATTCATTAACAGCTCATACATGTCCCCACCGAGGGGCTCGAGCCTACCCTGAAACCAGGGTGAATAGGCCTTAGTCGACCACGCTGGCCCAATGCGGGTTGGTCAACTTCACACACAACCCTTGAATTACTTCGCAGGTGTGTGCAGGTTTCCTCACGATGTTTTCCTTCACCGTAAGAGCGTCGAATAAACGTACATATGAATTCGAAAATCGAAAACACATTGGTACGTGCCGAGGTTCGAACCCGCGAACTTCTGAATGGAAGTCAACGGCCCTAGCCACTAGGCCACCGACGCTCTTAATTTAACATTTATATTATCTTTTTTAGCCTATTTTGTTTCCCAATGCTGGGCGCAAAGGCCATTACGCCATGCATCTGATGAAACGCACTTGTGATCCAATCTGTAACGTACGCGTCCAAGTCGTCCCGCCAAACGTCTCCGAGGCCTGCCTCTAAGAAATAAAATTTAAAGAATCTAACTTTTCTATCATATTTTGATAAACGAGGTTTCTTGAGTTCCAGAACCGTTATAATAACGCCGAAATTAGTTTTTTTTACTTTCAGGATGATGTCTAATACCATCTTTTTTTTTTATTGACCTATGCTTGTGGCGAAACGGTACGACCAATCAAGCTTCACCGGACTTGCGGGGGAGCGGAAGACTCTACCCCAAAAAAATCATATACCAACACGTCTAGGGGCGGCTCAAGCCTCGGACCACGGCCTAGCGCGTTGATATTGAAAAACATCGTGAAGGAGACGACGACGCCTGAGGGGCTCCGTCTCTGATTTTCAATTTTGATTTTGGTTCTGGCCGCGCCCCCGCCGGCGGGTACGGGCGTTGTTACCTGAAGGGACTAATTCCTTCATAATGATAAAAAACGAGACGTGAGTCGAGAAACGTGTGTAAACGCGAAATTGTCAACATTCTCCTATCTAATCTACACAACTATTACTAGATATCAATCAAAAAAATTAAAATGTTTATCACGTTTTAGTATATGAATCAAATAGATAAGTACGGACAATGTTTAAAACGCAATTGGAAATTAAAACAAAGCAATGACCTTGCGACTAAATGATTTCGGTGTCTTAAAACACCAAGCAGCAAAAAAAACTTGTACAAATTATTTCCTTTGCTTTCCGTTTAAATTCCAAGTCGAATCAAAATGGCGGCCTTGCGCTCAGCTGATTTCTTCGTATACAAAAAGTTAAGTTATCTTTGTTGCGGCGACACAATCAGCGTTTACCACGGGCGCCGGCTATTGGGTACGATTGCGCGTTTGACCTTAGTGTGACTGAATGATTTCGAATCGAGGAAAAACAATAGTTTCGGTGTAACGTCAAACCGAGGCCACGCTAACCGCGCCGTGGCAATGACACTGCGTTTGGAATCTATTTTAAACTCTTTTATTGGCGATAAAGAGAGCAGATTACGTTATCTATTTAAAAGAAAACAGTTAACTGCAATCTGATACCACTAGGTTGTTTTTTTTTTCTATAGATCAAAAAGGAGAAGCATTCATTATTCTGTAATAGATGCTGTTTGCTCTGTCTGTGAATTATAATATTATAAAACTATGTTTTTACATCAAAGATATCAAGGACCATACTTTAAGTAAATAGGTCGTTTATTCAGAAATTCTCAGCATAGAAGAACGGCCAAAGAATCTCGCACCCTTTAATTATAATCAAACGATACAATCACTGTATTCTGCAGAATAAGAATAATTAATTTCTTAAATTCAAATTCATATTAATTTCTTAAAGTTCTTCGCCCATTGACTTCCATTTTTTTCCTGCCATAATAAGTTGTATTTTAACCTAATTTAATTTTAGACTTGATATTGTTGTTATCAAAATACATTTATCCGTTAAAACATTTAAGCGAAAAATACAAACCGATAGGTGCCGATAGTCTATGCCGATAACAAGATTTCATACTTTTATATCATAAACGCGAAAGTTTGTAAGTATGTGTGGACGTTTCTTTTGTTACTCTTTCACGGAAAAACTACTGAATGGATTTTAATGAAACTTTACAATAATACAGCTTCTGAATAACATATAAACTACCGAGCTAGAGCGGGGCAGAGCGGAAAGCTAGTTTATCATATTAGCAAAATGCTAAATAATGCGCGTCTTACAAATATGTTTTTTTCATATTGGAAAAAGTGGGCGTAGTTTCGTCGAAAATATTAATCGTGTTTATAAGTGGCTATAATGTACTATAATTATATAGATATACCAGCCTCGATAAGAGGTCAACTAGTTGTTGATATATCTCTATCCGTTGGGCCTGATTCTGGTGCAAATAATATTTAAATTACGTCTGCACTTCTCCCAGAACAAATTTTCTAGCGTTGTTTTTCGACTTGTCTCGTGTTTTCCCTAAAAAGTGAACAATTTATTTCCTCAGTTACCTACTCTAATGGGAATGATCAAGCTTTATTTTTTTTATAAAGATTAGAACAATTTTCCGGAGAACTATTAAAACTAAATTACTTTTTCCCCAAAAAACTTCATGTTTCAGCCTAGGTAAATAAAGATAAGAAAATTTGTGAACAGTTAAATTATATTTCTTCCATTAAGTACATAATATCTATTTTGCTTTATATTAGTTCAGTTTGCTTAGGTAGGTTAGGTACCTACTGGATGGTACTTAAATATTTTTATAGCCAATAAAAAAGTAGCCTGGGAAAATTATTTAATTCAGACCAAATAATATGTGTAGTTTTTAAAGTTGGTACAGTTATTCCTTAATGTGTCCAGATGAATATACTAAAAGCCCCCGAGGGTGGGACACAAGCCAGGGGGGGGGGGAATGTCTCTTTCTCAAGTTTTTTGCTTGCGTCTCGAAAACTATTTATTATATCTCTTTAATTTCTTCTACAATAATTATGTACATTAAATTCCCTATAAATTATGTCACAACATGTTTACTGCACGATCAATACTTTAGGAGATACAGAGTATTAAAGATGATAAAAATAAAAAACAAAATCGTTTTACAATTTTTTTGTGAAAAATAATACAAAATTTTTTACACGCGTATGCCGACTTATAATTCCAATAAGGAATACGCATACAGAATATTATCCGTGCCTATTAAATTAAAGAGATATTATAAATAGTTTTCGAGTCGCAAGCAAAAAACTTGAGAAAAAGACATCCCCCCCCCCCTTTCCCCTCTGGCTTGTGTCCCACCCTCGGGGGCTTTTAGTATATTCATCTAGACACCTTAGGGAATAACTGTACCAACTTTAAAAACTACATGTATTATTTGGTCTGATCTACGATTTAGAAGCTAATTTTCCGCTGCTAAAGGTAATGTAAAAATTATGCCCGAGGATAGAGCTACCGAATATGTATCACTATTTAAATTACAAAATATAATAAAATTAAATAACCTACCATTATAGAAAAAATTAACAGACCTTGTTATCTATAATATTATGTTGTTTAAGGGCTAACAAAAATAACTAACAAAGTAATAGTGTTTGCTATCCATTGATAACTCACCATCGTCTGCTTAATCTTGCAAAGTTACTTTAGCGCCAAAAAAAAACAAAAAAAGAGTTATGTTTTTTTTTATGGCACTAGTTATACTTTGTGCCAGTGTTAAATAAAATAAACAATGGTTTCTCTAAAAAAGCTTGGAAGCGCTGTAAGAATTGTGGGCGGTTTAGTTGGAGCGCGTTTAGCGAGAGTCCGGTCCGTTTAAATGCTAGGTCTTTGTTTGACAAGGTCAAGCCTGTCCTGTTGTCCTACTTGACGATAATTTTGTCAACATGTTTTGAATACTTGCTCCTTGTTCTATAGTTGTTATTTGCCGACACTGACCTATAAATGTTTTTATATCGGACTCAGTTTTTTCATTATTTCGTAGCGGTTTTGTTAGTTTTTATTTATTTAAGCACATGTTAGATTAATAGATGTCAAGCCAGTCATGAGATTATGGTATAAATTATTGCAGAGCATTATAATAAATTAAGTATTTACTAAAAATACAGTCTTCCGTCGTTTAATAAAGCCACAAATGTAAAGACATTATTATTAAAAGTTTGCATTCGTTGATATTATTTAAAAAGCGACTTTAAATTTTTTTGCCTTGGAAGGTCATCTTCTAAAAAAGATTAAAAGTCTTATTATTTGTCTCTGTCAATTAATGCTTTTGCGAATAAAAAAAAAAGACTGCACGTATTCCGGAATGTTGATTTCTTTGGTTGATTTGTTGTTTATTGTATAAATCCATTGTCAAAAAAACTTGGAAGTCTGATATTTTGATAATAAAGTCATTATGAATTAACGAATAAGAACTGGAGTCAACGTTTACAGTTGAATAATTTATTCGTTACTTATCAACCAGATACAGTCTTCTAACACGTCTTATGAAATTATGTAAGGTGTTTCCTGTGTGGCTGACTGTTCCTTTTAGGATGATTGTTACATATTTTACCAAAAACCATTGACGAAAAGTAGGGAAAAAGGCGTCATCTCGTTTCGAGTATGTATATAAATTATTTGAAAATTATATAATATATATATTTTTTTAATATTTACAGTACCACTTCCTTACTCTATATAGTATATTTTGTTTTATTACCTTCATATGCGACATAAATAAAAACAAATTTTAACGTCGTGTCACATTTTTCCAAAAAACGAATACACTTTTTTTCGTTATAATAATCGTAGCGAACAAGTTCATCGTTGTATTGTGGCCAGTAACTTGTGCGTCATTGTTCAGAACCACGTCCCGCTGTCGAAATCCGGAGATCTCGACCGGAATCCAGTTTACAGTCCGGCCAGACTTTCCGCCCTGTTTGTTAGCCGTCTCAGAGTTGGAAAAGGAACTTCCTGCCTACCAGCAAGCCCTCATTGATATCGTTTTAAACGTATTTAAAGTTGTTAAAACAGTATTTTTACAATGGATTGGGTGGGCTTTGCACAGTTTCCTATTTTATTTTATTTTATTTTTATTAATAAACGAACAGAACGGTTACAATGAAATACAGTTTAACAAATGCAATATCATCGGAAAAGTTCTGGATTGTAAACCACTTATGTAAACGTATAACTTGGTTAATTATAACAGAAAAATGATTAAAATTATTATTTAGAGATAAATAGCAGATAACTAAACATTTACGCACCTAATCAATTTAATCTGATGTTAAACCTTTCTGAGGATATGTTGTCTAGCAGCGCAGTTTACGTGAAAATTCACTACAAGTTGTCGTTTTATAGATTATTGAAAGAACCATAAAAATGTTCAGAAAAGTAGATGGCCTCAACTGCTGCATTAAAAAATAAAAAATTACTAATTTGTTGCTTTCAAATTGTTACAGAGCGAGTCAAGCTACTCCCCGTCAGAAGATGGATGCGGCGAGAGGCACGCCGTGCTCAGCTACGAGCAAGTACGGCGGCTCAATGACGTCATGGACGAGGTGGTGCCGATCAACGGGCGAGGCAACTTCCCCACGCTGCACGTGCGCCTGCGCGAGCTAGTGGCGGGCGTCCGAGCGAGGCTCGAGGCGGCCGTCAGCGAGGGCGGCGCCGGCGTCGCCGTCAGAGACGTCCGCCTCAACGGGGGCGCCGCCAGCCACGTCCTCGCCGACCGCCCACAACCCTACTCTGATATCGACCTCATCTTCACCGCCGAGCTCCCCACAGCGCGCCACTGCGACCGCATCAAAAACGCTGTATTAGGGCACCTAGCCACGCTCATGCCGCCGGCCACCCCGCGTCGCCGCGCCTCCCCCGCTGGCCTCAAAGAAGCTTACGTTTCCAAAATGGTCCGCGTCAACTCTGATGGTGACCGCTGGTCGCTCATCTCTCTCGGCAACTCGCGTGGGAGCAAAACCGTCGAGCTGAAGTTCGTAGACACGATGCGCCGCCAATTCGAGTTCTCAGTCGACTCGTTCCAGATCGCGCTGGACTCGCTGCTCGCGTTCCACGAGTGTGCGCAGCTGCCAATCGGCGAGAACTTTTACCCTACCGTGGTTGGGGAGTCTGTGTACGGAGATTTCCATGAGGCGCTGCTCCATTTATCAGAGAAACTGATAGCGACGCGGCAACCGGAGGAGATTCGCGGTGGCGGTCTGCTCAAATACTGCGCGTTATTGGCCAAGGCATACCGGCCAGCGCGTCCAGACAAGATCAAGACGTTGGAGCGCTATATGTGCTCGCGCTTCTTCATCGATTTCCCCGAGCTGGGCCAACAGCGCGCCAAGCTCGAAGCCTACCTGCGCAACCACTTCGTCGGCCATGAAGAGGAAACGCTCAAGCACAAGTGAGTATGCTGATACTTATTCCTGGTTTTACATTCAATTCAGAATATTGAAACAGTACAATTTGTTGGGAGATCTTCTCAGCCGAAAAACGTCCACTGCTGGACAAAGGCTTCCCCCAAGGATCTCCACAATGATCGGTCCTGCGCTGCCCGCATCCAGCGGTTTCCCGTGACCCTCACCAGATCGTTGGTCCACCTCGTGTGGGGGGCCTGCCCACTAAGAACCTTTCTGCCCCAACGGCCGTCGGTTCTACGCGCAATGTGCCCAGCCCAATGTCACTTAAATTTATCGATTCTTCGGTACTATTTTGTATCCTACCAAAAATAAAAGAATATAACTTCTCATTCCTAGGACGATATATCCGAAACCCAATGAAAAGGATATCAAAATATGGTTAAAGTCTTTACAGACTTGGAAGTCTTGAACATAATGATAATATTGATTATTAGTCATAGGACTTCATAAACAGCCAGCGGCAATGTAGGTTAGGTACTTAATCTACTTCTGGACATAAGTTTCTTCCAAGCTGCCTCATTTAACCCTCGGCTGCACGCATCCACCAATCGCTTTTTACAGATCTAGATAACTGATTAGCTAATGGTCTTTCCAGATATCTGACGCTCCTGCACGGCGTGGTGCGCGAATCGACAGTGTGCCTGATGGGCCACGAGCGGCGGCAGACCTTGGCGCTGATAGAGAACCTGGCGTGCCGGGAGCTATGCGCGCGCACGCCCCTCCTCCTGGCACCCATGCCGCCCCCGCAGCCCCAGTACTACGTGTGCGTGTGTCCAGCCTGCGCCGCGTACGCAGCGTGCCAGGTGTGCGCCGCGGCTTACTGCGACTGCTGCCGGCCAGCTCTGTGCGCCGCGTGACAAGCCCCCCCTCCCCCCGCCCCCACGGCGCGAACCCCCCCTGCGGACACGCCTCTCCTTTATCGATCGATGAATTTAGTGCCAAATGTATATAATACGGATAAAAAATATATGTATATGTATGAATCACTATCCTAAGTGTGATTGTATATAATTCGTGATAATGCTTCGTATTCTTGGCTGGAACATAGTGGGCATCTATATATTTTCGATCTGCAGAAAAGTTTTTTAAAATTAAGTATTATCGAAGCGAAAAAAGACAAAAAGACAGGCCGGTAGACCAACGTTTCTTTGGCGATATACGTTTGCCGCCGAGCACGATGTGGAGACAATTTACTGTGTCAATTTGAATTGCTCACTATATACAGATCAATTTTCGCACGTCAATTTGTCACGCGGCAAAGTTAGACCACTCATTGAAGGTGACTTGAAGATTGCCGCTTGAGTAGTTTTGATCACCTGCGAAGTCTATCAGACCACATGAATCAGAATCAAGAAGCGGTCAATTCTGGTCACCATCTAGAACAGTTGACGCGTCAACGAGACGCTTTATGATCCGAGAAGGAATTCCAGATTACTCTTTTGCCAATTATATGTTAAACTAATATTAACTAGAGCTATAAGGGACGCGCGACAGCCGACGCCGGCGCAGCGGAAGCAACGTGGGATAATTTCTAATCGTACTCCTTTCGTGTTGATCAATTAATATGTTAGCAGTACGAAAATTATTTTTCACGTAATTGTAAATGTTAGAAAGTGTCTAATGTAAGCCCGAGTCGATGGTCTGCCTATAAAAAAGACTAGTTAGTTACGTGTAAGCTTTATAATTAATAAAAATTGTCTCCATAGTAAGCATGTCTCTCAGAGGAAATGAAAGGAGAGGATTTTACATTGATGACGTCATGCGTTCTTGGTTTGGAAGAACTGAAAACCGCTTAAATGTATGCCTCTTCTTCCGTTAGGCAAAGTATTATTCATAGTGAAATTAAATTCCTTTTGAACCCTTTCGTGGATGATTCTACTCATAAATACGAACAACTTTTACTACGGGCCTAACTCTGAAATGGCGGAATAATTCTGTTTCAAGTTTTGTATAAATCTGTTGAATCAGAGTCAAAATCAAATTAATTTAACCATTTCGTTTTTTCTTGGTACACTTATTGACGTTAGAAGTTCAAGACAAGAAGCTTTGATAAAATCAAGGCGGCTTTCGCCTCAAATAAATGTTAAAAGTCTAAATAGCAATAAATAATATTATTCAACAGTCTATAAAAAAGAAGCAATGCAATATTTGGATTAGAACTGGCAGATTCGCGCAATAGTGCGCCGCTGTGGAGAAGAATCATTCTAGTAATTTAAATCTTATTTGAGTCAGTTCTATTCGAAAAGTTGTTTATGTTTTTGAGCCCCTATGTCCGGAAGGTTTTAAAACAAATTAAATTCACAGTGTACAAGCTGCGATGCCGCCAAAGTATTGGGGTGATTTAATTGGACAGAACATTTTTAGAAAGTAGCTAATTCAACTCCGGCCTAGTCCGATGGCCTTTACGCGAGAAATTCCGTTCTTTAATAGTTTGTATCAACCGCTGTCGTCGTGGCTCCAGTCACCTCCAGTCTACTACGGATTTCAATATACTTAAAGAAATATTTTATTACTGTGTACTTTAATAAATCTATAAACGTATGTATACAAATTCATCCTTTCGTGATCGCTCTAGTATTGTATACGGCTTGGCATACGAGTAACAAACTAAGATTAAATATAAATGAAAAAAATATAAAACCCAAAAAAATATATTAACTAAGGTGTGTACAATATTAAAGAACCACTCTTGTTAATAATAAATCCATATATAAATATTTTAAGAAGATTTACAAGTAGCAGTCATGTTAGTAACAGAGTACTTATTAATGTTTTTTTAACTTTTAAAGATTCATCAATTTACAGTTGTATTAAAGCAGTAGATGGTATGACAAAATGTGATTTAATTGTTGTAGAAGTAACCTGTTGTCGAAGAATATTATATACTTAAATTACGTAGAATACATCGGATAGAAATATATATACCTACTGTTGTATTTTAACGATATATAGATTATACGAACGGTGTAAACTGTTTCCGGCCAAAATGTGCAAGTTTTAGATATTTGCCAACGCATATTCAAATTAAAAATATATGTATACAAATATTGCATGAAATTCTTAGTAGGGCTTTGTCTAAGCAGTGTTATAAAGTAATATTATATAAATGTATTTTTGAGTAGAAGATTATAATCCGAGGTGAACAAGTACAATCAGCTTCTAGATTAATCTAACGCTTCGGTACTAAGCTTTTATATGAACGAATTACAAACTTGCTCACTGGCGAACCAAAATTCGAGATCTCATTTTTATTGTACTCGTACCTTACAACAATCGTCTGAATAGGCTTACTCTCAATTGACCGCTATGTCTGCGAAATAAACGTCAGGATACACTAAATCATTTGAGGTTGATAAACAGAGATAGAAGATAGTAGATTGATTAAGAATCAAAAGTCTTTAAAATTTAAATGTATGTTTTAATATGGTAATGCTACCGGGAATTAACCGAGATTTCATATATTTTTTCCCGCGATGCTTAGGAATAACCCATTCAAACAGATTTTGTAAGCATAGGGAGTTTGAAAAATTATGTTTTATGATTTGAAATATCAACATATAAGTAACTATAACTATTAATTTTGCTTTGTTAAATTAAATTTATTTGTCTGACGTACCAATTTCTAATAATTTTAAAAATATTGAACCATCTGTAACATTATAATATCATGCGAGACAAAAAATCAATCTACTTATTCCAATATCTGACGACAAGACTACTTCAATCACTTTTATGGCTTTAAGCTACATTTCACTCGATGATCACACGTCAACGATTTTAAGTCACTGTTTCATTAATTTACAGAACGACAATGATGTAAATGAACGTAGCCACGGGCGCTACTCGTTGCATAAGGGTCAAGTCACTCTGGCGCATAGTTGAAGCGAAGCGACGCGAAATGTTTTTTCACGTTGCACGCGCGTCTCCGCGCAAATCATGACGCGTCGCGTCGCTTCGACTCTACGCCATTATGACTCGAGCCTTAGAACTTTTAAAAATTACATTTGGCAAGATGGCGGGCTTTCATTCCTCTTTTTAGCCACGTTCGTTTAGTTCCTTGTCGGTCTGTCTGTTTGTACACAATATCATAGATTTAACATAAATTCAAAAAATCTTTGAAATATTGTGAAGTTCCACAAAAAGTAGCCTTAGACATTAAAATTGTAATTCGCAATCGTTTGTACTTAGAAGTAAACGAAGTACATTATATAGCTAACTGATTTTAACTATATTCCAGTTGTATAAAAGTGAGTGTAAGATAACTTTATCACTAGCGATACTTCCGACACAGGCATCTTTGTTGTGATTGTAGTTTTTCGACAGGTTTTGATGTCACATCTATTATCTTAACTATTGTAATAAACTGTGATTGTTATATCTATATTGTAGCATCAGCTATCGGCAAATCGGTTAAATACTACCTCCTCGCGTCTAGAAGTCCGTCAAGGGTTTAAATGAAAACGAGGGCGCCACTCGACATACAAGAATTACAGTTGAAAGTAAATAATATTTCTTAAGAGGAGTTAAGACAGCGGAAAAATGCTTAAGTAGTTTACTGGTTCTATTAGAAATCGGACCGTAAACACCAGTCTTAAAGTAAAAAATCATCGTGCTTATATTTTTTACCTTAAAACATGTATGTCTATTGTTCGAGCATTTTCCGCTCAGCCTTAACTGACTTTAAGGCTCATCTCACACTCACACACAAGCGGGACGATCGCGATGCTTGCATCAGCGTTTGCGCAGCGTCGTCGCTTAGAGTTGATCCTAAGGCGACGGTGGCTAAGTTTCAATCTTGCATTTAGATCCTTGTCGGTCTGTACAGAAGTTGCTATACGAATGTGTACCTTATTAGTGATTTTTCTCTTGGATGGGAACTTACAGACTGAGCGTAGGCGAACAGTTGAGCGGTAAATTGTTCGTTTTATTATGTTACAGCTTTTTGGGATTTGTGACACGTCTACTTAGCCTTTGTTTACTGATCTTTTTATCGTCCTATATCAAGTGGTATTTATAAAACGAAAACCTTACGAAAATCTGAGTTTCCTTAATGATCAAATTGAATACTCGAGTGAAAGAGATGTAGAATTAGAAATAAAAAAGTTAAAGCTAAAAAGACTCAAATGTAAATAGCTTACCCGAAACTGTGCTGTATCAAAAACGATGTAGACGATGAACAAAGACCTTTAGCTGCAAGCTCTTCCATATGTTAAACTTGTGTAACGATTGCTTCCATTAACGGTCTAACTAAATGATTTGAAATGTTACAAAAAATTGCAAAATAGTATACAGACAGAGAGACATTGCAATTTAGATTAGGGTTTATTTTTCTATAGTTACCATCAGTTTTCTGCTAGCCTTATTTTTATTGATAAATTAACTATTATATTATTTTTGCACTGGTCAAGACGCTTGCGTGCTTTGGTTGTTTAAACTATATGTATATATTGTAATGGCAGAATGAAAGTGTTGTATAAATATTTGAAATGTAATTTGTACAGGCAAAAGTGCACCTTCTTTGATGTTTCGGCAGCCATTGAAGGTTAAAATGAGAAAAGTTTACATTTAAAATGTTTGCTATAAGTTTACTTTTGATTTAGAAAGTTCAATGTTTTCCATTTATACTTAAACGTGTTTGAAGCAAATTTTGGAAATTTATTTCAAACGCTTCTGAATGAGACTTGTCTTGTAACTTGAAGATAAAGTAAAGCAAAACAACGTTTTTCTATTGCTATTGACGTCATAACGTCATTGATTTTCTTTAAAGTAGATTCGAAACAAAACAATCGATGATTCAAATAGTCTTGTTTTTAAGTTACAATAGCGATATGGATCTTTTGTAAGTTTTAATATTACGCGTGCAGATGTACGTCAAAGCTGAATAAACATGTCTAGTCAAATATTTCCTTTCTGATATTTGTTCTTAGTTGAAACATTTTTATGATCTATCAAAGTACTTATTTTGTCGTTTTTATCAACTCATAATATCTCCATTAAAATGACTAAAATCTTAGTTTTAAATTCAAGCGCGATGTTATCTCAGGTATAAAATGATTTGTACAGTCAAGATGAAAATTTATACTCACTATTTGGACAATTACTTCGTGTTTATTTGTTTTGACGATACGGTCATATAAATCAATTTGAATTGTAATATTAACGCAGAAATTTAAATTTACGTTTGAGGCATTTACTTAATACGAAATGGGAACATTTAAAAAGATCAACGTGATATTGTTTGTCTAGTGACTTCGACACAAGCAAGTGGCTAGGCGTAAGATAAATTTCATTGAACAGTTTGTCTTGCCATCTGGTTAACATAAAGCAAAGCTTGGTTGTGCGAAGTGGCAGATGTGGAAGTCATATCAAGCACGCAAGCGTCATAAGGGAGCGCCAATTTGAAACACCCAAGGTGCTAAGAGTAATTAGCGACACGCTTTCAAATCTCCTCCGCTGTTCTGAGAGACGTAGCTATACAAAAGAGCGAGAAAGCATAAAGTTTTCTGTTCTTTTGTATAACAGCGACTTTTTCTGCTATTTGATTTAAGAAGCACCCAGTGAGTTTTTCACTAGACTATGATTTAAAAGACTGAAGTTGCAACATTGCAGTGATCAAACGCAACAGATTGGTCACTTTCAGTATTGCTATTTTAGGAACTAAGTTGTAAGTTTTAGTTTCGTGAAAGAACTCTAGAAGTAGGAACCTACTTATTTTGAGTTCAGCTGTGGAGTATTCATAGATATGTTTTCTCATTTTGTACGTTAGTGTACCCGAACTTGCTAGATTTTAAAAGTTTAAAATTAGTCTTGTGATTTTGTCTTTTTACTTGTCTTCACTTATTTTAATTTATTTATCAGTTTTGGTATACTTTTTATCTCACTCGAATTGAAATTCGATCAAAAGTTAAACTCAAAAAAACATCTTCAAAATCAAACATCGCGTTGTGACGCCAAAGTGACAAAATGAATCACAAGACAAAAAAGTCTCGCAAAAAATCTAGCAAAGGCGTGTTCAATAATGTACCTTAACCAGGTGTGGTTCAAGCTATAATCCTCCCCTATGAAACCTTAATGAAATTTAAATTTGACTATGCCAAAAAATGGTATTGAAATAGTAGTAAATAGTATCATAGTAAGAAAAATTGGTATCATTATGATTTTGAAGATATAGCTATAGTTTGGGGAGGATTATAGCTGGATGTTCAAGCTATAATCCTCCCCAAACTATAGCTATATCTTCAGAATCATAATGATACCAATTTTTCTTACAATGATACTATTTACTACTATTTCAATACCATTTTTTGGCATAGTCAAAATTGAATTTCATTAAGGTTTCATAGGGGAGGATTATAGCTTGAACCACACTTAACCAGGTATTTTTCATGTCGAAAGCAGTGTGACTGATACTCGGTACCTTCGGTGAAGTAAAGGCGCCGTGTCGCCGCACGCTCATATGTTAAAAGCGAGACGCGACATATACTGACTCTCTAGTTTAGGGGTTGCTAGGTCATAAAGTCTTAATTTTAAATAAGCATATTTTTAGGTTTTATCAAATATATTTACATTATAGTCTTATTTCGTGTTTCCGAGTTGCCTGTTTGCAGTACGAAGCGTTCGCGCGCTGGTGTTACGAGAAATTTTAATTATAAATTTGTGAGGAGTTTTAAGCTATTGTAAATTTTACAGAAAACTAAATAAAAATGTTGTGAAAAATAAATTATAAAAAAGTGATATAAACAGTGAATTTACGTCTTTTATTTCGATTCCCTTAAGCCCGCATTACACAAGTAAGATTTAAGGAAACATTTAAGATCGAAAAAGCTTTACGCATTACATATCGGCTACCACAACAGCAGCTCAATATAAAAACCTTACTTAATAAAAAGGCAGATACAGAACCAGGATGTAAATAAACGTGGCCAGAAAAGGAACTAATGCTGAAGACGTACAAAACTTCAGTCTCAGAGCGAGCAGCAGCTTCGTTCACGGTTATTTAGATCCTTGGTACTCGTATCTTCACATTTAGTAACAATACTTATTTAGTGCACTATACTAACAGCCTCCGTGGTCGAATGGTCAAAAGCTCGCCTGACGTTACCAAGATATCGGGTTCGAATCCTGGTGGGACACTTGTGGAACAAATATCACTTTGTGAGTCTTTCCCCAGTTTGGTTAGGCCGTTAGGCCAATGCAGGCTGAAAAGGCCCGTTAAAGCTGTTGGTCCCGGCTATGATCTACGGATATAGTTGTTACAAGAGCTATATCAGAAGCCTTATGCGGCTCAATAATTCTGACACCAGGGTTGGTGAGGTATGTTAACCTCGAAACCCACACGAAAAGCAAGCAAGTGCACTATACGTTCTTTCTGTTAAATCACAGCCTCTTTTTTATATTGTCCTACGATGTGTTGCAAAAATTTGACGTATCAAGCTTCATCGGACTTGCGGTGTAGTGGAATAAGGTAAGGCTCTACCCCAAAAGTAGTCATATGGTACATACGCATCTAGGGTCAGGGAGAGGGAACTTCGGACCTCGGCCTAGCTCGTTGATACAGAAAACATCGTGAAACGACGACGCGACATTGCAAAAACAAACGCGCGTTGTGTGATGTGAATGAATTAACTTTGTTTCGTAGGAATTAAAAATTGTTCAAAAAATTATTGTTTTGTGTTTAATGTGTTACACATTACTAACATAATTGTGTATAAATAAAGGATAGTGATATTTTTTCGTGCACCCTGTATACTTTATAGAAGACAAGACTCCCGTCGCAGGTTAGGGGGAGTCCCTCCTAACCCGTGGTTCACCGTTTTGACCACCTTAAATAATGTATTAGTTAGACTTTGCGTGTGAGCAGTAAGCACTGAATAAATGGTTAACACCTGGTACTACATAATGATGAGTCAGAAAATAGAAACGACACAAATAGATCCCTAGCCTCGTAAGGCGCAGCTTAATTTTAGGTCGGCTTAACTGACGACCCAATGTACTAAAAATAGGTTAAACTGGTTAAGGCCCAGGACTTTTACAAAAAGAGTCTTTATACCTATCTATCTTTTTATTGGCTGGACTATTCAAAGCGTAAAATGGGTTACAATATTATGTCATAATTTTAGAACGCTGGGCTGCAAAATTATGTTTTAGGAAACCATCTTAGGCCGGAATAGCGAAGTTTTTTTCTTCTAAAACTAGGACGCTTAGGTCTTACGAGGCTAGGAGCTAAAAACTAGGAGTGATGTCGTCAGCACTTGATATATATAAATATTATTCATGCACACGGGACTTCGTCCTAGATACAAACATCAGCTGCTCGAATGACGTCAGCTGGACAGTCCAGGAGCATAAGGCCTTGTTCAGACACGACGGAAAAAACAACGAGCAAAAATCTGTCTCATCATCATCATCATCATCTCAGCCGAAAGACGTCCACTGCTGGACAAAGGCCTACCCCAAGAAAAACTGTCTAAAAAAGAAAATCTGTCTAAACAATAAAAACTCCCTAAGATAAGCAGTTACACAACTAAGAACAAACTTTAAAAAAATCAGTGCTTAGGTACATATTTACGATTTCTAATTAAGTTCAGATCTAAGCAACAACAGATTTATCTTGTTTTAAACGAAAACATGTTATTTTCCTTTTAAAGTCACAAATGAGGCCTAGGTGAATACCGTTGTGATAAAATATTCAACAGTTACCCAAAACTATGAAAACCGAGTCAATATCTTAAAACGCAAATACCTAAATATGCCATAATTTGTGGAAAAGTTTTTGGGTTTGGTAGCAACTGAGATTTGAAATAGAAATATGTATATGAAAATATATACAAATAATACAATATGTACAAATAGGTAAGAATTTTCATAAGTGTGAAACAAGGAGCCAATAGGCTACCTTATTGCTAAAGTAGCAATCTCTTCCAGGCAACCAAGCAGGAAATTGCGAAAAATATTAAACAGCGCGGGTTGGTGGCAACAACATAAATAAACTTCATACAATACTTATAAAGCTTACTTAGAATACTTAAAATGTTACACAAATAATGATATATTACCTATAAGTACATAAAATAAAATATAAGTAAATAACCATAAACATACTAATACATATATTTAAAACTACAATAAAATAACTACATCCACAATAATTGGTTGGTGTGTTCTGTTTAGTTTTTCTGGGGCTGGGCTGTCTACGACACTCAAATGCCCTATTAATGTAGAGAGGTTGGAAAACTAAATAACCAGTAATGGTAATTGACTTTTTTTTGAGAAATTCTATTAAATAACATGCCCGGTCCACGCGTGACAGACATAATTTTGTCGTGCGTATTCTCTTATCCTATTGGACGATATTTCAATATGGCGGGTTTCTCGCGCGACTAATTTTTGTCATAGCACTGCATGTTACGGGGGCAGGTTTCTCGGGTCTCTTGGAAGTTGTTGCCATAATCCCCACGCCCACGTTTCATAGGCGAGTTGGGGATCACAGTCGTATTTTCATGTAATTACTTGTAATTACTGGCTGACTGAGTATTCATCACAAGAGTCCTGACTGGCGGTGGCGTATGGGTCGGGTCGTTGGGTTCCCTCTAATACGAGTATGATTGAGCCCGGCGATGGCTGACCCATGCGTCAAACCCGTGAACGTGGTGCTGCTTGGGGGGACTGGTCTACTCTAGTCGATTGCCGGTTGTTTTTTTGGTTATATAATTTAGTTTTTCTACTTTGACTGGTTGCCTTCCTCTAATTGCATACTTCGTTTGCACTCTTTGTTATATTAATCAAATTGTATGAAATAATAATTTTGTAAAATATTTTGAAAAGATGCAACGAATGTGGAGTTTCTTCCGGCGAGTTCTTCTCCACAGAAGACAGCCAAATTGTGAACTCGCCTCGACGTCGAAAAGTGATTTGTAAAATCTTACTTCGAATAAAACATATTTCATTTCATTTCATTTCACTCAGGCAAACGCAGCTGCCCATTCCCTGGTTATATACCTTTAGTCGATTGCCGATTGTTTTATTGTTTATATAGTTTAGTTTTTCTACTTTGACTGGTTGCCTTCCTTTAATTTCATATTTCGTCTGCACTCTTTGTTATATTAATCAAATTGTATAAAATAATAATTACCTATGTAAAAATATTTTGAAAAGATGCAACGCCTGTGGAGTTTCTTCCGGCGGGTTCTTCTCCACAGAAGACAGCCAAATTGTGAACCCGCCTCGACGTCAAAAAATGATTTGTGAAATCTTACTTTGAATAAACACTATTTGACTTTGACTTTGACTTTAGTCACTTCTTACGAGACTCCCAACCTCTTATGATACTTACGTAAGTATGATAAATTTTTAATTAGTGATAGCAGTGCCATAATTAATGTGACAACAAAAACTATAATATTTTAGTATTTCAATAAAAAAAAAATACAATACGACCGTTTTTTTTAACCCTCGACAAAAAAGAGGGGTGTTATATGTTTGACGTGTGTGTCTTTCAGTCTGTCTGTCTGTGGCATAGTAGCTCCTAAACGGATGCTCCGATTTTGATCTAGTTATTAATTTGTGTGCAAGGTGTCACAATCAAGAGTGCTCTTAGCTATGAACCAAGAAAATATCTTTAGCCATTTGAAGAGTATCAACTTATTTCTAGTTGTTGAATGGATCAAGTTTTGTGGCAGAAGTATTTTAAATTTTTAATTTAATGTTATTGAATTTTCAAGTAAAAAAAGTTTTTTTTGTAAACGTGGCCTATGTCAAATTCTGCTCAATCCGTTGGTTAGTTGAGTTGTAGTGTGGAAGAAGGCAAACAAACACAAATTTTCATTTATAACGTACTCGTAGTATGGACAAAAAAAGGTATCGTACCAAAAACACGTAGGCCTTACTTTAACATCGTCGTGTTTTTTTATTGTAGTTATATATTATACAGTAACTTAAAAAGACAGTCGACTGTTTTATTTATACGATATTGCTCTATATAACCAAATCAGTTGTCTGGAAAATTTTGACACAGAACGTTGAACCTGAACTAGAAACTTCCTTTTATTTTACATTTGTGTAGATTTTATACGATATCACAGTATAAAACAAAGTCGCATTCTCTGTCCCTATATCTCTAAGTAAGCTTAAATCCTTAAAACTACGCAACGGTTTTAATTGATAGAGTAATTCAAGAGGAAGGTTTATATGTATAATACATGCATAACATCACTATCACTATCACTACATAGTATAAAACAAAGTCGCTTTTTCTGTCCCTATGTCCCTCCCTTTGTACGCTTAAATCTGTAAAACTACGCAACGAATTTTGATGCGGTTTTTTTTAATAGATAGAGTGATTCAAGAGGAAGGTTTATATGTATAATACATGCATAATATGCTTAAAGATAACCCACAATAACCATTTTCCCGTGCGGAGCCGGGGCGGGTCGCTAGTACTAGATATAACCCACAATAACCATTTTCCTGTGCGAAGCCGGGACGGTTGCTCTAGGTATATAACCAAATCAGTTATTTGGAAAATTTGACACAGAACGTTGAACCTGAGCTTCTCCAAAATTATTTTACATTTGTGTAGATATAATATTAGGATCCATATCAGGTAAATAAGCCTTAATCGACCACGCTGTCCTAGTGTGAGTTAGTCAATTTCACACACAACCTTTGAATTAATATAAAATTTGTTATTTTTTTACTATGAGACATTCAAAATACGATTAACAGTTAATACGTGAACGAGACCATATCTGCTGGCAATTAATTAAACGAACCAAGACCGGACAATTAACAATTAGGAACAAAGAAACGGAGTCGGCTCTGTTCTTTTCCACTACAATTCGATTGTAATAATTAAATACATGTGACTGTACACGTAGACAAAAAGGTTGTTTAACCTCAAAAACATAGGTTATTTGGTTGTAGGTATTACGTTATACACGTAAATTTGACGTGTCTCTATGTGCACGCCTTTTGCAAGTCCAGTGAAGCTTAATTGGTCATACCTTTTCCACACAAGCCTAAAAAATAAATTTAAAAAGGCCTGCCTTTTGTCTGTAACAGATTGATGCAGGGTCTGTGGCATCGTAACTCCAGAACGGATAAACCGATTGTGATGGCTCCGTAGCTTAATCGGTAATACACCTGTTTTTTTTTTTTTTTTTTTGAATTGACCTATGCTTGCGTCGAAAAGGTACGAAATCAAGCTTCACCGGACTTGCGGGGGAGTGGAAGACTCTACCCCAAAAAAAGTCATATACCAACGCGTCTAGGGGCGGCTCGAGGGAGCCTCGGACCACGGCCTAGCGCGTTGATATTGAAAAATATCGTGAAGGAGACGACGCCTGAGGGGCTCCGTCTCTGATTTTCAATTTTGATTTTGGTTCGGGCCGCGCCCCCGCCGGCGGGTGCGGGCGTTGTTACCTGAAGGGTAATACACCTGCACCGTGAAATTTAACTGGTTATTTGTTTATCCGCAACATAGTGGTAGTACTCATGAAACTGAACAACTTCCCCCAAAGAACATAAGTTGAAATCTCAAAATTATAATTCTACTTGTCATACAAAGCGGCTGGTCACGTGACGAAAGTTGGAAAAGATGGAGCTTATATACCTAAAAAATAGGCGCCTAAAAGTACCGTAGTAAAAGGACTATTTGATATAGAGCAGGGATAAGTGCTATGCGAGTCTAACAAAGGAAAGGCAACTGTTAGCACCGACCGACTGGCAGCAAGGTCGCTCAAGGCAGTCCACTGCAGACACATTAATCCCTCTCTCTTAATGTTACAAGCATGTCGCAACTCTTGTACAGTCAAAAGTACTCTAAGCTGACACTTTGGACTTTGCACTGTTCTTATGTCCATTGAATAAGCAACAAAACCGCGGTACGCGTTTTACTTGCTCTTGACCGTTCATTGAGAAATCTCCTCAACCGCAATCCTAGTTTAAATGATATTAGTAGTCTTAGATGCTTGTTTAGTTAAGATACACTTTCCTTATTTTAAAGAAATTTAATAAACATTAGGGCAAAGTTCTGACATAAAAATACTTTATATAAGCCCATAAAAACTTTTCCTTAAAATAATTACACATGAAACATGAAAAAAAAAAATTTAATGTCAACAAAATACACGGGGAGTAATAACGTAAAAGAACTAAAAAAAGGAAAGTCCATAATATCAACAAAATACATGGTCGTTTGACCATATCACAGCCTAATAAACAGATACAACTCATGATTTACTACGATTTGTTTCTATTATAATTTGCTAAATTCCTTTTTTATATAAGTTTATTACTTAAGAATGTAGCACTAGTATGGCTGTCTGACTGAAAGTTGGTAAGGTGTAGTTTTTTCTGAAATTACACATTGACAGCATTAAATTTCTTGTAGATCATTATTTTTATTTTCAATCATCCCAATATTAAATATGTAGCCTTTACTTTTTTTACAGCAGGAAAATTTGTTTGCATTTAAGAGTCATGCCTTTCTCACCAACAAACAATCAAATTTTACAATTTTAAATCCTTATTTTGTTATTATTAGTACGGCTTGTTAACCTGAATTACGGTCCCATCTGGCAGAAAGCATGAAACTTAGCATACATGTAGCTTTTATATATGTGCTTCAATGTCGATATGGAAACACGCTGAGAAATGATTCCCCCCCACCTTTTTCCCTCATTTTACCTCCCTCATTTTGGTTTTTTTCATTTTCTACAAAAACGGTAGGACTGATGAGTTAACTTTTCGAGAACCAAATAGTTGTCGATAAATTACCTACAAAACGATACTACATTTTATAGTGCTAAGATTAATATATTTCTATATACAGCCATCAACGTATTATGAAATTTTAAAAACAGGCACACTTTTTTCTTCCTTACTTCATTTATAGGAAAACGACAAGAGTGGTGATAAAATGGACTAAAGAAGTCAACTACCTTATACATTAAGCTAAAAAATGACATTTATTTCATAGTCGTAAAGGCATTACTTCTAGAGTTACAGCTCACCGCGTCTGACTCAAGTACTCTTTTTTTACCTTTTTAGAATACCATCTTTCTGTTAACTTTGTTTCGCGTAGATTAGATTCAGATTTTCCAATTAGAAATAAAACAGTCCATGTATTAATCCAGGCCACAGTCTATTTACATGTAAAACTAGCTGTCTGCCCGCGGCTACGCTTGCGTTGTGTTTCGACTTTTCCGTATTAATTTTTAACTATTCCACTTTTTTCCGTGATTTTAAAGTATCCAACATATTGACCGAGTATATAAGGTACCACCATGCAAAATTTCATTTCAATCGGTCTAACAGTTTCGGAGATAAGCCCGTAGAATATACTGCGCCGTATGAGTTACTAAAGTTTTTTAACTATCCCACGGGAACATTTTAATTTTCTGGGATTAAAAGTATCTAAGATGTTGACCGGGGATATAAGGTACCACTATACAAAATTTCATTCAAATCGGTCGAATAGTTTCGGAGATTAGCCTGTACAAAGAGAAACAAAAAAAAATCTATAAAATCTGTACATAGAAAAAAAATGCTATAAACCTATTCAAGGGGATGTAAGAAGCGATATAGTACATACCCAGATTTTTTTTAAATATTTTTGTTTCTCTGTTTGTCTGTTTGTACGGGCTAATCTTCGAAACTATTCGACCGATTTGAATGAAATTTTGTATAGTGGTACCTTAATATCCCCGGTTAACATCTTAGATACTTTAAATCCCAGAAAATTAAAAAGTTCCCGTGGGATAGTTAAAAAACTTTAGTAACTCATACGGCGCAGTATATTCTAGGGGCTTATCTCCGAAACTGTTAGACCGATTGAAATGAAATCTTGCATGGTGGTACCTTATATACTCGGTCAACATGTTGGATACTTTAAAATCACGGAAAAAAGTAAGATAGTTAAAAATTAATACGGAAATGTCGAAACACAACGCAAGCGTAGCCGCGGGCAGACAGCTAGTTTTACATGTAAATAGACTGTGGCCTGGATTAATACATGGACTGTTTTATTTCTAATTGGAAAATCTGAATCTAATCTACGCGAAACAAAGTTAACAGAAAGATGGTATTATAAAAAGGTAAAATAGAGTACTAGAGTCAGACGCGGTGAGCTGTAACTCTAGAAGTAACGCCTTTACGACTATGAAATAAATGTAATTTTTTAGCTTAATGTATAAGGTAGTTGACTTCTTTAGTCCATTTTATCACCACTCTTGTCGTTTTCCTATAAATGAAGTAAGGAAGAAAAAAGTGTGCCTGTTTTGAAAATTTCATAAAACGTTGATGGCTGTATATAGAAATATATTAATCTTAGCACTATAAAATGTAGTATCGTTTTGTAGGCAATTTATCGACGATGATTTGATCTCTGAAAAGTAAACTCCTCAGACGTACCGTTTTAGTATAAAATTCAAAAAACCAGAATTAGGGAGATAAAAGGGGGGGGAAAGGGGGGAAACAATAATTTATCGAAGTGTTTCCATATCGATATTGAAGCACATATATAACAGCTACATTCATGCCAAGTTTCGTACTTTCTGCCAGATGGGACCGATATCCTTATATTTTTTAGCTAGCAAGCCGTACTATATTTCATATGTCAATAAAATTGTGGTTATTTTCTTTGCACGTAAAAAAAGTTTCATCTTTTTTCAATATTAGTTGGATGATTTTTCAGTCAACGTTGCATTCCTTCTGTACTAAGTACGAAATATGTGAAGGCTTGATTTCCGCTTGGGCTTTCTTTGTTCCTTGTTAAAAACTTTACAAAGGGATTCTTAGTGCGTGGCTTTGTGTAAAATATCCTACGCTTGTTTTTTTGGAAGATTTCTAGTTCGTCACTGGAACTGTCGATTGAATGTTGATGATGATGATGATGATCAAATTGAGATATTTTTGAAATGCCTGATCCTTGATCTGCCCTATGATTATTTAAAATATTGCGAGCAGATAGCGAATGGCTTTTGTTTGTTGAAGTGTTAAGTTTTTTATCATTTTTTGCATGATCTAGGTTTTTATTATGTTTGTCATTGTATATTGAATTTAAAAAATCTGCAATTTTCTGCTTTATTCTGATAACTTCATTCGTATTACGAGTAATAGTATTTTTCCTAATAATTTTAAGAGGTTTCTGCGTTAGTGAGGTAATCCTGTTTGTGCTTTGCGCTATAGGTGTATCACTAGTAATCATAGTTACTGTAGCTTTATATTTCGTTTTAAAATTTGTTTTTATTTTATCTCTTTTTATCTTTTCTCTTAGGTTTACAGTGGATGATTCTATACTATTCCTTGGTTTTATCAAACGTAAGATCTCATTTTCAACTTTATTGGAATGAGATTTTTCAGCTGTATAATAAATGCTTGTATTCGTAGTCGTTTTATTTGATGATTTTTGTGAACTAAAATCTTCCAATTTTTCTTTAATTTCCCGTAATGTTGAAGATGCATTAATTAATTCAATTTTGGGTTCATCTTCATTCGTCAACTTCAACGTTGTATTAATTTTAAGAATCGTGCCAAGTATCTTTCTCATTTGATTTAAAACCAATGATAAAAAATCTAGTTGACCTAAAATTTGTGTCACTGTATTATCAGGAGGTTCTTTATCTTTGTTTATTTGGTATTCTTCGTCCCATGTAATGTTCTCATTTATAGAATCTAACATTCTTTGACCTAACATTTTTAATAACTTGTCTTTTTCGCTTTCCACCATACTGTGGTTGAAAAAAATGTTATTTTTAACTTTGACAACTTGCTTATTTGTTGCGTTAGGGCGTTTTTTGATGGGGGAAGCAAATACGTACTCCGTCAACTTTAGTAAATCATTTACTTTATTTGCTATCAAAGTAGTAGAATTTTGTTCGCGTAATAAAGTGCCATTGTTATCTGAAATGTTATTTGTATTATCGCGTTTCATGACACTTTTAATTTTATGTTCGGGCGTTGTTGGTTTAATATTACTTTTTACTAAATTTGAATCACTGGCATATAATTTTGTAGTAATACAAGTATATATAATATTTTGATTGGAAACATTATGCTTCGTCTTGGTTCTGTAATAGTCCTGAAAACAAAGTAAATAAGTAAGCAATACTGTGTAGTAAATGTTATATGTTATTTACATAATATAAGTAGTAATGATAAAAGAATGTCATTATGTATGAACGAGAAACAAGTGTGGAGAAGTAATATTTGTGCAAATCAGAACACGAGTCTGATGAATTTTGGATCCATCTTTGATATTTATGTGTGAATTTGCATTTTGTCAGACTTTATACTTAATATTTGTAAATTTCAAAACTTATAAGAAGTAGTGGTTATTTGCTAATGTATAAAGTACGAGTATAGCTAGCGCTGTTGTTCAGACGATCTGAGTAAGGAATGTTTGTAAGGAACATAGAGTATAGCCTCTACCTCTAAGGCCGTGTGGTAAAACTCACATTACGAATGTTCCGGGTTCGAATCCCGGTGGGGCACCCGTCGATCAAATATCACTTTGTGACACTTTCCCTTTGGTTAGCACATTTCAGTCTGAATCACCTGAATGGCCGAAAAGAAAGGTGATTTCGTGCGTCAGAAAGACTTAGGTTCCGGTTACTATTCTACGGATGTAGTTGATAATCTATCTAGTATACCATTATTAGGCGAATCAATAATTCGAATACCAGGGTTTGCCTCGAAACCTACACGATAGGCAAGCAGAAAAAATGCATAACTTAACTTACTATTGGATCCAATACAACAGCGGGAGATGGTTCGCCTTTAAATGCTTGGTAATCACGATCTTCATAGTCCTCATAAAGAATGAGCTTGTCCAATGGCTTAACCTTTTTCACTATTACAGGATCTACACCAGCCATTAGAAAAATAGACACTACGAATAATACAAGTAATATTAAACTGGTTGCTATTACAATGAAAGTAAACCTTTTTTTCAATAATTCGACACATCTACTCGGTGTTTCTTCTTGGTTTTTTAGGCTTGTATTTTCTTTTTCCTTTGGAGGTATGTGAAATGGTACACTTGGAGGTGCGTATGATGCTTTCGATGATGCATTGGTAACTGTGTCTGGTCCATCGCTGTATTCGTTTGGTTTCTGTTTCTGTGTTTCTTGCCCAGAGGCAGCCATGTAATAAATAATGTTTGCAGGTTAGTTCCACATTTCTTACAACTATTCATTCACATATTTTTGGAGTTATGCATTTAACAATTTTTCACTAAAAATTTTTACAAAATAATTTTGGTCCCAAACTTGCAATCAAACTGACTACCTAAATTTTGACAGAATTGTAATTTTTTTTCTTGCCCATATTTGTGTTTATGGCACTATTTTTCCTTATTCAATAGATTTTTTTTATATTATTGATTTTAGAACTGTAGAATCTTGAAATTTTTCTATTTATACGCCATTATTACTATCTATTTAATTAGCTGTCTGCCCGTGGCCAACCCGCGGCTATACCTGCATTGTTATTCGACCTTTTCCTTGAGAATGACATATTTTCCCGCGGTAAAAGAGTGGCCTATGTCAAAGCCTATGTAACTCACTAGCCCTCAGTCTCAGTCTCAGGTGCAAAAAACTACGTGTAGCAAGGATGAACAAACCACACTTTCGCATTTATAATTTTATTATGTATACAAACAGGCCATACATACATATCATAACTCTCTCAGAGAATTTTTATTTCATTCAAGTGTACTAAAAACAACATTGTTGCTGCATACCTACTTCTTCTAGGCATCCGTCCCAATATATTATTTCATTATTTATTTAATAAAAAATCTTGTTCTTGATATTTTTAGGGTTACATATCTTCTTCAAAAATAAAAGTATTGTTTGGCAGCAACTTCAGTACGACTATTTTCGATAAGTCTCGCGCTTTGCCGTCCGCTGATCTCCTGAAGCCTTTTACTGCAAGTATACGTAAATAATGTTCAAAAATAAATAATAATATTTTAATATATAATAATATTTTAATAAGTAAAATTATGTTTTATTGCTTTACAATATTTTTCATAACTAGAACATAGAGCCGCTCAAGTACTTAAGTGAATAAGAACATATATTGGTGCCTCCAGGTAATATAAAAAAATATGTCACACCTCACACACGGCCATCTGACCCCAAACTAGGCAGAGCCTGTACTATAGGCGTCAGACAGCTGATACTCGTACACGACTAGTGATGTGCCGTTCCCGGGAATATTCCCACATCATGAATGCTACTTTCCGTTTGAGGCCAACTAGGACGAGTCAGTGAGATCAGGGTCGGTCGGGTCGTTAGGTACCTAACCGAAAAACACCAACCCCGCTTAAACAGAAAATTTCGTTGGAGTATTCCCGAGAACAGCACATCAATATACACAACACAATATATACATACATACATAAATACATATAAATATACAACATCCAAACACAAAGCAAACACAAGTGCTCATCAATCACACGAATGTTTGCCCTGGGCGGGATTCGAACCCGCGCCCCTGTGCTTTGTACTTCGAATAAAACATATTTCATTTCATTTTCATTTTCATTGTAGGCAGGCGTACTACCAACTAGGCTACGGGGCGGACGTGATATAAGTCATCATCATAATTTATTCATTCTTACCTGAAGAAGGCATAAGAGTACCGTTTGTCGTATTCAATGAAGTGCTGTCTGTATTGTTCCATGTGGTGAGAGCAATCGTCCGCTGCGTTACCACGTTATGATTTTGATCAGTTAACTGAAAAATATATATCCTAATATATTTATTTGCTTGTATTAAGGATAAACAGATGGAGAAGTGAAATAAAAGCAAGTAAATAAAGTAAGTACCCAAGTATATTCTACTCTGTTAAGTGAATTTCAGAACCTATTCAATTTTTTCTGTGTTATATGATCATCTCAGCCGAAAGACGTCCACTGCTGGACAAAGGCGGAGGCCAATGATCGGTCCCGCACTGCCCGCATCCAGCGTCTTCCCGCGACCCTCAATCGTCGGTCCACCTTGTGGGGGGCCTGCCCACACTACGTCTTTCGGCGAATAATACGTATAATAATAATAATATGTGGGGACATCTCACATATGGCCATCTCATTCCAAACTAGGAAGAAGTTTTTTTTGTTCTTCTTCTTTTCGAGTCAGCTTTGTTTATTAACAGGATCGATTTCTTGCACAATTTTAGGGCAATTTTGTCTCGAATGAGAAAACTAGTAACATTTTTTTTGTACAATTGATGATCATCATAATAATATCCCAAATGATACATAATTCCGTGTTGATTTGTACATGTGAAATACATTACTTTTTAAAAATCTCATTCCACATTAAAAATCTAAAATCTGCTAGGACGGTGTTGTTTTATATCCTAAAAGGCACAAGTTAAAGTAACAATAAGTAGGTACTTAATACAAAATGTGTATCTTATGCATCTCGTCAACATTGAACAAACTTTATCCTCAAACTTACCCGGATAATAAAATTACTTCGCCTAAATCCCGGCGGTCGCGCATTAGGTTGAGTATCCATATTGACTCGTCTATATGCTGGAGGTGATTCCTGAGAAGTGATGTTCGAGGGCGAAGAGTCATTCACAATTGCTGGTTTTTGCGTTGCTATTGATGTTGCTTCCGTTGGTTTAGTCGTTGATTTTGTTTCAAAAATCTCGGTTTCTTCTTTGAAATAGTCATAATCGAAAGTCTCATCTAGTATGTCTATTGTCGTAATAATAACAGTCGTTTCTTCTGTGCTGCTGCTTTGTGTGGTTGTTGATACCTTCTTAACAGCATGTATCGTGTTTATTAAGTAGCAAAATGTAGCAAACAGACCTAATATACCTGCACAAAATACTATTAAAAATATACGTCCCATACTCATTTTGTAACTTTAATTTAAGAAACGCAAATCTATATAAATATAAAACTCAGCAAAAATAAGTTAAAAATATTACGTTAAAAAAGTTGTATTTTTTTGTTCATAGAGAAAAATATTATTCTGTCTAAACTCTGTCATATCATATTACCAACATTCATAGATGAAAAATATATTTTTTGGGTCCTTTACTCTATTTATCCCAAAGAGTTTTGAAGAGCCAGCTTCGCCTTTGATTTATCCCAAGGTTTTTTTTTAATTGACCTATGCTTGAGTCGAAAAAGTACGGCGGTTCAAGCTTCACCGGACTTGCGGGGGGGAGCGGAAGACTCTACCCCAAAGAAAGTCAATACCAACGCGTCTAGGGGCGGCTCGAGGGAGCCTCGGACCACGGCTAGCGCGTTGATATTGAAAAACATCGTGAAGGAGACGACGCCTGAGGGGCTCCGTCTCTGATTATTAATTCTGATTTTGGTTATGGCCGCGCCCCCGCCGGCGGGTACGGGCATTGTTACCTGAAGGGTATTCGCTACCAGAAGGGCATTCTGTTAGGTATAATCTAATTTATTTGGCTGCTTTAACTGCATCAGTGATTTCGTCGTCAGGTTCGGAAAGGATGTGTTTGGGACGGCGGCGGCGGAACCGCGTAGTAGGGTGCGGGAAAAAGCCCATACACTTAATAACATAGGGATTGGGATGGGAAGGGCCTTCATCAAAGTAGCGTTTGGATGCTTCTTTCATGAAGCCATAACGGAAGGGTATAAGTACCAATTTGTCCTGAACCAGAGAGGTGGGAAAACATGTGGCTGGACATGTTGACCTTGAGAGCGCCCGTATTCTGTAGGAGAAAGAGCGAATGTCCAACCGCATGTGCTGGCTTCTGTACGTCTGCCTACGAAGCACAGGGTCGCGGGGTCGAATCCCACCCAGGGAAAACATTCGTATGATGAGCAGTTGTGTTTGCCTTGTGTCTGGATGTTGTATATTTATATGTATAATGTATATCAGCTATCTGACAGGCTCTGCCTAGTTTGGGGTCAGATGGCCGTGTGTGAATTATTGTCCCACATATTTATTTATTTACATTTTTACTCTTCTCTCTATATGACAAAAAAATTCATCAAATCAATGTTAGTCAGTTTATTTGCTTTCACGCTCCAACGATTGAATGGATTTAGTTGAAAAACTGATAGACCAAGCACAGGTTCAACAAAGTATTGGCTATATTATAGAAACTCTTATTTCTAAGTGATTCTGAACACCAACGTGTACAGTAGCCAACACATGCGGCTGGACATATTGACCTTGAGAGCGCCTGTATTTCGTAGCGATACGGGTGAATTTAGTAGTGATAATGTCCAGATGCATGTGCTGGCTTCTGTACAATGCCGGAGAACAAACTTAAAAGAAAATTCATAACAAAATAAAAAAACAGCGTATCTCCTTACACGTAAATATAATATCAACAACCAAAACAACTGTGCGCATCAAATCGTTACGAATCACAAAATGTGCGACTAAATGTCCTTACTGAATATTTGAACTTAAAAAAACATCATTGGGTACAAAACAAATTAAAAATGTCTTTTAGTACGGCTTGTTAACCTGAATTACGGTCCCATCTGGCAGAAAGCATGAAACTTAGCATACATGTAGCTTTTATATATGTGCTTCAATGTCGATATGGAAACACGCTGAGAAATGATTACCCCCCCCTTTTCCCTCATTTTACCTCCCTCATTTTGGTTTTTTTCATTTTCTACAAAAACGGTAGGACTGATGAGTTTACTTTTCAAGAACCAAATAGTTGTCGATAAATTACCTACAAAATGATACTACATTTTATAGTGCTAAGATTAATATATTTCTATATACAGCCATCAACGTATTATGAAATTTTAAAAACAGGCACACTTTTTTCTTCCTTACTTCATTTATAGGAAAACGACAAGAGTGGTGATAAAATGGACTAAAGAAGTCAACTACCTTATACATTAAGCTAAAAAATTACATTTATTTCATAGTCGTAAAGGCATTACTTCTAGAGTTACAGCTCACCGCGTCTGACTCAAGTACTCTTTTTTTTACCTTTTTAGAATACATCTTTCTGTTAACTTTGTTTAGCGTAGATTAGATTCAGATTTTCCAATTAGAAATAAAACAGTCCATGTACTAATCCAGGCCACAGTCTATTTACATGTAAAACTAGCTGTCTGCCCGCGGCTACGCTTGCGTTGTGTTTCGACATTTCCGTATTAATTTTTAACTATCCCACTTTTTTCCGTGTTTTTAAAGTATCCAACATGTTGACCGAGTATATAAGGTACCACCATGCAAAATTTCGTTTCAATCGGTCTAACAGTTTCGGAGATAAGCCCGTAGAATATACTGCGCCGTATGAGTTACTAAAGTTTTTTAACTATCCCACGGGAACATTTTAATTTTCTGGGATTAAAAGTATCTAAGATGTTGACCGGGGATATAAGGTACCACTATACAAAATTTCATTCAAATCAGTCGAATAGTTTCGGAGATTAGCCCGTGCAAAGAAAAACAAAAAAAAAACTATAAAATCTGTACATAGAAAAAAAATGCTATAAACCTATTCAAGGGGATGTAAGAAGCGATATAGTACATACCCAGATTTTTTTAAAATATTTTTGTTTCTCTGTTTGTCTGTTTGTACGGGCTAATATCCGAAACTATTCGACCGATTTCAATGAAATTTTGTATAGTGGTACCTTATATCCCGGTCAACATCTTAGATACTTTTAATCCCAGAAAATTAAAAAGTTCCCGTGGGATAGTTAAAAAACTTTAGTAACTCATACGGCGCAGTACATTCTATGGGCTTATCTCCGAAACTGTTAGACCGATTGAAATGAAATTTTGCATGGTGGTACCTTATATACTCGGTCAACATTTTGGATACTTTAAAAACACGGAAAAAAGTGGGATAGTTAAAAATTAATACGGAAATGTCGAAACACAACGCAAGCGTAGCCGCGGGCAGAAAGCTAGTCTTACATGTAAATAGACTGTGGCCTGGATTAGTACATGGACTGTTTTATTTCTAATTGGAAAATCTGAATCTAATCTACGCTAAACAAAGTTAACAGAAAGATGTATTCTAAAAAGGTAAAAAAAAGAGTACTTGAGTCAGACGCGGTGAGCTGTAACTCTAGAAGTAATGCCTTTACGACTATGAAGTAAATGTCATTTTTTAGCTTAATGTATAAGGTAGTTGACTTCTTTAGTCCATTTTATCACCACTCTTGTCGTTTTCCTATAAATGAAGTAAGGAAGAAAAAAGTGTGCCTGTTTTTAAAATTTCATAAAACGTTGATGGCTGTATATAGAAATATATTAATCTTAGCACTATAAAATGTAGTATCGTTTTGTAGGCAATTTATCGACGATGATTTGATCTCTGAAAAGTAAACTCCTCAGACGTACTGTTTTAGTATAAAATTCAAAAAACCAGAATGAGGGAGATAAAAGGGGGGGGAAAGGGGGGAAACAATAATTTATCGAAGTGTTTCCATATCGATATTGAAGCACATTAATGACAGCTACATTCATGCCAAGTTTCGTACTTTCTGCCAGATGGGACCGATATCCTTATATTTTTTAGCTAACAAGCCGTACTATTTATGGTACTGTAAATCAATATTATTATTACTAGCTCTGCTAGTGTCTTACTCTTTTCAACCGCTTCTTCCACTTTCACCCTACGATTAGTATGGAATTTGATAAATAGAAAGACCACTGCATGAACATATCAGCCACTTTTTACCCCGGGAACAAGCTTGTTCGGCTGGGAAAAGTGGAAATACAAAGTGGGCCCACAAGTTAGTAGGACCAAAATCCTTGCGGACCAGTTTACATGTGGGACGAGCCGCCCCCTACACTATTCGCAGGCGTAGAGTAAATACATTGATATTTTTACATATACAGGAAAACAGTTAAATGTATGAACGAACAACAATAGGTATCATAATTACCTTTGTATAGTATATATAAATTAGACACTATCATAAGAAAAATGTGCAATTTCTTTCAGGTATTCTTGAAAAAAGCAGAACTTAATTGAAAGCTTTATTATAAGCAGCTGTATAAGGCTTAAAGTCGTCATAGTCAGTTGTGTTGGCCATCAGTTGTAGAAACAGTTTCAAATCAAATTGGTCCTTCGAGGGCTAGAAAGATAAAAATATAATTATAAAAATACCTAAATTTCCAATGCATACTTTATCAGGTACAGTCATCAATGTATTTTCGATTGTATGAAAAGGAAACGCCTTGTCCTATAAGTACAACTTTAATGTGTTGACTAACCCGCATTTGATACCCTTCACGGTTAGAAAGGCGCTGTGGGCGGGGCCGGCGCGCCAAGACTATGAGCAAACGCTCATACTCCACGCAAAGACGCGATCGCACTGTTTAACTCACTCACACATAGCTATAAAAATGTACATCGGTATGCGTGCATGCGTTTGATTCGTTTCCATTTGAAATCGCGTGATTGAGCGGCGCTATGATTGGCTAGATTTGAAATTGCAAATATGTGCGTAAACTTCATCTTTATTGAAGTACAGATGTAGTGGAGGTGAAAGGTGGGGTGGAATCGGCGACACCGGATTTCATACGGACGGCGCATTATCGCCATTCTAACCTCTTTTAAATGTTCTGTGCCCTTCACCATTCCAACCCAAAGACGTCCACTGCTAGGCAAAAGCCTCCCATCAAAGATCTCCACAACGATCTCTCCTGCGCTGCGCTGCTTGAATCCAGCGGCTTCCCGCGACCTTCATTAAAAGGTCGGTCTAACTTGTGGAGGACCCACGCTACGTCTTCCAGGGCATGGCTGCCATTCAGAAATATTTTTGCCCCAACGGCAGTCAGTCCTACGCGTATTATTCCCTGACTGACTAGGGCCACTCAATTTTAGCGATTCGGGCTATACGAGCATCAGTGGCTTTAGTTTGTCTGAGTATTTAGATACGAACGATAAGTCATTTTTGATATGATCACGCAGGGAAACTCCAAGCATTGCCCTTTCCATTGCTCATTGAGTGATTACCTTAGTGCTTACTAAATTTCGATAGTCAAATTGTGCCACGCCCGTGTTATGCTCCATTGTGTGGATAACGTAAACAAACAGCACGAATATCACGCTCACACTCAAAGCGAACATGAAGTAGTACAATACTAGGACCCGCATCTCCTCGCGTATTTCCAACAACGGCATTGTGGGAAATTCTTTCAATTTTTCCTCCTAAAATTGTACACCTTAGACAATTTTTGGTCAATTTATAGGTTTGTTTATTTTTCTGCGGTGTATTTTTTTTGTGTCATTCATTACATTGTTGTCAAAACACGAAAAAACCATGAACGAATTACCATAGTTACACTATAAACCAAAGTCATTACTCTGCTATCTCACTCAGATCGGTTTTTATAATACGGTATACATAAGCTTTATGTCAATTTATTAAAGCTTATATTTGATTGCATTAGCTGAAGCGTAAGTTTGTAGTGCTCTATCATCCTTGATCATGAAGGAAAAAAAATTCCACGCCCATTTGGGCGCGTAGAATTTTTTCTTCCTTCATTTCCTTGATCATACCAAATAAAAAAAAACTTTTGACAAAATAAACAAGACTTTTTAATAGAGGCTTGATATAGCAAAGAGACTTGATAGAGGCGTGGAATCAGAGTAAAAGTCACGTAAAAGTGTTATTATAGTTATTTTTCTTTTTGGTGTTCTGTGTGTGGAACAAAATATTGTGAAAGTATTAATTTATGAAATTTACGAAAAATGTTTAATACTGAAACGTTTTTGTATAATTAAAACTGTATTTTTTAAGTGGTAGCTGCATAGCAAAATAATTGACACATTCATATTTTTGTCCTCTGAAAAGGGTAAGAGATATATCATTACAAATTAAGTATCCAACATAAATAAATAAAATAACGATTATTCCGTGCTTCGGAAGGTAACGTTAAGTTGTTGGCACCTACTGCCTGGGATTTGTGAAATCCTTTACATGGTCATGAGCCACCGCCACAGAGGCTTAAGAGCCGAAAGAGCTTTCTTAAGTGCGTCGTCCCTCTCACAGCCGAACCCTCTCAAGCGAGATGCAGTATGTGGCGTGCTCGTACACCGCTTCCACAGCCCTTCGTTCCACTCTCTGAGAGTCTCCCGGCCGGAAACAGGCTTCCGTGGCCAATCTGGAAGTCTTTAAACAGACTCCGGACACAGGTTGGCCGGAGCAAGGAAAACATGTTCCGGTGGGGGCTCTCCAGTAACCCTAACCTGGACTGCATGTGCGGAGCAGTACAGACCATGGCCCACTTAGTGACCTGTCCTGCCTGCCCTGCCACCTGCTCTCAGCAAGACCTAATGGACGCCTCACACAACGCTGTTGAAGTGGCTGAGTTCTGGGCCGCAAATATTTAGGGTTTGTCATCGACTCGCAAAGAAGAAGAAGACCTACTGCCTAAATCTATGTAGTCGATATACGAGCTACGTCTAGATTTCCACACAACAAGCAAGCAATATGATACGACACGACTAAACATTACGATAGAAAAGGTCGAAGGACGGAGAGAAAGGGCAAGACTGAGAAGAAGTTACTTTCAACAAGTGAAGGATAAATCATCAGGATGTCAAGGGGTTAGAAGAGAACAGTGAGGGTTGTCAATTACTCCACCGACAAAATCGTAGCTCTTAGAATATAAATAGAAACATTTCTGGGAGGGATAGAGTACGCCTAATCGAGTATGAACCGTAAGCACGGATATGAACAGTCCGAATATATTCAGCGCGTTCGTTTAGTATCAAATGGTTATCGGAGCTGATTGATTTTCCCGGTGAAAATAAGTAATTTAATAGGAGAACATTTCGAAATGTGCAGTGGTAACTTGCAAACACGACTCGAGGAACAAATCCAAAAAGAAAAATGTTATTGATTTCACCGCCCATAGAACATCTGCTTACGCTACACATAAAGGCAGCGGAGCGATGCGCGTGCTCTATGTATAATTGATTCTCTAAGTCGTAGCTCTTAAATGACAGAAGAAGAAGCAAGCAAGCAAGCAACCGTTATAGTCCAGAAATTGACTGATAAAAGTGGTTGTAATAAGTAGTCTGTTAAAGTTTGTTGTAAGACGTTTCTTTTCATTCCAGGATCTGTAGTTGGTGGATAATGACGAAAGAGTCTGACCGCCATGAAGATTCCGAAGCGGCTTCCGTGGAATACACCCCCAACAAGATCGGTGCTATCATGTTCCCCACGTTTTGTGCATTAATGCTGGTACACTTTCCAAAGGACCATGCAAAAAATCGTCCCAACCCACCAACAGATATCAAACGTTTCTTAGTTAATATATCTTGACTGCCTGATGATTTTCTACTATGAAGACATCCTCCGTAGGATGGGGCTTCCAAGCTAAAAATCTTATTTGAATGTGTTTTTTTCCGTGTTTTTTTCTTGAATATACAGTTAAGGTACACTATCCAAAATAAGACGCAGAGTTAAAACCGGTCCTACGCACCCACCGCGCCGCCATCGTCATCGTCGTCCCCTCGCTCTCTTACCACCTCCCGCCCTTTCGTCGCGTCTAGTGCCACGTCTGTTGGTGGGTGGGGACAGCGGTCATACAATTTTTTGCATAGTCCTTTTGTTTAGCGAGATTAGATTTGCGGAAAGCAGTACTCCGCCACAGATACAGCATCATCCGTGGCCCAGTACAGATGTTCGCATAGGTGATAGGGTTAGGCACGCTGGGCAGGTCATTTAGGTAGGGAGAGACACCACACATTTCCGAGCCATAACCCCACCGACAGACGTTCTGCCGCTTCGTCCGACTTGGGTCCAGAGTCTATACAAACACTTTCAAATGGTATTCTTTGATAAATATTAAAATAGAAATAGAAATAGAAAATTCTTTATTGCCAGTAAAACAATGGTATACTTAAAGCTAGCTACAAGATAATGTTCCTGTTACGGCAATGGGTACTAGTCTCAGCATATGCTAGGCATCATTGCCCAGCGCTGGTTTTCAGACTAGCCCCTCTCTAGCCATTCTCGATAGAAGCAATGAAGAAGTGATGATGAAGAATATCATTATATATCTCTGCACAAACATGTGAAATTTTTCTATGTTGTGTAACTAATGATGATAAGAAAAGGCTTTTCTGAAGTTTCTTAATACACACATCTGTCTCCACGGATGCACCAAAGTTTTGACATTCATGCACTATTTAAAATAATAAAAATAAGTAAATAAATAAATAGAAAGAATATTTTTTTATTTCTCTGTCTGTTTATCTGTTTGTCTGTTTGTACGGGCTAATCGCCAAAACTGTTGGACCGATTTCAATGAAATTTTGCATGACGGTACCTTATATCCCTGGTCAACATCTTAGATACTTTTAGTCCTGAAAAATAAAAAAGTTTCCGTGAGTTAGTTAAAAAACTATAGTAACTAATAAGGCTCAGCACATTCTACGGGCTTATTTCCGAAACTGTTAGACCGATTTTAATGAAATTTTACATGGTGGTACCTTATATTCTCCGTCAACATCTTGGATACTTTTAATCGCGGAAAAATAAAGAGTTTCCGTAGGATAGGTAAAAATTACTACTGAAAAGTCGGAAAACAAGGCGGGCGTAGCCGCGGGCAGGCAGCTAGTAAATAAGTAATTCATATAAATTCCTATTTATACAGGTATGTATATTCGCCGCCGCATACCTCGGCTCCCGGTTTGGTTGGGAGCGGTACGAATCCTACTGCAACAGGCGCAAGTACTTCACCAAGCTGTACGTTTTCCCTGACGACAACCTGACTGTTATCGTCAAACCACATTGACTATACATACGCGTCCAACAATTATAGTGGTCCAGCCTCTGTAACATGCAGTGCTACGACAAAAGTTTATCGCACATTTACCTAACTGTCAAAAAACCCGCCATATTGAAATATCCTCCAATAGGATAAGAGAATACGCACGACAAAATTATGTCTGTCACGCGTGGACCTTGCATGTTAGAGGGGCTGCTTCGCTAAAAACCGCAAATCGATGTGGAGGAACTATCCTTCGACTACCTTTGGTACACGGGATTTTTAAGCCCAAACAATCAATTTGACCGACAGTTCTTAAAAATATGTCCAATGGGGTGGATATAACAACAATTTGTTTTATAATATGAAATATAAAAAAGTATTTTTAGATGTGTATGTATGGTGTGTGGCATCAAATAAAAGGGCTTATTAAGTTGGTTCTAAAAATAGAGCACATTATTTATTATCATACCATTCAGTCACCTGTTTAAAAAAATCCATGAAATATTTTCAAAACTTATCAAGTTAGGGTAGGTACTTCCAGGTAAGAAACAGATTAGTTTTTTTTTGTAAATAGAATCTAAATGTTACATCTTATCTAGCCTAAACAGTCCCACTGCTGGGCAAAGTCCTATCTCCTTTTCTTCCACTGCTCTTTAACCTAAACTACCTCTAAACTGAATTACCAGTTTTTTAAGTAGCCGTCCATCTCGTCCCTTCATCTCTTACGCGGCCGCCGTGTTAACCGTTACATAATAATACGAGTAATATGCTCATATCTAACTATCCCATATAAAAACTGATGACGTTATAATTGCCTCCCCATGGGAATATTTTCGGGAACTGACGGTCAAAATAATTGTTTGGACCTAAAGTACTGTGTCCTGTGGGCTTTCCTGCCTAAATATCAATTTGCGGTTTTTGACGAGTTTTGCGTTGTATGTCGTCCACTTTTAGGTTACATGTGGTATTATTAGTTGTTTTTATTATATTATACTTCTTATAAAATATGAATACAAGTTTTATTTGTTTTAGAAGCTTAAAGTTTCTCAAAGCAATCACGATTTACATTATTTCTGTCCATATCGATCATTTTATGCGTACATCTTGCAAGAGATTGCATATCTCACACTCAAAATGTTTTGTTTTTTTATTTTCTCTCAAATATCAATTCACACGTTACAATCGTGACGAATCTTTTTATCTTCTTTTTATTATGAAAATCGTATTTATCTGCCAATTTTCTATTCAGCGCCATCTCACATAGAGGCTTTGAACTTGTTACATTTGTACTCAAACAGTATTGCTTTTGGCCCTAGCACTGCAAACATCGTGGAAAATTGGAAAGCGCTTTTCTTCGGTAGTTCCTGAAACTTCACTAGATAGAGCTACTTATTGCCTGTTGTAGAGAAAGTTATTGTGTTACCAATTTATTTAAATTTTATAGATGAAACACTGGAGTATTTTAAAGCCTGACCAAAGAAATTAAACCTGCTCTGGGGGCGCCACGTGTATATTAATTTTATGTTTATGGCAACAATTTCCATTATATAACTAGTTTCATTGAAATTCCGCAATATGGCGAGGTTTTTTATTTCTTTGGTCAGGCTTTAATTAGAATTATATTGCAATTTCTTTCAAAAATGGCCAAATTATTAACAATGAAAATGTTATTTTATCTTTAGATGTGAAATCGCAACAATTTCTACAGGTTAATATTATTTAAAGCTGGCAACAAAAAAATGACAGAACAAAATGGGCGGCCGATAGGGAGGGGGACAGTGGGAACTGTATATTTAGTGTTTTTCCTACATTTTAGTGTAATACACCAGTGTTTTTAATTACTTACTAGTTTAATAGTGGTATTATTGGATCCTTCGCCTTCTCTCAGCGAAAATGTGAGTATTCCTGATGTTTTCATAGCGATAAGGATACAGGCTGTATTGATTGTGTTGTACAAGGCCAATGTCATAGTGGAAAGGGAACGTTTAGGAATTAGGTCTACCTTGGAACTAGGGTAGGAAGGTGATATCAAGTATTACACAATACCCTTTTGTATGTATCGATTTAAAGAAATTGGGGGCGAGATTCGAAACCATTGAATTGTTTAACGTTCGCCTAGTTTCTTATCAACTATATGCTATATTTTGATATTCTGCTTCCATACTTGTGATGTACCTACTCGTAATTAACCGAAAATCTCGATTCCTGCTTGGTGCAAAGTATACCTGAATTACTGACTTATATTTACTGTAAATACCACCTATTTTAATACTAAGAAAAGTGTTATTTTTTTATTATATATTTTTTTAAATCTAGAATAAATTGATAACACCTAAATTGTAATCATACAAAGAAGTGTAGATATATAACTTTAAATTTGATTAGTACCTACATACATACACTGCTTAATTTAACACATAGAAAATAACCTCTCCTTTTTTGAAGTCGGTTACAAACATAGACATGTTCGTTACATTGCATAAGAGGCCACAGAGTGAAAACTTGTAGGCGGGTCATGATTTTGTTCTCACAACGAACGACACGATCGTTTTGATCGTGTGTATAATATTATGTGTGTGTGTGTGTGTGTGTGTGTGTGTGTGTGTGTGTGTGTGTGTGAGACAGGATCATAATGCACATCGTTTTACTTCATTTACTACGTTCAATGAACATCGATGCCTAATTATCTTCGCCTATTATGATGTTTTCTTATATCTGCTACATGAAGTTCAGTTTTGAAATTTTGAATAACAGTTAGAAAGTTGTATTTTTCAATTTACTAAAATATCATTATCATCAATTGTTAAATACTAACTATATTCCGAATGCAATCTTTTACTCCATGACTATTGGTGCAGTAAATCTTACAATGAAAACATTAAAAATTATTTTACTATCAAGCATTAAAAAATTATTTTGCTACGAACTGCTACGGCGTAGCAAGACCTACGATTAAGAAATATTTTTGCTACGAACTGCTACGGCGTAGCAAGGCCTACGATTTCACCCATCTAACATTTTAGTATAAGGACGTAGGATCTTATATTTTGAAGTAATCCTTTTGATTCTTTTTATCACAAAAAAACGTATTTCGCGTGTTGGATACCTGGTTGAAAACAGGCGGTCATTAAAAAGAAATTTTGATGGCAGTTCAAAATATTTTTATTTATCTGCTAAATACGCGGGCCAGACGGCCGTGAGTGAAATGTTCCCACACATCTAATTATATTTTTTTATGGCATAACGTCTTTTATATATGTTACGCTCAAAGATCGAAAACGCTCAGTGAGCGGAAAAACAGCTCACAACGCGTTGTGGTCACAGTAAAACATCCACATGGCGAAATTCGTGTTATGGCTCTAATGAAAACGCGCACAACGCGTTGTGGCAATCACAGAAAGACCTAATAGCGAAATTTGTGTCGTGGCTGACATGCTATTCTATCTCAAGTCTCAACGCGTTGTGGCAATGAAGAAAAGCCATGACGCGTATGGAATATTATTTGATTACGACGCATACTACTTTCTAGTATGGATCCTACTAGGCCTAGGCTGGAAACGTTTTGGTAGATGTCCTTAGGAAATATTTTTTATTTATAAAATAATAAGTGCGGACAAAAAAATTCACTCTCATTAACAGAAAAGAAATGAATGAAACTGATGTTTTAATGCGTCTTTGCACCCGAGCCGACACCGAAAAGTTACATACAACCTGTCCGTCGTGATATGGTTAAAACAATAAATGCTCAGAACGCGTCATGGCTTTTCTTCATTGCCACAACGCGTTGTGATCGAATAGTATGTCAGCCTCGACGCGAATTTCGCTATTTGGTCTTTCTGTGATAGCCACTACGCGTCGTGTGCGTTTTCATTAGAGCCATAACACGAATTTCGCTATGTGGATGTTTTACTGTGACCACAACGCGTTGCGAGCTATTTTTCCGCTCACTGAGCGTTTTCGATCTTTGAGCGTAACATATATACTATTAACCTATTATTTATTTTATGTGGTTCAAACTGTCACACTCTATACCAGAAGGCCAATCCAGCTGGACAAAATTATTTAAGGCCTTCAATGGGTTCTAACCGTTACATAACTTAATATTTTGTCATAATTTGACAAATATATGAATAGGAAGCTTCTTACTAGCTTTACACTAGAAACCAGTATAAGTTGACCTTCTTCGACAAACATTTTATGAGTAGCTACAGGTCAAGATAAATTGTTTTTTTGTATTTTAGCTTTTGCTCGTATATTTTAGGACAGAGAGTACTTATATATATTTTTATATCCGTTTTGGCAATCTTCTTCTTAAGAAGTATTAAACATGTAAATAAATTATATATGTATATATTATCGGTGCAGACATTTTTTTTTATCTCGCTAGCAATTTCGGGACTGGTAGTAACATTTTTTATTACATTTGCTACATCTCGTTTTCCTGATAATCTGGCTGATATCTTAGCAGCTATTGTTAACTCATCGACACTACGAGACCGAACTAAATCGTCAACTCGCCTTTTTTTAGTCTTAAACGAGGCTTGGGCAAAGTCAATTTTTGGGCGACCAGGACTAGGAGGGACTACATTTTCAGATGATGATGTAGATGCTTTCAAAAATATCTGAATTTTAAATTTGAAGTCTTCGCCGTGCAGCCAAGCAACACCTATAGACCTTGCCTCAAAGCGTTCCTTACTTTTTCCGCATTTAAACCAAATCTCGTTTAATTTAGCAGAAATTCGAGCAATATTTAACTTAATATTCTCTAACGCAGTTCGCAGTAGTCTCTTTCAAATCAAATCTCATAGAAAAATACTTAATTCCATAGTCCTGATATTTTATCACTATTTGAGTATGTTACCCATTGGTTAAAAAACTCCTGCCGCGATATAGCTACTGAGTATTCTGTAAAAAAAACAAAGTTGCGCTGCAGTGCGCTTGTTCAAAAATTGTTTATTATCAAGTGCAGACATGTCACTACAACATATAAAAAAATTAGACCGGGTACAAGAGGGTGCAAGTAGTTTCTGGTCTACGAAAGATAAAAAACGCTTAAAAAATGCATTAACTTGTTTTTCAATCGCATATATCTAGGTCATATAATTAGTGTTTAGAATAAAATTTTAGTTTTTGACATAGTACATACCATCTACTTCACGATCCATAACTAAAAATAATACAATCTTAACTATTTCTTGTTTAAAGCGATGACACATCGAAGCGTAAACAATGAATGATTTCATCGTAAAAATCTAAATTGTTGACGTTTGAGAACCAATAATAAATTATTAGTGGGTAGTTGCTAAAAAATTATACCAGGATGGTTTCTACTGGGGAATCAACTATCGTTTTAACGTTATAATTAAAAGAAATGAGGTAACCCTTTCTGTCCAGCTAGATTGGCCTATTGGTTCATAGTGTGTCATCTGCGTTCAAAATGGCGACGCGCCGGTAATGAATCACACGCACTATTGTCTTTGGTCCTGTAGCATAAACCCGCGTTTCAAATGTTTGGAATAATAACAATTGCTTATGATTTTTTTAAAGTGGGCTTTCCTAGGAGCCGGGCCATCTTCGGAGACACCTTACTTAGAGAACCCTGACAACATTAATCCCCTTTTTTGACTAAAACTACTGATTTGATTTTAATAAAACTCTACAAGGTCATAATAAAGCAATATATGAATATTAAATGCTTGCTTCTTATCGTGCGGGTTAGGAGATTAACCTACCCCACAAACCCTGGTCCATAAAAACAATAGAATACTCGTAGGTACCTAATGTAAAATTAACCTTTCATGTCTTTGTAAAATAAAAAAAATCGGGAAGGAAAACAAGTTATAAAAATCGTCCCGTGTTAGCATAAGAAAAACACTTAGGCGCGTTGAAAAATCTTTAACTTAGAGAATACTCTAAGATCTTTAACGTGTGTTTGACGTGTGTCTAAAAGCCTTGTATGAAAAGTCTCATCGCATTCAATGTGTGTTAGTATAGGAAAAGCCTCATTTACGCCGGACCGATGCAACAACATGCTAATTTGTATATGTATACGAAATCTTGCGGTATGCTACAAATATAATATATTTGCGGCATTTGCGGCATGCGGCAGTCTCTTTTACGCCTAGGTAACATCGTGGCTAGACAATTTTCAAAGCTTCTTACTATACAAACAAACCAACAAAATATTCTTTATTGACACCAGAAATTAATAGTAGGTAGGTACTAGGTACTAATACAATTTTAAAAAGTGAAACAAAAAGCTAATAGGTGGCCTTATTGCTAAAGTAGCAATCTCTTCCAGACAACCAAGCAGGAAATTGCGAAAAATACTAAACAGCGCGGGTTGCGGTGGCACTAACATAAATAAACTACATACAATACTTACTTAGAATACTTATAACGTTACATACACAAATAAAAAATAAATAACATAAATTATACTAATATATATTTATAACTATAATAAAACAACTGCAACGTAGAAAGGAGATATTAACATGCTGAGGAGATGGTGGCAAGGTAGTGGGCTTTAAGACGCGTTTTGAAAGACTCGGGTATGGGGAACTTCTGATAGAGTTAGGAAGTTCATTCCAGAGGCGAATAGCTCGGACTTGAAAAGATTTATTGAAGAAATAAGTGGAATTAACAGGCATATCTAAAGTAAGATTTTGACATGAAGGAAGATTTTGCTTAAGGCTGATAGAGGAAGAACGAAACATGAAGAGGTTTTTAAGATAGGGAGGAGCATTAAAGAGAGTGGAGTAAAAGAAGGGAAAGGATGTGGCAGTCCCTACGATAACGAATCGGTAGCCATTGAAGATTACTATACTTGTTTATTAATTATCTGGTATGCGGCACGGTTGCTTTAGACACTTCATATTTAAAAGCTCTACCTTTCTACAGCACATTTGAGAAAAATATTGCATCTTTTGTGCAATGCGCACTGGCAAAGCAAACTCATTCCGACCTCATCTCGTCAAATGTAAAATGCAAACCCTTTGAGCGACCTCCGGGCCTTATCTTGCCATTTCACCTTTGCCACGTTATACGTGCCCTACTTCTGTCTTACACGAGGGCTTTTGGTTGCAAATTGGCTTGCATGGATTAGGAAAACAAATTCGCATTTATCCCTTGGTGATAGAGTGTTATCCTTTAGTAAATTCTTAAACAATGATTTCTGTATGTAACTAATTATTTCTTTGTATTTATTTATTTAGTTAGAATCTAGAGTACATTTTTACTGTTGTTAACGGCCCGTATTATATATATATATGTCCCCACCGATGGGCTCGAGCCTACCTTAAATTATGGTGAAAATTAGTGAACAGGCCCAAAAATAATTATCGTTGAATACTTTTTTATATTCTTTAACTGATATTTTTCTAATTGGCGGCCTCGTTATACTATTAGGTACTTTGTTTTGTTTGTTTGCGTTGAATAAGCTTTGAAACTACCGAACCGATTTTAATCAAACTAGGTTACTACAAATATAGAATACATCTCGGGAAATAGGCTAGGCTACCATTTACCGCGGGAAAATTCCTCATTCCCACGTGAAAGGCGGGCGGAGCCGCGAAGCGGAAAGCTAGTACAATTATATGCTTCTGTGATTGTGGTTAAACTTTTTCTTATCTAAATATGTATGTATATTAACCCCTTATTATTTATAGTGTGATTTGCAGTACGATTTTGTCAGATTTTTATAAAATTATGGTGATTTCGTATTTATCATAATAATACACTGTCAAATAATAAATTTTCGTACCTACGGGACAGAGCCTGCTCTAAATCAGGGTGTGCCCGCGCAAGTCAAATGCAAACTGCTCTAATAAAGAATTATTATTATGCAGATGCGTGGTAGGCAGTAGCCTTGGACACTATGATTAAATTTATACAGGGCGTCCCACGGCTATGCCACATGGAGGGAAAGTACCTTAAATATTGTAGGTAGAACATTTTACTGAAAGAAGACATTATTTTATTTCTAAAAACTATTAAAACTGCATTCATACATTTTTTAATAATTACATGGTTGAACCGGGAATCGAACCCGCTACATGAGGAAAAAAAAACACCCTGTAGTTTTATCATACCAATCGAAAGGCTCCTTCATAAGGATTATTTTTTGCTAAATAACATAGTGTCAGAAATAAAAGAAAGATCAAGAATTTTAACATTTGATGTGGTCGCCGAGATTTTTTTTATGCATGGGGTTACTAGCGACCCGCCCCGGCTCCGCACGGGAAAATGGTTATTGTGGGTTATCCTTTAGTATATTATGCATGTATTATACATATAAACCTTCCTCTTGAATCACTCTATCTATTAAAATCAAAATCCGTCGCGTAGTTTTAAAGACGGAGTGAAATAATAAAAAAAGGTGCGACTTTGTATTCAACAGCGTATTAATAAAATTGATAAATTTTGTATTAAAAATGTTAAAATACATAGTCTTCCTTTTATTTCTGACACTATGTTATTTAGCAAAAAATAACCCTTATGATGAAGCCTTTCGATCGGTATGATAAAACTACAGGATATATTTTTTTCTCGTATAACGGGTTCGATTCCTGGTTCAACCATGTAATTATTAAAAAATGTATGAATGCAGTTTTAATAGTTTTTAGAAATAAAATAAAGTCTTCTTTCAGTAAAATGTTCTACTTACAATATTTAAGGTACTTTCCCTCCATGTGGCATAGCTGTGGGACGCCCTGTATATGTATCATATAAACATGTGTAGGTATGTTTTTTTTTGTTGGCCATATTTTATTTTATAATTATTTCCGTGACTTCTTTTTTGCACACCCTCCTTTTCTGTTTTCTTAGCCTCTTCTCCTGCCCAAAGATTGCCTGGAAGAAATCGCATAAGGCGCTAAGGCCGCCAATTCCCTTTTCTAACCTTCTTTTTATGCTCTGAATCTATAGTATCATAGTGTAATCTATATCTAAAGTATATTTGAATTTAATTTGATTAATTATGCTTATACCAAAAGTGTATTTTTGTTTTAAACAAACGCTTATCCGACGAAATATCCCGGAATAGCGCCCAATCAACATTAATTTCCCTCTCAAAAAAGCAGTGCGCGTAGAAAAAAATCATTTGACCCGGTACCCTGGATTCACCTGGGATGCGTCCTGACGTCACATGGCGGCTACGTCACAGCTGACACAGTGCCCTATTTGCGGGGGCCGGGGTGGGGGTGCCCCATTCAGCTTTAATCCCAAGCACAAGCCTATTTTTAGATCACTACTTCATTCATTCAAGCGACTGCAAAATTGTTTGTTAATGGTTTTTTTTTACTGGAGGGGCAAAATCCATGGAGACTTTTTTATGAATTGACGACAAAGTTTCAGGACAAATTGACTGTCATGGATTTAATAAGTACTCGTTAAACAGCTCATGTATGTCCACGCCGAGGGGCTCGAGCCTTCCCTGAAATCAAGGTGGATAATAAATAATTTCCCTTATTAAATCCACGTTGATTGTAGTACGTACATTATTAAAAAAATATATATGTATATTGTAGGTTCTTTATCATTTTAAATTCAATAAAAAATACACTATATTTGATGTTACAAACGCCTTAAGAACTGGCTATAGCAAATGATACGTTTCATATTTTTTGTATTGTAGAGTCACAGAGTAGATTCAAGAAAAAGTCGACGTCGAAAAGTGATTTGTAAAATCTTACTTCGAATAAAACATATTTCATTTTCATTTTCAAGTAAGTACAATGAAGTGTTCATTAAAAAAACAGAATTCAAAAATCTTTTATTCATTATTTATAGGCCTAGGAAAACTTAATGAGCATATAAGAAGCTAAAAAGCTTTGCTTAAACCAAGACCGGCTTTCGTCTCAAACGAATGTACAAGTCTAAGCAATAAAATAAGAGATCAAAGAATCTAAAAGAGAACAATCTAAAAAGTAATAAGACCGCGTGTTTGCCCCTTTTTTTACTATCTATCTTTATGTGTTATTTGTATCTTGTTTTGTTTACATCATCATCATCATCTCAGCCGAAATACGTCCACTGCGCCAAGATCTCCACAATGATCGATTACTGACTAAACCTATTAATCTTCTGCTCACAACCCTATGAATTAGATTACTTTACTCTGCATTAAAGGCAGAACATAATTATTCACATTTTATACAAAGTTAATAGTTTAAAAAACTCTAGAAAAACACGCGATACTTACTTGAAGAATTTTACTATCTACCTTTGGGATCCTTCATCAGACCCTGGTTAAGTGGTCACCTCACCTCGCCAATATAAAGGTCTTATTTAGACAAATCAAAATTCGGGGGGTTTATCAGTAGCCGTTGAAGAGTTCCCCTATCCACCTTCCCGCTCCAGCATCAACTCAGCTTGTTTGTATCAAATTATTGTGTTGTCATCGGAATTACGTATACATTCCAAATTTCACTACGTTACGACCCTTGAGAGATGGTTAAATTAGTTACCTTAGATTCCATTACATACTTAGTTACATACAAGTGGACCTAATATAAAGCGTGTAAAAATGAAATTTTGTTGTGATCGGTCCTGCTTGGCCCGCATTCAGCGGCTTCCCGCGACCCTCACCAGATAGTTGATCCACCTTGTGGGGTTTATACACAGGAAGATTCAACTGGTTGTTTATTCGCAACATAATCATCGTTAGCAGCTCATATATGTCCCCACCGAGGGGCTCGAGCCTACCCTGATACCAGGGTGTCATCTGATAACATAATCATAGTACTCATGAAACTGAACAACTTTAGTAAGAAACATAGCTTGAAATCTCAAAATTAAAATTTAACTTGTCACACAAAGTGGCCGGTCACGTGACTGAAATTTATATGAATACTTGAATATTATTTTTGAGATTACAACCTAAGTTCCTTAGGTAGGGAAAGTAGTTCAGTTTTATGAGTGAGTAATCACTATGTTGCGGATAAACAAGTTTAAAAACAGTTACATTTTACGGTTACATCGTTAGTAGACACAGATAGTAGATATTCTAGATACCTATAATATTGTAGTGTAATTATTTGTAATTTATATTGATATTCAACATTTACCTCTTATTGCTTTCCAATAACGAAGTTTTCTACACAGGTACATAATTTCAGGCTATTATAAAAATCACGCCAATTATTGTATAACACCAGTCGCTTTGTGTTGTGTTCCTGTAATTTCACTTATAGAACCTTGGATTTATTTTCCATTTCTGTAGCCTACCAGTTATTATATCATAATAAATTGTAAATTTTGCTATAAAGGGTGCATAGATTTTAACTACCTTCTTGTAATATAAACACCTATAGTGTTGCCATATTACTATGTACAGAAGCCAGCACATGCGTTTGGACATTCGCACTACGGAATTCACCTCTACCGCTACGGAATACGGGCGCTCTCAAGGTCAACATGTCCAGCCGCATATGCTAGCTACTGTACATGATTGGAAATAAATAATAAAAACTGACCAAAAGAAATAATTTATTTTTACCGGCACTATCTATTGCTCTGCTCACTCGTGTTATAAGTGTTTCCAAAAGACATTAAGCATTCTATTGGTAAAAATTACTCTATTTCCTTTCTTATGATTTTAGTCGCAATTCATTTAGCCTTACTGGAAAAGGCTGACACTTACTCATTTAGCCTTACTGTAAAAGGCTCACTTACTTTTCCATTAAATTTGTAAAGATGTATTTATTTATCTGTGTAGCATGGCGTGTCCCAGACGTTGGATCAATTTGGCTATTAGACAGCATTATTGAAACAGTTTAACTACAGTTAAACCCTAGCTAAATCTATGGTTAATGTCGGTAATCTTAAATCGACTGACATTCTGATTGTGAAGAACACGCGACCTGGTTACTCAGTATATATGTTACGGCTAAAACCCGAAGTGCGGCTACACCTAGTTTTAGCCGGTTAGAACTAGGTGTAGCCACTTACTCTTGGTTAAACCTAGTACGAGCCGATTGTTTTCGGGTAAAACTAGGTCTATCCTTCATCATGCCGGCTACAACTAGGTCCGGCCATTCCCTGTTGGATAAAACTAGGTCTATCCGATATCATTCCGACTAGAACTAGGTCCAGACAATCCCTGTTGGATAAAACTTAGATGGGTGTCCCGCCACGCCTTCCTTCCGCCCCGCGTCAAACTCATGACTCACAGCATCTGCAGCAGCGGCGGGGGGTGAAGGGCATAGCGAGGCACGCGCCTCTGCAGGTTGTGAGCGCCAGGTGCTGCTGATCTACTGCAGGTCTACTAGCGAGTGTGACTCACTGTCTGCAACAGCAGCGCGTGTCTTAGTTTTATCC